>JAQLOL010000009.1:10856099-10871229 GCA_029783665.1 Naso thynnoides | reverse complement strand
TAAAATTTTTAAATTTAAAAAAAAAAAAAAAAAAAAAAAAAAAAGAAGAGAAAAGAAAAAGAACTTGCTTTGTATTAAAGTAACAGCCATTGGGATCTAATATTAAAGCTAAAATGCCTCACGTTCATGTAAGCATTGCAGCTGGCTTGTTATTATTATTGGCAGGATAAACAACTATTGCCATCTCTGTCACTTAAATGTGAAGCACACATTTAATTTCCACAGAGGGAACATTGCTTTGGCTTTTGCTTTGTGTAAATTAACAAACAAGTCAGTTAGCAAACCACCCTGGGAATTACTTTGTCACAGCAGCTTGTTAAGCTTTTTAAAAAGTTGGGTCCCAGTACATAGGTGTCCTATCCATCTATCTGTCTATCTGTCTTGCAAATGCACAAATACAGTTGAAGTTAGTGTGCATGATGTTAGAGGTTAAATCATATGATCCCATGATTTCTGTGCAGATTATGTCCTGAGGCATTTTGTAGCATCTAAATCTATTTGTTTTAGCAGAAATTGAGTCAGCAGCATTATGTCTGAACTTTTGAAGAAAGTTCGAAGATGTGTTGACAGTGTCGACGTGAGCCACCTGAATGCCAGAAGGTAGGAAAAAAAATCCTAAGTTACCTCTACTTTGCTGGAACCAGCTCTTTTTCCTGTTCATTGTCCTCTTCTTCCACCGGAAACCAGTATGCCACTTAACTGGTGAGCCTCTTGAGCTTTTGTTGTCGACAGAACTGAATTAAGGTCACCAGGTTTATCTGTGTCCACCAGTCTCATCAGTCAGGTTGTGGTCATTGATGTCTTTGCTCACAGTGCCTGAAAAATCTTTCTTGTTATTAGCTTTATCTTTTCATTCTCGCTGTAATTTGTCTTTGGCTTTGTTGTCAGTGGGCTGAGCCTCGTGACTATCTGACTGACAGATCTCCATTTTTCTTCTGTGTGGAGCTGTGAAGTGGCAGCAGCTAAACTCAGTGGCTTTAAGGTGTTTGTGAATTGCATTGCTTTTTTTTTACATTTAAAAATCTAATTAAAAGTGTAAATGAGTCTGTTTCAGTGCTGCATTGATTCTGTGTGTGTTTCTGTGGACTCTGAGAACTCTGTGTTCTTACCAATTGAGGTCTGCCACAAGGTTTCTGTGTTTTTGGTGTTAATCCCATTTTCTCTAGCCTTGCTTATTAGGATGCCCCCAAACATTTAAGATTTGAACATTTGTAGCCTTGTTTTGATTGCGTTATGGCATAGAAAGTCTTAATTTCTCTGAAATGCCCATAGATGTCGAGTAATTGTGTTCCCTCATATGTGTAGTTATGATATATGATCAATGTCTTGTCATTTATCTTAATCTGTACTATGAAATAGTTTTCATTGAAAGTGGAAGCAAAGAAAACAATATTTAATGTATGAAGTGTCAGAAAATGGAAATCTTGAAGTAAAGTATAAGAACCTAAAAATTGTATTTAACTACAGTACTTGAGTAGATATTTCTGCTACTAGTTTTCCCTTAACTCTGGGGAAATTATTTGATCTAAATTTAGATCAAAACCAAACTACAAAAAAGATTTGACACATCAGTATGTTATTAAAAGTGGTACTGTGTACAAATGGTTATATTTTGTGGCTTCAGAGGAAGCTGAGTGTGTGAGGTCTGACGACTTGCCTGAAGTAACGTCACCAGGCCTGCGCTGGTTTGGGCTGAAAAGTTTAATTTGAAAAAGGTGAGGAAGAGTTAAAAAGAAGTGAGCTCATCAGATCTCTGTAGCCTGCTACTCATCTCTGCTACAAGCGAGCAGCTCAAAGCTTCGTTTGCTGTTAACAAAGCACAATCTCAAACTGAGCCAGTGGCAGTTGTCTTGCATTGTGGGTAATGTAGGCTCCAGCTTTTGACAGGGAAGTAAGTTATGAATCTGACAGTGTTTTAGGAATGCTAAATCAGTGGACTACCTTTTAAAGATTAAATGAATTCTACATTTTGTTGCAGAATTTTTGCCTTTTTGGGCGTGAACATTTACCATGAAGGCTGCTTCTTCCTTAGCATTCGTGCAAGGGTCTGCAGCCTGTGGCTCTTGAGCCTTACACGGTTCTTCTGCCCCTCTGCAGTGGCTCTCTGTGGCTTTGACAAAAAACATACGTAGCATCATTGCTATAAGGCTATAGCAGCATTTTTCAGTTTGCCTGTTTTAGATATTCCTGTGCCTCAACACACCTGATTCCAATAAGTAGCTCGTTATCAGACTTCAGCTGAGCTTGATAATGAGCTGATTATTTGAATCAGTGACACATTTGAAACAAGGCAGGGAGCCCAAAGAAACAGGATGGAAAAATCCTGTCTCAGAGTCATTTTTCTAATCTGTGATTGTAAAAATTCATTGTCATATGGAAGAGTATCTGTGCTCTCAGGTTGTGATTTCGTTAATTAAATGGAATGAGCATGAACTGATAATGTGTTTTGAGGGCTGATTGCTTCATGGCTGACAATTAACTCACACTTAAACTCGCTTTGGTCAAAACTGAATTGAAACTAGTTTACATATTTTTTACTTTTACTGTTTTAATGCTACGCTGCTGCAAAATGTTTGTTTTATCAGCAAAGTAGGCTACTTTTTATTTTATTATTTTTCACAAACACAAGGAGGACTCATAGGTTTGTTCAAAGTTCAAGTACATATTAAGCATTAACAGCCCACTTTAAAAAATATATTTAAATAAATGGTCATTTAAGCCTATTTAAAATTATGATCAGCTTATTTAGACATTTAAAGTTGTGTACCTTCATTATGAGGATCAAATATGGTTTGTAGCTCCAGACAGATTTTCAAAAACTTTTGAGGTCCACCATGTTTCCACACTGATGTCTGTGTAAACACTGTGCCATTCTGTGTCACTATTCATTTTTTGCGTTTTACTGGATTTTGACACGATCTGAAAGATTGGGAGAACTTAATTTAAAAATGATTTGCATAAAAGCTTGAGGAGTCTAGCCACCTGTTCGAAACAAGAACCTCACTATAATCCAAATTAAATCAATACTGGATTTCTGTCTGTTTGTATTTCTGTGATAACCTCATGGTGTCCTTGATCTAATCAAATGATTGTCTGAAAACCTAGAAAAAATAACCCCATCTAAGAGTTGTTTGTCCAGACTCATACTGGCTGCAGCAGGCAAACCTAGCCAGTGTTTCAGTTCAACACACAGAGGACGAAAACAGTGCCAGTAACGCTGACTGACCTCTAGCCATCTATTCTCACAAGGCTCTTTCAGGTTCAAATGCACGCAGACAAAGAAGAAACTGAAGTTAGAAAGATTGGCTGCTTGGTTCCTTGGAATTAAAACATTAAATATCACTTCAGAGCTCTTTAAAACTTAATTAACAAATGTTAAAATCTTCGGCGCCCTCATTCTCGTTGCAGACTTTGCACAATTAAAGTGCTTCACCAAAAGCAGAGTGTATGCCACTCTGACGGAGCGTTAAACCAATTAAAACAAGTCCACTTCAGTTAGTAGTGTGCAATTATTAGGGCCAGTGAGCAGGGCATTTATGGGCTGTGATTCGCAAAGAAAGCATTTGTCAGTATAATAATATAATTAAATAGTAGGAGGCAAAGTGTCAAAGTGGATTGTGTTGGGGTTGAGAGTGTGTGTTTGTGTTTTCAGTGGGGACAAATGAAACTCCTACAGAAAATCCAGTCATGAGTAAATGGTTGGAAACCCTACAAAACAGTAGGAGAAGGTAATGGTGAGGGACCTTAAATCGTGTCATTTTTTTCCAGGAAATATAGTGTTTTAGGCAAGTGGCCACTAGGGCCTGTTGCAGTTTAAAGCATGCAGTTGTTGGAAGTATTAACAGATGTCAGGAGGTCGGTTGAAGTGTGGTGGATCACTAGCAGCCAGGTGTTGCTCTTCTTGTCATCGCTGCAGTCCTCCTTTCACAACACCAGTCACTAGCCACTACAGCTGCAGAGAATATAGTGAGAGAGACACACTGCCACCTAGTGTAGTAAATGGGAAAATGATCTTAGTAATGACACACCGATCAGAGAGTCCTCTCTGCCTTTTATGGATGAATTAATAATGAAAAATTTTGACGTTTTATTTCTGTGTTAAGACTTAAAAAATTCATCAGCTAAACTGGTACATTATCATTCAAATTCTTTTCTTGACAATGGTTGACTGAAAATGTCTTTTATCCAATTTCTGGGCCCTTTTTTTTAACACACTTGTGACTCATCTTGCCAGTAACTAATGACATCAATGGTAGCTCAGTTTCATTTACGTCCCACAGTGAGCAAGTATGAGCTAGCTTACATTAGGACCCTAAGGCTAACAAGTCTAGATTGAATACAGTCATTGAGTCGCTGAGCCTTTAGTTATCAATTGCGCTGCTTGTCTCATGGCGTCACAGTAAAGTGTATTTCCATGTCCAAATTCAGGGGTAACTTTCCATACACTGTAGGAAATGCACAGGTAATTATAAAAATGTGAATGATGTCTGAATTCGGTGAAGCTGCTTCAGTTTTAGGGTCCTGTTATTATACATGCTGCCTTAATGTAACACTGTCATGAATCAGAGTAGTGTAGATTTTCGCCAAATTTCCAGAAAATTGGAAAACGTGACCTAATGTGTGTTTCCATCCAACACCATTATTATTTAAATATTAAGGGTTGAGCACAGTGGGAAAAATAGCTGGTGACACAAACTCTCCAGTCAGATGTCATTAAACCATTACAGCACACCGAGATGACATAAGGAATGTTCCTGCTAATCTAATATTTGCCTTGAACCACTTAGTTATTAGATCCACATATGAACTACCATCTGAACTGCTGTATGCCAAATTCCTCTCTCGTTTTTATAACTTGGCATTGAATTATAGTCTCAAAGTCAACAAAGATATTGTCAAGTTTTTATTGTAATCAAGATTTTCAAAAATCATCATCGTCAGAAAACAAACATATTAAAACATCTATTTCATTAGTTTCTAAAATATGGCTGGATGCTGCAGATACAAGACGCAGAGTTGACCAAACCATTTAGACCTTGCTTTCTAAAACGTTTCTCTATTAATTGCAAATTGTACACATCACAAAATCATTGATTTAGACATTAGACTTGAACTACTGGAAATGGTGTTTGTTCCTTAGAAACAACTGACATAAATCTGCAGGATAAATTGTATACAAGTTTAGCTTGTCTTCTGTGCTGCACAGCAACATCTGGGCCAGCAAAGTCTGGGCAGCTTGTGCCCCAGAGTGTCAGGAGTCTGTAATCTGCACAAAGATCCCCATTGAAAGGACTGTGCAGCCTAAGGGTGCACTTAGCATTTTGTGAAAAACAGTTGTCATAGCCAGAGTTGGATGAGAAGATTGATATTGCTGTAGCATGTTTTCCTACAAATCCAAAGTTGTGTAAGGAGCAATTTGCGGACACATTGGAGCTGGTTTTGACCAACAACTGGGAAAAGGGAGTGCACATAGCAATCATTTTGCAAATTAAATTCTTGGCAATTTCTTATCTGACTATGGACAAATTCCTTGAATACATAAAGTACTTTAAGATCTTTGTCAAACACATTTACCACTGCATGATGTCAATGTTGTAATGACCTACTTAGGTTTTTTTTATTCCAATACATACTCCAGTAATATGTTAAAATATCTGGTATCAAAATCCATTATAATCATAATCTTACCACCCAAACCTGAACATGAGAACAGGGTATAAAGGGATAAAGAGTGTGGTATAGTTTAAGGCCCCTAGGCAGAACAGAGGGGCACTTTCTGAGTTCACACCTGGTACATCAAAATGATGTGAAGTCCATCAAAAACTTTAAATGTGCTCCCCCTGAGGTTTCCTGCTTGTCCCTGTTATGGATATATGGTGTTTCAACTGGTATTGCTTGTTCCTGAAAATGTCTGATCTTAAAAAAAACCTTCTGTTTGTTAGATGTGTATTTAAAAAAAAAAAGCAAAAAAGGTATTTCAGTGATGCTAAATTAAGTCCTCTCTGGATACACTTTGTTCCACATAAAAGAGGTGCCCAGTCATACTATGTTTTAATGCTAGCTATTATGGCCTATTATGATGAATGAAAACACCATTTGCATCAGCCATTCATGTCTTTGAAGACAATGGTGCATTATCGTTTTGCTCAAAAGTGACATCATAGACCTGAACATGATAATAGACCATATCGAAATATTAAAATCACATTACAAGATGCAAACAACAGAGGTTACAGAAATATGATTAAGCTAAACATATTTTACTAAGGTCTCTTTACCTAAATTTGTATCTATAAATTTGTGTGTTTTAAAGAGAGGAAACTGAAACTGTTGTCCTTTGTGGTGGATAAATAGGTCAAAACACTATGAAATTGATGGAGGAAGTGTTGGCTAGTTATCTTAAAGACTTCCTATGTACTGCAAAATCGTGTTGTTTACTCAAGTATTGTATTCTACAAGTGGCAGCTGGTGCCACCTTCAGATGTCAAGAGGTTAGTTGCAGTGTAGTGGATTGCCATTGTGTTTGTGCTGATCTTGGCTGCAGCTGCTATGGAAAGTGTTTGAATGTTTTTGTGACTGACTCACTTCCAGATTTGTATTGATTTCGACAGAGGGACCAATTGTCAGAGACCTTTTAAGGTTTTGAAGATATTTAGTAGAGTATTTACCTAGTGAAATTTAGCAGCAACAGAAGGACTAAGGATTCCTACTGTTGTCAAAGGCAGCAACACACTGTACCTATATTGAACATATGTGTCTGAAAGCTTTGTAACAGCCACTGTCTTAGTTTGTGTGTATTTGTTAAAATACATTGTAAATTACAAATTACATGGCATTGTCATTCAAAAGACAAAACAAACATTTACAAGAAAAAACACACATATCTTTCTAAAGTGTTCACTTCCTTCCAATTATAAAACAAAACAAACAATGGTATTGGGCACCTTGCAGCTAGCATCGAAACAGGCAGGAAAATGTAACCCAATCAGTCTGCTTCATTTGAGCTGATAGAAGCGGGTCTTATGCCTCGTCTTCTTGTTCCCTCTTTGAGGACCCTGATTAAAAAGAATCAGTACTCCCAGAGAGAAGATGCATCAACGGTTGTACCATCACCCTTTAGCGTACCTCCTTGGTCTCCCCGAAGGTACTTGCCATTGGAGCCCTTGATTGCGACTCGTCCGTGTTCCAGGAACTCAAGGAAAAAGTCCTCTGGCTTTTCTCCATCTGAGCACACAAGGCCACTGCTAGAGATGTACCAGAACTTTCCATTCACGCCTGCAGAGGGATACCAGCAGATTTTGTTTTTGCCAGGTAAATTAAAGCACCAAAGAGATTTATTGATATACAGAGACTTAGTATCAGGTGCGGTCAACAATTTCCAAAACTGTTTTGTCAAGCACGAACTGCACAATAATATGCAAGTTGCAGGTGCAAGCAGTACTTTTCGTGATCAAATATTCCAAGTTACAATGTTTGATCATCATCAGCACCTGAGTTGCATTTGACCACTGGTATTTGCAGAGTCCTGAGCAGAGCTGGCACCATATGTAAGTCTTCATAGATCTCCTTCAACAGACCCAAGATGACCCATACTTTATATAGAGGATCCATACTTGTGACTTCTGTCTACAGCTGTGACCTAGAGACCAAACAGTGGAGAGTTTGGAGTCTCCACAATAGAAGGCTTGCAGTCTCAAAGACAGACAAAGGCGAGTCAGGTCAGAAGTGCAACCAAGAGACTGATGGTTTGACTTTTTCAGGGTTATGCACAGTGAATTTGTCTCCCAGGGTCAGACTGTTAACTCTGAGAAATACTGTAACATTCTGAGGTGTCTGAAGGAGACATTAGGTGCAAAATTACCTAAACTGTGGTGTGATGGCTGCTGGGCTACCGTTCATGACAGTGCATCCGTTCCTTGGTACTGACTTCTTTCTGTTCCCCAAAATGAAGTCTGCATTATTGAAAATAGCTGTCATCTGAAATTTCCATAGTTAAATAAAAAAATGAGCAGGTACTGCTGATCACAAAATCACATAAAAAACATCAAAACTCCAGTACTGATGATTATCAAGCTTGTTCGTCAGACTGCTTACACACAAGTGTTGTTTCTTGCACCTGCTACATGTATATAACTCTTCAGCCCTCCTTTCTTGTGTAACAGAAACAGTTTTTGACATATTTGATCGCACCTTGTATGTTGTGCCCAATGAGAAAACTAACTTTTTATATTGTAGGCGCCATCATTGAAGATCAACGAGAAAATATCATAGACAGATCTATTTGCATCCAGAGTGTTGGAGTTTTTGTGGTGACACACAAATCCATTCTCTCCATTAAGGATCAGAATAGGGCGGTTGATGAGTTTCATCAGGAATAATTCATCATCACCTGCAAGAAAGAATAAATACTATTCATCTGTTATGCATGGGGGAAAAAAACTGCACCGAGGGCACATTTTCAGTATTGAATCCTGAGTGGATGGCCTAAAAGCACTTACCCACTGTGTCACTGACGGCTGATAGCTGCCCATTCTTCTTTGTACACACATACTTTCCATTGCTTGCTTTGAGGGCGACTCTCTGTCCTCGCCATTCAATGTCAAACATTGTGTTGACCTCTCTGAGAAAAAAAAGACATGGATGGGGTTTCAGGTATGAAGTATATGAAAACATGGAAAGGCTCTTTTTTTTTTAAAGCTACTTACACTTCCGTGGCAGTTGACTGGATCTCTCCATGTGACACTAGAGTCCAGTAGGATCCACCATTGGTCCTGAACATAGACTTTTTGGTCTCCTTATCAATCTCCATCTGGAAGGTCTCCATGTCTGTCTCCACATCTTGATTGGCTGAAATACTCACTCCTGGCAAAAAGAGATGAAAAAACTCGATAACTGCGTCTTTAATTAGAAGCAATGATGGATTACAATGTTTCATCCTCTTTAATACCATTTGCCTCCTTTTGAATGTCATTTACGCTCTCAGGCATTGCCAAGGATACTTGTACACATAATGCAATGGTAATGCCGTATTTAATTGCATCCATTCCTTGTCTAGTGTTGCACATTGGGATAAGTACAATGACTCATCCAAGGCTTTGGCTTCTCGTAGGCAACAGAGGCCAGATGAACTAAGACCTTTTCTACAGGAAAGTGTTTGCATTTGTGAAGTCCTCTAAGCACAAGTGTGTCTATTTATAGCATCCATGTCACTAAAGCTATATCGGAAAAAAAAACTCCAATCTGGATTTTGCAAACAACTTAAAATACCATTGTTAATCAATTATTACAAGATTAAGTATTTTGTCCATATTGTCACATCACCTGCAGCTATCTAAAACTGTAAACTGTGTACACCCAGTCTAAAGTATGCATGAGGAGCACACATTCTCACTGCACATTCTTCTTTGATGAATACCAGTTTATGTGATGAAATGCTGCATGCATGTTTTTTTTTTGTTTGTTTGTTTGTTTTGTAACATAGTTAGTCATTTTTGTATCTGGCCCCAGATGTTGTTAGGTCAAACTGAATTTTATTTTGGAGATTAATAAAATATCTTGATGCCATTAATATAATATTTATACATAACACCCAAGTAAAGACACATATTACATCTTCATCTGTCTTCATCCATAAATTTGGTCAGTATATTTTCTGAATTATTATGGTTGACTAGACTTAACTTTGTGCAACACAACATGATCCATTATGACACGTGTTAAAGTGGCTTCTCACTGACTCTAGTGGAGGCATAATAATTTGTGACATGAATGTATGGTGCTTTGGCATGGTGTCACTTCAGGGCTTCACAGATGAGACTCTGATTGTGATCTCTTAATGCAAAATATAAAACAACTGCAAATTTTTACATTTATTCATATTTTTTTAATCATGCGTTACTGTATCTAAAAACATGAAGGTTTGATAAAAGTTGATTCAGACCCATTCAGATTGCAAGTTTTTTTTTTTTTTTGCTTACTTTTAACCTTCTGGCTAATCATTAATTGAATGATGATTTTGGTTCGTTGAAATCTGTCTCTGAAATTGACAGCAACGACCCTTGTTAGACTGAAAAGGTGACAAGAGTCTTTATCATTAAAAACAAAAGCTTTAGTAAGGTTAAACAGAAGTGAATTATGCTACAGGATTGGATGTTTTGCCCTTTTTACCCACCTTAAAAACATTACCGGACTCTATTTCTCATTTCAAGTTTATGGTGTGTAAAGAGTCTCATAAAAGTAAAACTTGGGCAGAGAATCACCTTAAACAGTTACCCTGCTTTATGTCCTGCTGGCTCTGCATGTTCCCATGCCTCGCTTTACAAACCATCGTCTTAAGCAAAATTTCATGCTACCAACTCATGTGATCTGTGTTGCACACAAAAGTAATTGAAACAAATACAAATACTGAATAACAAAATTTGCTTACAATTGTGCCAGTCTTTTCAGTGCACCAGTTGATGCTCCATTCTCTAAAACTGAGTGCCTACTTTCAGCCAATGTAGTGTTATATACTTAATCCATATGTATTAACTGTGTCTGGTGGGGTGTGTCAGGTGGCTGAGAATACACAGACACATATAACTTAACTGTGTCTGCTGTAGTTCAAATTAGATGCCACAGAAATATCCTTTAACCTTTCTCTTAAGCCTGTTACAACCCTAATCCCCACCAGTCACCCCTCCACCCTTCCCGTTCATTCGCTTGCCGTAATTCCCTGAGTGGTGAAATGCAAATCTGCACTGCAGGGCCCACTAAGCCGCTTTCAGTGCCTTGTTCCTTAAAAAATGTGGAACTGCTACAAGGCCAAACACTTGGTTAAAAAATTATTTGCCCTATTTTATTAGAATGAAGTGCCATGTTGTTTAAAAATTGCCCTGATAGTAATAATTGTGTCCTTGCTAGGGACTGGAATTGAGAACCGGTTCCAGTTGAGAACTGATAACAAGTTGGAATTGGAATCAGTATTGTATGCCTCCAAGCTTATCAGTTCCTCTTATCAATGCCCAGGAGTATGGTGTTGAAATGAACAAGGCAGAACTCAGCGGCAAGGGCAGTACAGCCTGCGGACTGTCAACAGCAAGCTCATTGATAAATAGTGGCGATAGTAAAACAGTTGCAATACTGATACTGAGAACCTGTGTTGGCCCTCTTTTTATCCACACAGAAAACTGATAAGGAATCGGTAGAGTCGATAATGTCATTGATCTCAATAAAATCTTATCAAATCCCACCCCTAGTTCTTGCATAAGGAGATTATGACTACCGTCAAGTGGGTTTTAGAACCTCATCCCTTAAATACTTAAAACTACAATATTACCTATGCATTGTATAGCAAGTTTGCAACTCCACTACTAAAAATGTCCAACAATAAGGCTTGCAGGAATGCTTGGTTGTTTGACTTGACTTTTAAAGCTTTAAAAGCTGCATCAGACCACTGTTTGCTCTCCTGTCTCCTCCCATTGTTTGAAAAATTGTACAGAGAAGAGCAGATCACATCATTGAGAGTGACAAGAGACATGGTAGCTGAACTGTGTAGTAAGGCCTGGCTGTAGCTCTCATTTGCTGTCAATTCATCACCACACTGGCCTATATAGATCCACATATTTAAGAAAACTTCCCTCTATGGAGGATTGTAAAGAGTGAACTCAGCTGCAAGACTTAAAGTCCATTGATGTAATTGACACCCATAGGGCACAGATCTGCCCTTGTGTCATTTGCAGGCTGCTTAATCTTCAATGGACACGCAGTGGAAATGACAAAGCCCATTACCACAATTACCCTCACAGTGCGTCTGTCAACCATTGTGGCTCCAGCATGTAGACAGGAACGACAACGCTTTCTCTCAACAGCTAGTAAATGTTTATGACCATTGTTTTGGTTACTGCAATGAAATCACTTTATGCATGTGATACCCAGCACTGGTGCTGCTCCATTCAGGAGTTTTTCTGTCATCAAAAGCCACATCATGTGCTCTTCTGTGTTTTGTTGTGTAGTTATTTTATTTAGTCTAAAGCTAACGTCTTAGGTAACCTAAGGTATTAGGTCTAGTTACTAGATTATTAGGTTTATTGGGTATTAGTTATTGACTAATTCATAAGCCTAGTACCTAAGGGTCAGCAAAAAGTCATTTGAATACTTTCTTTTAAAACTATATTGCACTGCTCTTTTAAGGATCTTGAAACTCACCTTATCTCACAGACGGCTCAGACTGCCCACAAAGAATTATAACAGTTACATGGTTATCATAAAATCATAGTGGAGGAAATTGCTCTCTCATTTTGCCAAAAGTGATACATTAACCTAAACAACATGATGCTATATATGTAATTTCTTCTTTGAAGTGTGTGTACTCAGCTTGGTGCCTCTGAGAGTAGTTCTTGCTATGTTAAGCTTACCTGTTCACAGGTTCCCCATGTTTTCTTCATTCCCATTTGTTTGCAAGAACATACTTGTACCTTAGCTCCTTTTGAATGGTTTCATTTTTTTATGTATTGGCAAATAATAGTGACAACAGTGAAAGTCATTTCCTTTTTTAAAGTTTCTCAATGGAGCTGGACTGTGAACATCATATTACAGTACTTCAATTCGGTTTCCTGTCTGAGCCTTTATTATTCTTTCCTATTCATTTTAGAAATATGTCGCTTGTTACTATCAGAGACTTGATTACGACAAAAAAAAGCTTTCCCCCCAAGAATGCGTCATAGAATGATTACCTTGCTTGACTGAGACAAATCTTTTATTGGCCGCTTGAAAAACTACTTGTGGATGACTCTCCTCGAGATCGAAAAGCTCATCTTTTCCAGGCTTGGAGCATCGGCCAGATCGCAGCGTTCCTGTGGGACCCACTGGGGTCAGATATTTCCCATCACAGTCCTTAAAGGCCAGCTTGCCAGATTTCAGCTCCAGTGTGAAGCTAGTGGTATTGGTGTTCTCCTTCACCAGTTTCCCATCATTGCTGAGGAAGCGACTGTCACAGGTTTTCAGACTGTATTTGCCGTCCATGTATACCAAGGTGACTAGGGAGTCCACTCCCCAGGGAATGTTGCTATCCACTGAAATCTCTCCATCTGAAGCTGACAGATGGGCATAGCGCTTACGTGCCACGCTGAGCAGGCTGGCCTGTGGGTGTAAAGCCAAGTGGACGGCCCAGAGCTCTTGTTCTCCAATGGCTTGGGCAAAGCAGGACAGATAGTCTGCTGAGCCTCCAAAATAACGCTGGTAAGGTTCTGATTGCAGTGCCCAGCGACCATCAGATTGGGGCACAATAAGGAAACGACATTCAGGGTCAGGTTTCTCGGCCCCACATGTTATCTTCCCATCTTTGTCAGAGGCCAGATAGCGTCCCAGGTGACTGCGCAGGAACACTACTTGACTGTCTTGCTCGTCCTGCTCCAAGGTCCAGATTTGTTTCTTCTTCATGCTGATGCCTGAGGCGTTCACCTTGAAGCCGAATGCCTCAGCTGTTAGGTAGCGGTTCTCATAGTTGATGAGGCCAAACTGCAGCTTCAGGGCCCTGTTAATTCCGTTTGGAGGCATGCTTGATTAGGCCACACGTAGATATTGCAAGGAAGGTTTAGGACAAACAAGGGAAAGGGTAATGAGGGAAAGCAGGCATGAGACTGAAAAGCAAAATGAAAATGCTTGATTTCTTCCTTCTTCTGTCTCTCAAGTTGTAAATTAGCTCCACTGATCTCCCTTGATAGATTGTGCGATGTTCCTTCTTTCTCCCGTCACTTTCTCTCTTTCCCCAGAGGGTTTGCGCAGGCACTTGCTCTCAGTTCCTTAATGAGTTAGGATTAAAATCAGCAGGACACAGCACCTCAATCCAACAAGCCGCTGACGTCACAAACAAACGCACCACCCCTCCTCCCTCTTCTTCTCCAGTACATGCTCAGAGAAATCTTTCTCTATCTCTTCCATTATCTTCCTCTTACTTCCATCTCTTTCTTTCCTTCCTTCCTCACCCCTGTCTTCCTCCCCTGTAACTCACACAGACACACTCATTTGTCAGCCTGTCTCCGTAATGGTTGTTACTCTCATATTTAGGTCCTTATACTAGTAGCTCTGCCATCCAGCCTTAGGATTATCCTAGCTTTGATCTGCTGGTGGCCCACTGCCTAATTGGAAAATGTCCAGAGTAAAGGTGCTTTTGGTTTTTCCCCACTGCTTACCCTTCTCTTTAGAGTCCATTTTTGATCAGATTTAGTCTAAGATTGACTTTTTCATGAAATAGTTTATGTAGACCTAAATTTAAACATTTTTCAAGTAACATTTCCTATCCATGATAAAGCATCCTCTTGCTCGTTCAAGGCTTGATGTAAAGATTAAAATCGTACTTACAAAGACTCTTTCACATTGCATTGGACCAGGCTCAGTGTACATGGTTGACTGATTTAGAAGCACAGTCATAACCCTAAATGTAGTACAAAGGTTTCTTTCTGTCAGTTTTCACCAAGGTTTTCTACATGCAGGTCTAGAGGAGCAATATAGCAACAATATTTCTGTTTGTCTTGAGAGATATTTAAATTAGTAGTCTGTGAGCAGAGCCAAAGGGAATTTGAATAGCACACATTTGAATGTGCCAGCAGTGCCTATTTGCCTTTCCTCCACTTTGACTTTGTTGATTCTTAACTCCTTATAATCCCTTCAGATCCACCTTTGTTATTCCGCCAGTCAATTGATAAAAGAGGACATGACTCTATGTCACATGACCTTTGTAACAGTGCACGCTCAGATCAACCTTTGTAAGAGCATTACTACCCTCTTTTGCTGAGGTTCCAGGGGATGTTGAGGGTAATGCCAAGGAGAACATATTGTAAGTACTAAAACCACCAAAGTGCGTGATTCAGACGAGCAAGTAAAATCCTTAGGGCATTATTTCTACCTGATAATCTTTAAAGGCAAGTGCATTCATTTATTAGCTTTGACAATTAGGAGTGACTAGCATTGTTATCCCCAACCACCATACAGGTTAAATCTATAGTTATAATCTAAGTGCAAAGATAGATAGATAGATAGATCTTTATTGTCATTGTCCCGGGGTAGGTTACAATGAAATTAAAAGTGCTCTCCAGTCAGTGCATCATATACATAAAAAAGTCCTAAAATTACTAAAAATAAAAATAAATAC
>JAQLOL010000009.1:10816250-10836329 GCA_029783665.1 Naso thynnoides | reverse complement strand
TTATCCAAGGGGCGGACTAGTGAGACCGATGCGTATGAACTGATGAAGCTCCTTGGATAAGAGGCGAAACGTCTTCCTAGACAAATACAAGTCCAGTTGCCTTCTCTGTGTAGGTACTCTCAGATAAACATGTTGATTTCTCTTCTTGTCATTTTCTTTTTCTTTCATTCGTGCTACTGTTGTATTACCCAGCAGAGGGGTAGAAAGCTAGGGGGATGACTTTTGGATTAAAAAAAGGATGAGACACAATCTTAACACACTAGCAAAAAGAGGGAAGACCCTGAAAATGAGTCATG
The DNA here is from genome assembly GCA_029783665.1 of Naso thynnoides. NCBI lineage: Eukaryota > Metazoa > Chordata > Actinopteri > Acanthuriformes > Acanthuridae > Naso > Naso thynnoides. The sequence goes on along the minus strand of JAQLOL010000009.1, from coordinate 10,836,033 downwards.
CATTTCTTATTTTGCCAGTGCCATTTAGACAGGGTGGTGATATTACATCAGAGTTTGTGAGCAACATATGAAGAGAGAAGCAACAGTAATCCCGTGTAATGCTGTGAAAAGCTCTTTTAGGATAGCTGATACAGAATCTTTACAAGCCACTATTAGTGAGCAACAGAGAAATGGATTATGGGTGGCATGGCTGGATCTGGGCCATGGCAAGCAACACACAGCACAGTACGTGAAATGGCTGTGTGTTGGCATATGTGTATTTGCAACACAAGTATGCATTAGTCCGGCATATCTCTATGGGAAAGTATAGGTATATGCAAACAGCAGGTGGTTCAGCATTCACCTCTAAAGGCCCTCCATCATACATGCTGTAAACATGCACACATAATCAGTATATGGGGGTTTCATTCACTTAAAGTTATTCAAAGACTGAGTCTTAAATCATGCTTAGGCAGAATGTCTTACAACTTAACAAACTTTATTCCAAACACTTCTCATGGTATTTGTTGTCAAATAACGGACTGCCCTGTGCTGGACAAAATTCATAATAACAACATTTTAAATCACTAGACCAACCATTTTAACAAGCATATATCAGAAAACATCTATGGCAATTCTGATACATCGGTGATTGCTTAAGGTGCACTCACACCAGGCAGCCGTACCTTGCCTGAGCACGTTTGACCCCCAAAGTCCAGCTTGTTTGACTAGTGTGAGCACTCTGCATTGTGCCCAAGCACAGCATGCTTTGTCAGCCAACGGTTGGAAAAGGTGAGCTTCAACACGATACAGATGCACACGCACAAGCACAGGCATGGAGTGCCGACGTAGCTGTGATTGTTTGTAGATATTCACCTGATATCACCTGATATTCACCTTAAATTCAGGCAGACAACAGCATACAAAGTCTGAATAGAGAGCAGTGGAAAAATCTGCAACTGTCTTTTGGATCGCAGATACCAGATAACAATAAAAACTTTTTATTACTACATTTAAAAACAAAAAAAAGGATGATTCATTATTTGAAAATATGGGTCACACTCACAGATCAGGTAGCTCAAGCATGCTCAGGCCCTGTTAGGCTGAAGCAATGTGAGTGCAGGGCAGTGGGGGAGAGGGAACAATAGTGTACAAAGTGTGAGTGCGCCCCAATATCAGCCGCTAAAATCAGCAAACCAATACATTGGTTGGGCCCTACCCAGGATTGTTCTGCTGTTAGAAGTGGCAGCGCACAATGCTTGCCTTGCAAGTCTCACTCTTCAATATCTGTTTGAAACCAAACAGACCTCAAAGATGCTCTTGTTTTTATGCTGAGGCAGCAGATTTGCACTACTTCATGGAGGAATTGCTTACTAGTTTCTGTGTTAGTTCTGCTTACTTCATGGTTGAGATTATACCACAGATTCTGTAACTGCTTCACAATTGATTTGCTCAAAAACTGACAATCAGGTCTTCAGTACCCTCTAAAAGAAGCAATCAGCATCTGAGTGATCTGTTTGTCCAGCTCTCTTCTCCCAGCACCTTGTTAAGACCCTGGGCCTCACCTCAACCTTCCACACACACAGACACACCGGCCTGTCTGTTCCCTTGTTCAACCCCCTCACAGTCAGAGGCCGGACAGGGTCAAGCAGAGGGCGAGACATTTATGAGGTGTAGATATTTGTGCAGGGAAGCATTCTCCTGTTGACACTGAGCAACACCGTCTGGATGCTGAATGAGCTGAACCAGACAGGCTCTGAAAAGTAAGGCTGGCAGACTCGTCTGTCAAGTGAGAGGTAATAGAATCTAGGTTATAGACATTCAAATGAGTAAAGCTTTTAAAACTTGGGTGCATTGAATTTTTTAGTGGCATTTAGTGCTTTATCTTTCCCAGATATAGCATGTATAGTTGGCTTAATTCAGAGTGCACAATTTGTCGAAGATATTTTAAGTACAACATAATTTGTGCTTATTAGGCCCCTAATGAATCTTATCTTGACTGTCTAAGCAAGACGAAATGAAGCAAAATCTTTTCAAAACATCATAATAAATTAAATACCCCCACACACCGACTCTTAACCTCTTCTTAAGCTCTAATGGTGAGGAGAACCTCCTACCCCTATACAGCTGATGTGGCAAAGACCATGGCTCAGATACGGGGCAGTGGCCATAGTCAAAACTAAAGGTTGTGGTGGTAAACAGAGCTGTTTGTGTTCACTGGGCCGCTGTTGGAGATGACTGATGTGGCCATTAGCCCCTGTCTGGGCATTAGGGGGAGGGGTGGCAGAGATGGGGCTCCATGCAGACAAAAGACTCCTGGGCCTGCAAAGAAAGGTCACTGACCCATATTGTTTCTCCTTCAGGCTACACCTGTGGTTGCTTTACTGATTCAGGTTACAAAGATTTGTTTTATTAAAGCTGATGTGCATACAAATGGACAGATGCTGTAGGTTGTGGATGGTGGAGTGGCACAGAGGAATATGCCTCCTGCTCCAGACCCCGTGGAGAGAAGAGTTCGTATAACTGATGGCACTATTGTTCAACACACATTTATAACAGTACACCATATCATTAAATTAAAAAAGGGAAGAATAAGTGTTGTCAGTCTGCAAGCTCATTGTGTTTGATGTAGTGTGGTTTATCTTCCACTAGAGAGCGCCCTCCTGTACATCTTTCCTTGATTTAAGAGATGTGAAAATGCATATAAAAAATGACTTTATTTTGATCAGAAACAAACATTCAATTTGAATAAAATCTTACATTTTTTATGGTACTCATATATAAAAAATCTCAATCTTATACCACAGATGTGTCTGTAAACCTGCAGCACAAATACAGAAGTTACACATTTACAAATCTTGAAAACATTAACACACTGAATGCTGACAGACTTGTTCAAGGGCTTTCGACAAAGTAATAGTTTTAGTTAGCTTTTGGACCTAGTTTTCTACCTCACAGGTACACCAACAAAGAACCAAATCGTTTAAAAAAAAATAGGGAAATGCACTTTACCATGAATCTTGAAAATTCACATCTATCTCTGAATCAGTCAACATCATATTTACAGAGCTTGGCAGCTAAACCCTGTAGGCTTTATTTGATGCTGTGACAGATCTGTCTCTATTTACTAAGGAACTCAAAGCTCACATAAACTTAGTCTAGCCAGAGACACTTACATCAAAGGATTTATCGCAGCAAATAAAAGAATTTGGCAGAAAAAGGGTCTTGTGCTTGGTGCTTTACAAATGAATCCAAGTAGCCTCAAAAAGGGGAGCACATTAAAACTCCCCAAGGGGTATAAAGAACAGAGACCAGCTCACACACATAAATGAGATATGTGATATGCATAATGCACAGCAAGGCAAGAACTGCCATCACTTCAGCTAGTACATAACAAGAAACTAGAACAGGTGGGGGCTGGGATATACTGAAGAGAGAAATCAGCAGTGTGATTTTGTGTATAAGCAGTATTACCAGCAAAGGCAGCACAAAAAAATAAGTGCAAATTTGTCATAAAGACGCCTTGTTGACACGGTGGCTCACTTCCCTGGGGATTGTTATAGCCAAATAATACTGATGACAGCTGATGATATAAAAGGTTGAAGTGCTTTGTCTGAACTAGTTATGCCATTTGTGTCAAAAGGTAAACTTTTGCCTGTCCCTTTTTGCTTCTTTTAAACAACAAATCTGCCTTAGAAATTTGTGGAAAGGGGTTACAATGCACGTTGACCAAGTTTATCTGTTCTGAAAATATTGTCTCTTTCTTTGATATCAATTTTGTATTTATTTGTCCCATTGAATGACAAATTCCAAGCATTCTTTCTTTCAAAGGCAGTATTTTAGTATCCTTTCAAAACTTTATTCAGTTCTTCTATTTTAGAACCTAAGGGTTTTATCTAATATGTCTTTTTTTTGTCACCTACACAAAGGAGTGGCTTTCTGATGTTTACTCCAGCATATTCAGATTACACACATACAAATAGATACACTTTGATTGGTAAGTTTGGTAGCGTTTTTACCGTTTTGAGGATTTTACTAGAGCAAAAATAATGTTTTTACAATTAGATGAAGCTAAGCCCTGAAAATATTAGAACTAGTAGCATAGTACCTGCAAAAATGCTGGTTTTATATAAATGTGTTGATGGGAAATGGGAGGGGCAGTAAGATGAAGTGGTCACAGCCAGAAAAACAAAATTAATTCACAGAGGTTTGTGGATGAGAAGAATCCAGTGTTGCTTTATTTTTTTCACTAGATGGCCTCTAAATGACCAGTTTTACTTAAGAAATGCAAATGCGACATCACACCAAGAAAAACAATGTCACATTCTCATAAAGCGCTCTTGGCATGAACAAACAGCAACAATGACAATAAATAAAACGTTGGCGAACAAAATAAAACTTTGTGAACAAAGAATACTCAGGATTGCATATTAAACAAGACAAAATAGACAAAATGTACTTGGCACAAATTAAATAATCTTAAGTAATTTTCAGATTGAGTGAACCTACTCTATGTCCATTGCTTTGTGAATCTGATTGTCCTTCACAGTTAGCATCGAGTATGTGCATGTAGGCTACTGTACAAAATAGACACAGATGGCTGATGAAACTTAGAGTAATTCCAACAAATTGTCAGTACTCAACATCTTACTTTGTCAGTACCTTGACCTTCATAATCACACTCCCAGGTGGTCTTTTGCTGCATATGTTTTCACTAAACAAAACTGCAGGTACATGTGCAAGAAACCATTGTCACAATGCAAAGCCAATATATATGCACATAGTGGATGACAAGTATTTTATAAGTTACCAGTGATTTCTGATTGGACTTTAGTACAGGTGCTTGACACACTTTAGATTTAAATAAAGGAAATAAGGTATTAAAGACACTTTGGTATTTTGTAGGTCATAATGTGCTGAACTACGCATTCATGGGTGCAATGCACAGCAACACATTTTCATAAAGAGACCCAGTCTTGCTCTAAATTGATTTGTGTGGACATGATTATAGTGATGCCAGGACACTCATCACACACAATTATTGTGTCAAAATGGTATGCTCGTATCATTAATCTTAAATCATTTTAGACCCATGATTGCAGTCTAGTGGGATCTGCCTTTTGATGATGACCAACTGAGAGGTACATAAATAAAAAGGCGTTTTAAAATAGGAAAAGAAAAAAATGTGAAGTAACAGAACACTTTTACAAAAAGCCACTTGACCTATTTTTTAAACAGGATGACCCCTCTCTCTGAGAAAGTAAGTCTTGTCCTGTTATAGAGTAAATCCTTCTGTCTTTGTTTGTGCTCTGTCTGTCTCTGTCTGTCTCAGCAGGGCATATGCAGTGCAACGCTAACATCTCCAATCTTGACTTCTCAAAGAAAAGGAAAAATAACGTAATGTATTCTACACCCATATAAAAATAAATTGCAAACATGGAAAGATACATCTCATATATACAATAAACTCCTATATAAAATAGCTTTTATGTACATATAGACAACAGACAACAATACAATAATTGAACTGTACAATGTACACCTGAACAGTTAAGACAGGCAAGAGGTACTGAAGTGTATGGCTTGATTGGAAAAATTCAAAATATTTACAGACATCAACTTTACATGCTATACATGTTTTTAACATCCCTGGAATGAAGAGGTCTCGTGAGAGCCCCATGCCTCACTTTCGTTTCCATCCCCTTAGGTAAGGCTAACCTTGAAAGAATTGGTCCGCAGAGACTATTCAGCCTCATGGTACTTTGCACAGTCAAATGCACTCTCAGCTCTCCTTTGGTGACATATGATAGGAGCTGGAAGCAGGAGTCTTAAAACCAGTTATGAAGCTGTCAATCACATGGATCCATTAAAAAGAGATTAGTTAGACGACTGAAACGCCATTTATTGAATTTGCCCAGGAAGACCCAGTTATACTACTATTTCTCCTTGAAAGGATCAACCAGTGATGGACATCACCTTTATTTCCACAAAGGTTAGACGCCAATAGACTCCAGTGTGTAACCTCAGACAGCCCTGCTTTGGTGCTGACATGTAGTCCATGGGTCCTTGAGGTATACCCAAGGAACACTTGTTATCTTCCAAGGCTCAAGGGTCTTGTAGGTAAAGTCATGGACTTTTATCCTTCCTCCACAGGAGTCCTTCAGTAGTATCCTCATGGAGGTTCAGCACAGGATGGAAACCCCTTCAGCAGTGACCAACTGACCAGAGGTGGGGTCGTATGTCCCAGCCAGGTAGTAGAGATCTGGGGAGGTACTGTTCGGCTTCTGATTGTGAGTCAGACATTCATACTCCTCCCTGCTCACCACCTGACACTTATGTGAGATTGTCTGGACGTCATTCTCATCCTCATGACATGACTGGTACAGGGCATGCTAGGTAGAGAAAAGACAGTGTTAATTTTGTTATTATGTGTATAAACCAACAAAAAAAGAATGAAAACTTTCATGTGTAAGTTCCATATGCAGTAAACAACCAACAATCCCTATAAAACTGTCACCAATATTAAGGCTTACCTTGCCATCTCGATGCCTCTTGCCTAGCTTGGTCTCTTCAGGATGATAGAACCACTTGACTTTGACCACCATGCTGGAGGTCCAGGATTCCCAGAAGTTCTCAATTCGGCCTACGTATGGAAGGTTAGGGCGACCAGCTGAGAGGAATACAGCACAGTCTCCTACTCTTACTGTGTCTCTGCCTCGCACAATGGCCTTATAGAAAAGCTTTCTGGCCTTGCCCTTTAGTCCTCGTCTCTGTGAAAAAAACAGACACTTTAAATCTTCTTTTGTAATATTTTTTTGTTTTATCCCTCCTGACCTATATGATAAAAGAAGGATACATTTTTGCTACACTGATGGTATGTGATAGAGATAATACTATTTTCACCTGTGTAGGGTTTCCTGACCACCTCCACATTTGTCGTCCCGCAAGGAATGCAGACATTTTGGGTCTTGGAATAAATGAGGTGTCATCTGGAAGCATCCTTGGTTTCTTCATTAAATCCTTAGATGGTTTAGAAGGGGAGCTGGTGCATTCTTTCCTCTTCAGGGACTTGTTGTTGGAGACCTGGTCAAGGGGGGCACCTTTGACATTGGAAATAGCCACAGCTTTGGCCACAAAGGAGTGCTGGTGGGACCTTGAAGAAGTTGTAGGTTCAGATGGCTGCAGGATCCCCCGATGGGAGGACAGACAACTCTGAAGCATCAGTGTAGAACTGTCTTCATCTTCTGAGCTGTAGGAGGAATCGTTGTCAGAGGAACACACACTGGAACTGGAGAGAGAGCCTGATGAGGAGGAGCTTGAAGAACCTGAGGAAGAGGAGGAGACAGAGAGGCGAGAAAGGAAGCGGCCAGCCGTCCTTAGTCCTCCTGAGGCTGCAGCCAGTGAAGCACTCCTCCTTTCCTCCTCTTCATCATCCAGATCAGAGTAGGAGCTGTGACACTCCCTGTGGTAGCTGAAGCCCAAGTCACCATATTCACCTAGATGCAGAGAATGGGAGGGCTTTTTTTGAGGTGTTGATCCTTTCACAAGAAGTTCTACCCTAGAGGCACCACCCTTTTTGTTGTCTTTAACCAGAAGGACTGGGTGAGAGTAAGCCTCTGTCCGGAGCATACCACTCACACTGGAAGATCCACCTCGCAACAACAGGGCTTTGCTGTTCTTTGTCTTTGGGGAGGTTACTCCTTCATGATCTAACTTGACCAAAAACTCTTGTCCAGACTTCTTACCCCTTGAAATTACATGCTCATCTTGCTTGCGCCTCTGGCCATACAGTCCACTCCTGGGGCCCATAGATAAAACTGGACTTGGCCCAGAAGACTGAGAACAGAAGGAGGAGTAACCATTTGCAATACTGCTGAAGGAGTCCACCTCAAAGGAGCTGCTGCTGAAAAGGCCTTTGGATGGGGCCGATCCCAGTGGCTGTGTCTGAGGCAAGGGAAACAGGTCATCCTCCTTCCCTCTCAAGGCCTTCCTGGGTGCTCCGTTAAGCTGAAAAAGGTTGTCGGATGTCCTCTTCCTAGTGATGGCTAGCGAAGGCCAACCCAGGAATGGTGAAGGATTTTTACTTGCATTCTCAGCCTGCTGCTGCAGCTTTTGTTTTTTTCCAGAACCCTTTGGTCTCCCTAGAATGAAGAAAAGTCATCTTTTAGCAGTACATTGCAAATTCCATAACATGACTGTGTCTCATTTTTGTACCTACTTCACATAGACCAGTTTGTTTGGTACCTAACTGTCCAACACAGTTTCCTCACAAAAAATCGTGTAAGCTTTGTAAAGCTGCTGCTGCTCAAGGGGGACAGTTAATGTGAATTGTGAAATGAAACAAACAAAAGATTACATAACATATTTAGTTGGACTGAATGTCATGAATGCTATTCAAAAAGCCATGTTTTTTAAAAAAAATATCACTAAATTTAAGGATAAATTATAAGAATTTCTGTATTAAAATGCATGAGGTATTTGGAATATTGTCATGAATGAAATGTTGCAGCCTTAAAAGAGAATTTGATTATTTTACAAAAAGTAAGCATGATAGCTTAAGTATTATGTCAGTAAAAACAATTAAATGTGACACAGGAATGTATATATTTTTTTATTTTATGTAATCCTTACCTGGTCTTCTTTTGTGAACAGTTAGAGTTTGGCTGTTGATTAGGTTATTGATAGTGTTGAGTCTGTCAGATGGTCTGTCACTAATGGGGGCTTGTTCCAGACTACAACTTCTCTTGGCTGTTGTCCCGCCATGTACCAGCAGGGCAGGAGATGACTCCCCACCTTAAGCACAAGGGAGAACAGATTACTAGTATTTACTAAAAGATGGATAATACACTTAATTATTAAGGGGAATATTCCCGGTTACACTGGGAGGAGACACTCACAGTGAATCTGATATCCTGGAGGCAAGAGGCGGATGTTTGGGAGAGATATCTTCCCTCTGTCTCCATCATCAAACTCCACCATAACTCCACCTTGTTTCCCTTCATCAGATGAACTGCCTGCAAATTTCAAGTGTGCAGGAAAATGGGCAATCCTATAAGTTTCTAGTATGTACATAAAACCAAATGTAAGTATAGTTGAGGAGAATACACAGGAAAGCAGGAGAGAGAGGAAGCTTTTATCTCACCTCTGCGTACATAGCCAGGGTATAAGCAGCGTGAACGTTCGCTCCAGTAAGCACAAACCCTGGTTCCTTCGCTGAGCATAGTCTCTGACTCTGGACGTACATCCAGGACCTGTATACCACACAAAAACATAATTAAGATTCATTACAGGCTGCACACACACAGACATACATGTGAGCACACACGCACACAGTGTGAGGGCCTTGGAGCATTGTGCATGGGCAGCCACTGTGCCACGTTTCCAAGCGGCACTTATCTCATGCCAATGTGCCAGTCAGGGCTGAAAAGAACGGAAGCCATGATGCAGTAAATCCTGACTTGCTGAGTAATACTAAAGAGAGCCTGAATAGAGGGCTTGTGATTGCAGGTTGCCAGATCCTCCCTCCAACAATGCACACAGCCCCAGCATCCGCCACTCACTGGGGGCTCTTTCAGGTTGCTTTCATTTACTGTTGCCATGGCAAGGGACCCTTTGACTGATGAGGTGTGGATGTGTGTGTGTGTTTGTGTGCATGGGGAAGGGAGACGGAACACGGTGACAATCGGGGTATTGGTGTCAGAGTCAAATAAATAGCTTTGGAATAATTTAAAGACAACAAAGTGGAAGTATGGCATAATTAGAACCAGCTGCTATCCGATGAGTGTTTAGATACAACTGAAGTTGCCAGAAGTGCTCAGTGTAGAACTGCCACGAGAATGAGAAAATGACACTGTGAGAAGGCTTTGTGGAAAAACTAACATTGATTAGTATGAGCAAGCTTGAAAGGAGACAGTGGGTCCAATAGTAAATTAACTATTGTATGTGTGAGAAGGAGATTTTCCACTGCAGAACAACAGACACCTGATGAACACGAAGCTTGTGAACAACTGAATCCCATGATAACACTTGGAAGATATAAAAGATATAAATATAGATGTAAATAGAAGATATAAACAATAATAAAATGTGGAACTCATTTTAAGATAATTTTTTTGTAATTATACCCAAACAAAGAAAAAAATTAATATTGTGCAAATACATCTCCTAAGAGCTGAGAAAACATAGGGTTCCCAAATTCCTGATTTACTTATTTACTGAATGTTTTATATAGCTCCTTATCATTAAGGAAAAATGTATACCAACTATTTAAAGAAAAGAATTAAATAGCTTAAATCCATAAATGCTGCTGTTTATTATAACCAACAAGAAATTCAGTTTCTTTACTTCTAGTCTAAAATTTGCATTGTGTTTTATAAATCACTGGACTTTATCATCCATAAGTTTAGATATAATTTGATCACAAAACTATTTTAAATGAGATCCCATCCCTTCACTGTTTACATGCCCTATCGGCAGCTTCTTCTTTCCCCTATTGCTGTAGAATGACAGCAAAAACCACTCATTCAAGGCCAAATCATTCCAATTAGACTCTGCTCTAGTCCTCAGGGTCATTATCATTATCTCTGCACACACCATTGTGTGCAAACACAACGTCCTGTGCCCTGTTTGGCAATAGTGATAATGTATTTCCACAGCTGGAAAAGATGAGGGTTTTGACAACTTTGTTTTAAGTGACCCAGTTGTTTTTAGTTCACAGAGACCAGCATCCTTTCTGCAAAAAAATGACACAAAGGTCATCTGCAGCAGTAAGCCTCATTCTAGTCGCAAAGCGTACCAGGAAGCACGTTACCTAAATACAAACGAATACCAGCCTAGAATGTGCTGTGGTTTCTACACTGTGTAATTCTGTGTTATTACATGGACGACTTAGGTAAACTATAATTGTGTCTAAACATGAAACTGAGTGAGAATTACAAATCTTGTGGTCAATGTTATAAAGAAATCCCAACCACCTGAGAAGCAACAAAAAACTGATGGATAGCCGTACACGTTTGGATCACTGTGGGTCATCGTTAGCCATACGTTGCTGTGTCTTTGTTGATCTGAGCCTTTAAACAACTCTTGCCACCTTTTGCAGCAGTATGGATGTAAATTCCATGTCATTTTCCATTTAAACTCCAAAACGTGAATGGATCCAGGTGTTTGTGGGACGGTTACACACACACAGAGAGCTGTTTTTTATGGACATTTACAGACACACACACACACACACACACACACACACACAGATCCAACGATCCTGCCTTCCATAGGTTCATATTCATTTAAGAGGGTTGAATGGCTCTTAGTGACCCAGAGAGAGACAGTCAAGGGAATTTGAAAAAGAGAAAGCAACGGGAATGAGCTGAGCTACAGAGAGGCTGGAGGGTAGTGTGGAAATTGCATAGAGGGTAAAAAACATGTATGAAAGAAACTGAAGTGTTGAGTGACCCAGAAGACTAAACAACTGGTGTTTCTTCTTGTTAGAATCTTTTAGTGTGGCAGGGTGAACTTACAGCTTCCTGCAGCAGTTGCTCCAAAGAATAGATTCTTGGTCGGTTTCCTCTTTCACCGTCGATAACAATGCTAAATCTAGAGAAAAAGCACAGCAGAGAGAAAAAGATGAGACTATTTTCAGATACTTGTATTGAGTTTGCCTGGCTCCCATGTCATATGTTACTCCCACTCTGCTGTTGTTAGAGCATCTTTTTGCTCACTGAGCCAGAGGAGCTATATTGATATTGAACAGGGCATGAGATGATGTGGGGTTTATGGTTTAAGGAAAAAAAGACACAAAGTGTGATAAAAGAGAGAGATTACAAGAGGCAAAAACTTGGATACTAACACCACTCGTGCAAAAAATCATCTTTTTGTGAGAGATGCCACTCTTATAAACCTTTTAGAATTATTTATTTTATAATCAGTTGGAACGTGAAAATAACATTTTGTTTTACTTTATTCAATTTTAACCAATGCTTGATGCTCAGTGTCTGGAGAAAAGTGGTAGGGTGTCCTCAACCTTTTGTCGTAAAGATCTAACCCCCCAGAATGAACAAGTTTGACTCTCAACAACCCTTTGATTTGTTCTTTGGTCAGTTCTTTACTTTCCACTTTGCCAAATTCTGCCCAATTATTAGCCATTAAAACAAAAATAACATCAAAAATGTATGTAATGTATGTAAAAATATTTATTTTATGTATTCAGAAAGCAGCCTGTCTGCTTACATGTCTGGGAGCTCTAGTGTGTGGACCCTGGCAGCATATAGAAGCTCATCCTCTTTGGAGACCAGCACCTTAAGTCCATCAGTTATGAGTTCTTTGGTCAGGACACAGTTGGGAACTGCAAAAGGAAAAGCAAACATCCCAATTAATATGTATTCTTTACTGAAATTATCTGCTGCTTGAAACACTTTTGAAAGATGCTCAGTGTTCTCTCTTACATTCTGAGCTTTTGCTGTTGTATGAGTGGCTGCTGTCCTCCTCGTCTTCTGAAAAGCTGCTGCCGTCCATCTGAAAGCCCTCATCAGCCGCAAAGCTCTCCAGCAGCCGACTTACCGCTCGTCCCTTTGGCTGTGGAATGCAACAGAAGGGATGCTCAGAATAATAAATGGATGCAGGGATGGATAAAAAAATATATTTGGACTGAGAGATAGAAGGTGGGATATAAGAAAGAGGAACTTGTTTAGCATGCAACTCAAAGCAGCAATTCACTGCAGGGGGCCTCAGAGTGCCTGCACCATCTCCTATCAGTAGTCATTTTACTATAACATTTTTTCACTCTTTCACAGCAGAAGGTGTGAGCTGCCCCCCTTGTCGCATCTTGTCTCCCATCCTGTCCTCCTCTAAGAATACCCAGCAGGAGACTGGGCTGTGTGAGATGTGCTAAGTACTTTTAATAGTTCTACAGTAACGATCTTCAGGGTGAGAAATCTAGGACAGTAAATCAGAATTGTTAATGGAATGTATGAAGGCTCACATTTTTGTGGCATTGGTTTAAGAAGTGCCTTGTTTCCTCACTGAGGTTTTTGAATTCACTGTGACTGGTACCTGCTGCTCCCTGCTCCTTCGTCCCCTGCTGCCCTCCTCCGTCTGTGATGATGGTGCCCCGACTGACCAGCAGCTTCTCCTCTGTGAAGTGACATGAGGATGGAGAATATGAATAGTGAGGATGTGACTTATCACCACAGGCACTGCAGTTACGGTCCCAGCAAATGCAGAGAGAGCATGAAAGGACGCAGTTTGTGCACATAAATTATCGAAAATAATAAGTTATGTACAAAATTATTTGACAGTTTAAGTCCTTTGGGGGCGGAAATTATTAATTCTAGGTAACATTTCTAATTTGTGAGTGTCATTATTCATTTTTGCAGCTCACATGCGCTAATTAAACTGAGAGTATTAATTAAAATTTGTGTGCCCTACAATTTGTGACGTTGTGGTTCCCAAATATGGGCTTTTCAATAGCTGATGTCAAGGCCAATATTTAGAGAGCAGGGTGGCTGATATAACTTGCTGATATCAAAACAAAAGGTCACGTATAATTCCACTATTCTATGCACATTACAATCTTATACACATGGTTATTTTAACCAGAAACATATTTTGAATAAAAAAAACAAAACAAAAAACACTCTGTTATGTTGCAGATTTTGGAATATAACTGTTAATTAGGGGAGAGTGAGGTACAGTGTGTGTCACATACAACTACATTATGCTATACAGCAGAATATAATAGCCTATCTTTAACAGAAGCCAGTGAAGAGAGGACAAATGAATTTAAGTCTCTAGTGCAGGACTTGAAACTATTCAAATTTAACTTTTCGCTAGCTTCCGAAACTCATAAGGGGCATGCTGACAAGGCTACCTGTCAGTGTACCTGCAGGTAGCCTTGCATATTTATTGCCTGCATTGGTCAGTGCCGATTATTTTGTTTTTTATCAAAATAATGTTAAAATGTAACAACCGGTCTGATTAATCAGCTGGCAGATAAATTTGTCTGTCACTAGCATACAAGTGGTCAAGGTTGTGCTTCTGTAGAACTAAATACAATTTTGCAACAACTAATACTTATTGATTACCCATCTTTCTGCTACCATTTGCGTTTCAGTAACGTCAAATTATAATAAAACACACGTAAGAAATGTACAGCGAGACCGAGGCTTTTGTTTGGAGATAATATGCCGAAACAATACATTTTTGTTTATACCTTTTCTTGTTGTTATTTGTTGAATAATTTCCTCATCCTATGCCATATAGGCCTAGCAATAATAGTTTTAATTATATTGTGTGAACATATACATAATTCAGTTTTGGTAACTGGGTGTCTGCAAAGTTCTACTAACCTTACTGATTGCTCCTCTCAACATTGTGTTCTTTCGGGTCGCCCTCTTCAGCCTTTCACTGGTAGTTGGGAAGGTGGCCAGTCCCATGCTCCTTCGGTAGCGGTTGCCTCTAGTCCCGATGTTGCCCCACCGAGGCTCTTTAGACCTGGGTACACATGGTCTTCGGACTCCTTCATGCCGGTGGTCCTCATGGTGGTTTTTGACTGCAGTGGCCAGGCCCAGCCTACAGGGGGGCTTCTTCCTCACTTTGACCTCCCCTTCTGTTCCAGACAGACACTGGGTGCCTGTGCAGTTCAATTAGAGAAACAGATTTAGACTGAGCTAACAAGCCAGGAGGAGAAACACAAAACAGATGCTTCCCGTGAAGAAGGGGGCTGCTTTGTTGACTTGTGAATCAGTTTCAAAGGATGGCCTTACCATAAAGCTCCTGTCTCTGTTTTTTGTTCCTGGCTTTTTGATTGGCCTCCAGTTTTACAACAGATGAGGGACTTGGACCTGTCACGCAAGAGCTAGAGGTGATGTCTCTGGGGTGTTGGGCTCTGTAGTCTTGACCATCAGTATCATAACTGCCCTCCTCTTCTTCGTCTTCTAATGGAAAGAGAGACCAAAGTATAGAGATGCTACTATTAGGACTGTTCTGTGAACTTACGTGGCTTATTAAATTTTTTTGAGTCAATACTAAACAGAAAATTTATTTAACTTTAACTCCATCATTCACAGACACATCATTAGCATTTACAGAAATAGTTTTACTTTACCAGAAATTATGTATGAAGTACTTTTCCCCAATGGTATTTCCTGCTGTGAACCCACATGCTACAGAGCCAATCTGCATGTTAGTGCATGAGTGAGTTTGTGTGTGTGTGTGTGTGTGTGTGTGTGTGTGTGTTTATTGCTGCACTTTCTCAAGCAGCAGGTCTTTGACCCAGTCCGTGAGTCTCCAAGGCTGTCAGAGCCTCTCAAAGGCAAGTGTCCACAGCTGTGGCTGCATGTCTGCTTCAGACCAGCAAACAAAGCCGATCACTGAGGTGTCAAATATCCATGCACACCCCTGTCAGTAACTAGACATTCATCAACACCTACTCGCCTCTGATTTACAAATTAACAAAAGGCACGCTGGAGATGAAACAGCATAACATGTCTTAGGAGGATACCTGATTCAGTCAGTGATACTCTTGTTAGATAAGTATGTCAAAGGTTGTTTCTTGGTTTTTAACTTGAAACGGGTCAAATGCTCTTGATGTACTGCAGCCCTCAGTCATTTCTTTTCTGCAGCATTTTATTCTGTGTGGGGTGAATGTTGATAAAGTCTTTTCTTTAACCGAAAACACGCTTGTCACATTGCTGTTTTAACAGAGTGAACAAGAAAACGTGCAAACTCCAGGATTAACAGCCAGGTCTTTCTTTCTGTGAGGACATATTGGGTCATATTGGGCTGCTATGGCCATTCATTGCCTATTGATATATATGTTCCATGATCAGCTGTCAGTGTCACTGCTTTACCTTGATCAGAAGAGTCGCTTTCTGCAGGGGAGCTCTCTCCCTCCTCCATTGCCTCTTGCCTCTGGCCACGGAGAACCCTTGCTCTGGGTTGGCTCAGACGGGAAGTGCTCTGTGTGAGAGTGGTGGATCCCTTTTTACGTCCACGGCGCACCAGTCCTGTCCAGCTTTCTTGAGGGCCACTGTCCACACTGGCTGCTAAGAAAGTTTGCAAAACCAATCACTGTTGAAATGTAGGTTAAGAATTGTTGGTGGAATTCTAGGGATTCAAAAGTGTAAACATTCTTCTTAAAACAAAACACCATGAGGCAAAGTCAATAGTGTGATTGACAGCAGCTACCTGTGTCACTTTGTCCCCCAGACTCTCGCCTTAATTCAGCTTTGCTTGTGCCCTGGTTTCTGTGTCTATGCTTCGGGTTGGAGTTGCATGGTGAAACCTCCTTGTCTCCAGAGCCTGTCCCTGAGAGATTCTTTTTACCGTGGGCTTTCTGTTTGAGCTGAGTCACATCACCAGCCAGCTTGGAGCTCAGCATGCTGTGAAGACTGCCTTTTCTGCAGCCCTGTGCTTTTATCTGCTGCAACAGAGAGAGATGAGAGAGCCAGAGAGAGCCAGTTACACTCCCGGTCACAGCAGCCGCAAAAGCATCAGAACGTCAGAGGAAGAGGGCACTCGTTTGTTCACACACAGAGAAGAAAAAGGAATAGTCGAAGCCCCAATGAAAAAGATATTAAAATGGAGAGCAGAGGATTTGACTCCTGAGGGTAGCACCTAATTAGAAATAGTGTGCAACAAAGAAATATATCAAACACAAAGAAACAAAGAGTGGCCTCTTTCATTTCTAGTTGCATAGAGGACAAAAGGGAGGAAGGCAAGGGGACCCTGACCTGTGTGCTGCTGAGTCGCTCAAAGCCTCGACTGGACAGCCTCTTCTTCCTCCTCTGACTGTCTCCGCCCCCTCCTAGGTCCTCAGGCGACAAGGCAAGCCCCGCCCCCATCGACCTGCCAGTCAAAACAAGAGAGAGGCATTCATTAAAGGAGAATGCGAGGGTTTGAAAGAAAAAGAAGGGTAGCACATCGCAGGGGAAAACAGAGTTGAGTCACCTCTCTGTGGGATCTAATAACTCTCCTTTCTCCGTCTGATGAACAGAATGACAAAAAAGGACACAGAGAGCCCTGAGTCTGAACCACACACTTGAAAAATTGGGATCTAACAAGGAACCTGGGATTGTTTGAGGGCAGTGTGGCATAAGAGGCCTTAACGCTTTATCTAGGGAGCGTCTTTGCAGCCTGTGAAGCACTGCATAGCTTTGAAAGATACAGTAAATGGTTGGAAGGCATAGCATTTGTATGCAGCTCTATTGTTCTCGGCAAACATTAGAGTTCTCCAGTTGCATTTTCATATCACCATGGCACAGTATTTTCCCTACACTGAGCACCATCACAGGCCAGCCACTCCAAATGCCCTTGAATTTCCTCTGGAAGCCTGCCCATAGACCACACCGATGTGAGCCAGGCCATGCTCAAACAAAAGATTAACTTCCCCTCTTCTAGTGTGCGCACAGCCAAGAAAATCAGTCGCATTCACAAAGTAAGCAGGGTTTAAATGTGAAATAAATAAAAAAAATAATGTACATTTAGCATTTTATGTTAATTCTTTGTTGGCATATAAATAACTCACATCTTTAATTGCACGTTATTAAGAATCAAATGTGTGTATGCTTTGCTTATGTATGGTCAGCATGGCAATACAGCACATGAACACATATACACTTGTAATAAGCATTCCGGCTGTTTTTGTTGAGCCAGTTCTTTAGGATAGGCCTGGCAACAAGAGCCGACGCTTTCAGCCCCTAAAAAAAATTATTTTCTTTTTTGTTTACTTTTTAAAAAATTAATTTAGTACCACCTTTGACCTACAATTCAGCCAAATTTAGCAATGCTTAGACCTATGACTGTTATGTGTGCACATATATCACTTAAATTACTCAATATAATTTTACTAAACATATAATTAAACTACGCCTGTCACTCATATTCAGTCCTCTCCCTTGTCCCGTGTGTGTTGTCTTAATTTGTTTCTATAAACCTCTTGTGGCCGCTGCCCCTTGCTAACACATCTTATCGCATGTGATTGGTCACATGCACAACACATGGCAACAACGTGCAGTCAGTGCATGAGTATGTGGCAAACTGAGCAGTGTGGTTAAAAGATTGCCCTATTGTTTCATTTTGACTTTGTTTACAAAAAAGAAAAAAAAAGACAACGGCCCCATCATTAATTTAAAAGAGCCGAGTCATTTGCGACTTACACATCACTAGTATATAGCCCTCACTGTATGTGAATCTAATAATCAGAGTGTGTTAACGTACATCTGTAACAGAACATGAAAAGAATGAAGGCAGTTGTCGGGCAGAGTGACTGTCTGCCCACTGACTGACAGGAGAGTGACAGAGGTGGCAGTGAACTGTGAGTTGTCCCTGCGAGGCAGATCTCTCCACAGTTGCCTTCCGCTGCTGACAAACACAATATGACAGAGTCCCACCCCTCTGTGGGGTGCTAGTGGGGCTGAGCGTACAGTGACTAATTAAACAGAATTGATTAGCAGGGTTTGCTGCAAGCAGTAGTTCTCTCCAGCCACCCCCTCAATCAAAGCAGCACCACAAAGGACCCCAGTGCTCTACCCACAGGAATAACAAAAGCACTCACAAAAACAAACAACGTCTGCATAAATGCCCATAAGCGCACCAATACATTCATACCTAATCTCACAGATGCATAGAATGCACACTTGCAAGCGAAGCCAATGCCACACACACACCCTTTGTTACAAGTAAAATAAGGTAAGGAGGGAGATACTAGAAGACTGGGCTGTTACCCACTGACCTACTGCCCTCCTCCATCACACCCAGGTGTCAGCCTCTGGTAGAGGCATGAGTGGCTGGTGAAGTACAAGTTTTACACAATGCTGCCATGTAACGCAACATGGGGCTAATCAGTCCCCAGTCTGCCCTGTTCAGAAACATCATGTCATTCTTTGCAGTACGGTGCACACACATCTGCAGAAACAAAGGGCTGTGCGCCAAGGCTGCCTTGAAGAAAAGTAAATGTTTAGTACCAGAACTGTGGCTAGTGGTGGCTCACTTTTAAACACAAGAAAGAGACAGTCTGCAATTTACTTTACTGTGGCCAGCAGAACAGCTCATCTCCCCGTGTCAGCTCCCACTCTCCCTTCACTGCACTTCGCTGCAGGGCCGTGGCCCCTTACCCTTTCATTTGGGAGTCTTTGTCACCCAGCATCAGTGTCCCCATTTCGATCAGCACTGGCCTTGCAAAGGGGCCAGGGGTACATGGGTGGAAGGAGAGTGGAGGTGACATCGCAGAGGGGCAGCTGGAAACACTTTGGACCAAAGCCCAAAAACCACAGTAAGAAAAGAGGGGAGCAGAAAAGATGGGGGGAGAGAGAGGGACAATGCTGCGAGTTGACATTTAATGCTTTAAGCCTTTCCAAACTCTGTGACAAAGCTCATTGAAGCCTGACAACAAACCTTTATCCCCTAAACCCTTTTGGTTTATCAGTTCACCCACCAAACAGCAATGGTACCCCTGTTCCTACGCTTGCACTTTTTAGAAATGCAATCAACACATTGAGACGGCATAGGGTCTTTCTTTTTGAATATCTCCCAATCTATTTATCTCTTACTCCTGCTTTATTTCTATTTAGCCATTTTTCTCACTGTACTCTTCAATTTCCTATGTGTTTTTCGCTCATACACCCATCATCATTGTATGAGAGTTCTTAATGTCAGCTTATCTTTGAGTGCCTGGACTGTCTGGCCATCATGTTATTCTTTGGACCTCTAGTGACCCTGGTGGGCAGTGGTGTGTCACATTCCTGCTGCTGGGACAGATTACAGGAGAATTCACAGTACTCTAATTACATCCTCTGCCTGTCACACACCC
>JAQLOL010000009.1:10796827-10809975 GCA_029783665.1 Naso thynnoides | reverse complement strand
CTATCAGGATGCTGCATGTGGGAGGGTGGGCCCCGTGCGCCATACACAGGGGGCCATAGCCCGGGCTGCTCCATCACATCTAATGAGATAAAGAAGAAGGAATGTGACAACAGGGACTACCTCAGAACAAAACGACATGCACATAGACAAAATACTTTTTCCTTTGAATTGATACACAGCAAAACTATACACAAAAACACTAGAATACAGCATCTACACCCACACACTCATTTCAAAACAGTAAAATCATTAGGAATCATTTAAAAATCATCGTATCCACATTTTATAGGGAAAAAAAAAATCACTTCAAAAAAAAAAGAGGGGGGGGGGGGGATTTTTGATTCTACAGAACAACATCTCCCCAGGCAGCAGCAATCCCACACTCTCCCCCGCTCTGAAAAGAAAACTTGTCTCTTAAGAACTGCCTTGAGAATTTTCTGGAATGCTGAAGAAAAAAGTCATGACAAGGATGAAATGTGAACAGATGAGGATGGTTTCATGTTGATTAGAGGTCAAAGCACGAGGCTGGAAATGCTCGTTTGTCTTGCTGGAGCATTCAGCATGGACTTTCCGCTGAAAAGTCCCACCTGCCCAGCCAAACCACAGGTCTGTAGAACAGCCCAGCAGGAAGCTGAGTTCCCATGTCCATAGACAATTGCTATGTGGTTTTTAGGACCAGCACAACTTGATGTGGGTGATGTGCTAAGACAGAGGTCCCATTTGGGGAGTAATGGGCCCACACTATAGAAACTTCAAAAGTGATATTTTTTGTTCTCTTGCCTTTTGCCCCTGACTCTCCTCCTCCACCCCCTTTTTCTTAGACACACCAACAATCCTTGTTCAGAGACATAAACTTGAATACACAAATGTTTCCTGTGGGAAAGCTTTTGTTGATGCACTTCCTTTCTCAGCTGAAACTCCTGTGGAGCACAGAAGGAAATGAACCATCGAAAAATGTGAGCTAATTAAATGTCACAGCCTGTTTAGTGAATGTGTGTCTACAGCTTTGAGAAGAGATCTTTTCCCTCGCTATGTTTCCTCTTGCTTTGGTGTGGTTCTCTGTGTATGCATTAGTATGTATGTTTTAAGGTTCTGGGGTGTACTTATACAGTATATGAGTACTCTGACCCACCAAGAACCAAATTCCTGCTGTGCCAAACAGGTGGTGTGTAGGAAATTGTTGTATATACATGAGACCATTAAAGGGAAGTTTATCAACAGTCTTTACAGGATCACTTTGCTTACCAACAGTAGGCTACTATGTTTTATACAGTCGCTTTTTCATTACATGGAACCTTAGGGCTGGGTGATATGGAAGAATATCATAACCCATTTTCTTCATGGCAGTATCACAATCTCGATTTTATTACTATTCTTTTGTTTTTCATACCAGAATTTTACAAGTCACGGCAAATTTCAGGGCCATGGTTTTGCTTACAAACATTTGGTAGGCTTACACAACTGATACAGAGCAGAAATGTTGATTATTTATGTAGTTAATGACACATTGCAAGAAATTGTAAGCCCCTCTCCTCCTGACGCTCACGTTACTAGCTTACGCTAACATCTAAACTGTGGCTGTGTGACTTAACAGACCAGTGGCTGATTCTATTAACACAGACACAATGTCGTTAAGTTTTCCAGCTTGTCTAGGACCTCCACCACTGACACCGACAGTAGTTAATGACAAAATATGCCAAGCCCCCCCTTCTCCTCTAATGTAGCTAACATAAGCGACTCAACTCTGACTTGTTCATGATGCTTTCGTCATAAAATGGGAAAGGAAGAAGGCACTACATGTTGGCTGTGTTTAGTTTATGTGCATGTATTTATGGGAGGTATAGAAGGGAAGTAGCAAACAGTGTGACTTGGTTAAGGGAAGAAAGCGTTGTGTATCTGAGCCTAGAGCTGCAACAGATAGAACGTGCACTGATGCACGATGTAAATGACTTCCTTGTAACAGTGAATCGTGGACACATTCTAATCGTTTATAGTCTAAAATCATCAAATCGCATACCCCTATGGTATCCCTCTACCCTACTCGCCTTTGTCATTGGGCATTTTTCTGGAGGTCGTTTTCTTTTACAAAATAGTACCAATGATAGTACTGCCTCAGTGTAGCTGGTCGTCATGGCGACACCACCTCTCTGACAAGTTGTCAGTGGTCTACAGTGTTTAATGTCACCATATAGTACCTGTTCAGCTTTTTTGGAACCTCGTCAGAGTACCAGGTACTTCAACATAATGGCAAACCAAAGAAAAGGCAAGAAGAGTAAAGCTGATACTATGTAATGTAAAAGCGACTTTAGTTATATAAATGGACACTGAAATAACACTGAATTAATGTCTGATTAGTGGAAGATTAATGGGGTTTGTTTAATGATTTCTACTTTATGGAGATTTCCATTTGTGTCAGAGACTATGGGCTCAAATCCGTGTGTGTGTGTGTGTACTTGGTATACTTGGCCTTACAAAGAATAAAGCTAAGTTACATACCCAGGTGATGGGTGGCAGGATGGGCAGGAGGCTCCGTGGGCAGGACCACTAGCTGGGCAGAGGGGTCCTGAGGCAGAGGCAGGACAGGCTGTAGAGTGCCTGGCATGGCTGCAGAGAAACCTGGTGGTAGATTCTGGTGAAGGGCTGTGTGACTTATACCTGCCAAAAAGAAAGGATGTCAGTTTAAATATACTCCAATCACAGTCTATGTAAAAAGCTGTTTACCTACAAATCATTAGCACTAAATTCTGAAATTGTAAACTTGACCTATAACTAATGAAGAGATGCAAAAATTGCACAAGTGTGATCAAGGCAATGTATTGTGATAGCCTTGGATCATGAGTTACTCAGTGATTCCACCAATCATTTAAACTGGAGATGACAGAGCTCTAACAAAATTCAGTATTTGCTATAGAGAAAAATTAAGTCTGCATAAATGATCTGCATCTTCACAGAGTGTAAAACACTGTAATTTTAGCATCTTTTTTCCAATTCACTTGATATTCTGTTACCATAAGAGTGTCCTGTCATCCAGAGGGATGGGCTTCCAGTTCTTGGCATCCAATGATGGTGAGCAGAATGTGCAGCAGGATCTCCTAATTGGCCAGACTGGAGGGAGGTCCCGCCTGGGACCATGAGATGTGAGGTTAGGTCTCCATGACAGCTGTTGGAGGGGTGGATTCTTGCAAACTCCACCCTTTCCTTATTATCCCTGGCGTTAGGATAGGACAAAAATCAGAAAGTACAAATGAAGACCAGTGCACCAAAGGTTTCCACAGTGATAGATTTTAATTGGTTTGGTTTTACAGGTTGTTGTTTTTTTTTTTTTACCTGATATATGCATCTCTCTCTCTGTCCAAGCAATTCAGACCTATATGTTCCTCGCTCATCCTCTTCCTCTCCTCTTCATTGGTGGGATCTGAGGCATACATGGAACGGGGAGGTCCTGTGAGACAAACATTAGCTTAACCACTAGCTTTCACCAACCTGTCCTCTGGTGAAGGCATATTCCCAAGTTTCTTACCATTTCTCAAAACACTTCATGATTCACAAGAGACTTGGAGCTTATTAGTTTGCCCAGTTATACAGATTTTCTATCATACTTTCTTCTTTCTAGTTTCAGCCACCACCTCTTGTATACTTTCCTGTTTTCTCTGCTCATGCAATGCATGCAATTTCATTTTGTAAAGATGTTATTTGGACTTTTGTGTCTTTATTCTTAATAGGATAGCTAACGGATTAGACGGGAAATGGGGTGGAGGGTGACATGCAGCAAAAGGCCACAGGGTGGTGATGCTATATTTAAAACGATAATTATTTTGATAGGGTGCTGAACTTAATAAATAACAGACTGTTGTTTCGTCAAAATCAAACAACGGAATAGTACAGGTGTGGGGCCCAACTTAGTAATACTGACATGATGTAAATTGCTTCTTGTGTTTCATGCTAGTTATTAAGAATTTATTTTGGGGAATTTAAGTATTCAAGTAAAATATGTTAATCATTTTTTAACTTAAATTTGGTAACAGGAAGGAGAAATAGTGTTCACTTCAAGTTAGATTTGGTTTGGCATAACTGTGGTACCAATTATAATCAAACCTATGAGTAGTAAAAGTCAGTAAGAATTAAATACCGTACAAGAAGCTTAAGTTATTCATCAAAAATGAAGGTTTGTCTTATCACACTTCAAAAAAATGCTCAATATCACCAATATTTTCCATGATTTTCCAGCTTTGAGCTTTGGTTTTCTTTTATTTACTTTTTATAGTTATTTTCTAGCTCATATAGGTCACAGATAAGAAAAAAAATAGTTCCCTTCGCTTCTGTTTTTGAGGCAATGACCTACATTACATACCTTTCACTGAGGGATGTACCCTGTTCTGTCGGCTGTTTGGATGTCCATCTCCTGAACGACAAGGTGGCTCCCTTTGTCTGGCCACAGCCACAGCAATTCCCACTGGTGGCTGCCGCACCTCACTTTCCCCATGACCTGTTTCTCCCATTTCTCGGCTGCGCCCACTGTAATCAGGGCGCTCATTGTCATTGGCTGGGCCCTTTCTGGAAGGTAAAGTCTGTTTGTTGCCCTGCAGAGCGCAGCTCCCCCCAGCAGGACCTGATTTGAGGCTTCCCAACCCCCCAAAGGGGCTTTTCTGGGTGAGGAGCAGTGGCTGTTGCTGGTTGCTGTACTTCAGTAAGCTCTTCATTGCACTGCTCTCCCCCTGAGTTGGGCCCTGGGGCTCAGGTTGCTGCTGTGGCTGCTGCTGTTGCTGAATGAGAGGAGGTGCTGGGGGAGGCTGAGGAGGGGGCAGGCTCATTCCTGGCTGCTGCTGTTGCTGCTGCTGCTGCTGAGAGTGTTGCCCACCAGTGCTCCCCAACTCCATGTAGGACTTTCTCTGCTCCTCCTCAGGTTGTGACATGTGGTGGGGAGGCCTCATGGCCCAGGGTGGCACTGGGGGCTGCTGGTGATGGTGCTGCCCGCTATTGTTGCTGTAACCGTAGGGAGACATGTCCATCTTTCTTTTCAGCTCCTGACCTGTCCCCTGGTTCATCTCAGCAGGAGAAGGAGCATCTGGGCCAGGTCTGCCATGCTGCTGGTGGCGTATCCTGGCTACTTTTTGGCCATCTCTCTGTAAGGAACAGCTACCTCCAGGACCAGGAACATGGGCTGCTCCTGCCCCACCATGTTGACCCATGCTTTTACTTCCAAGTGGAGAGGAGTTAGGTTGGGGTGTTGGATGGGAACAGTCTCTGTATGGAGAAGTGTTCACAGAATGAGGGACTGAGTGTCCAGTCTTGGGCCCCTGGGGCAGGGAGGGTCTAAACACATCCATGTCCACACCACTGTTGATACACTCAGCACTGCGTGATCGTACAACCTGTTGCTGCTGTTGGGGATGTGGAGGTTGTTGTAGTTGGGCAGGGGGAGGAAGCTGTGAGGGCTGAAGGTGTTGGTGGTGGGGCTGCATCCAATCTGGCGCTTTCTCTGTCTTTCTGTATGGGTGCTGTTGTTGTTGCTGCTGCTGCTGCTGCTGCTGCTGTTGTTGCTGCTGTTGTTGCTGCTGCTTTCTGTGCCAGCTACTATGGTGCCCACTGCCTCCATTCTTTTCTATTACCTTGTCCTTGGTATTTCCACCTCCACCACCCACACCCTGGCAATCTGGGTTACCAATCTGGAAAGGACCACTTGATTTGTCCCCCAGGTCTGCCACAGATGGCACAAATGTAGGCCCTGTGACTTTAGGTTCACGTCCCACATTGCCTGGCCCCCTCTCATGGGAGGCAGGGTTAGCTAGAGGAGCAGGAGGGGGTGGGCAAAAGAAATCTGGATGGTGGTGTGTGTGGTGTGAATGATGTGGGTGGTGTGGGTGGCTAGGGTGGAGCTGAAGGCAGTGGAAGCCCCCTGGGTGAGGATGTGTATGGTGGTGAGCATGAGGATGTGGATGAGGATGTGCCCCTCCAGCAGCAGAACCCATGTGTAGAGGTGGGGGTACAGAGTAGGACAGGGAATGGTGGAGTGGTGCCTGACCCCTTTCTAGACAGTCTGAAGGTTGTTCACTGATCCTCATCTCCCCACTTACTCCCTCTTTTGTGCAGCGACTACTGCCGCTGGACCCCATATGTCTTCCCTGGCTGCTTCCCCCACCTCCCATAGCCCCAAGGGCTGTGCTCTCCCCTCCACAGCTGGACATGGATGCTTTAGCCCCTGCTCCAGTTCCTGCATCTCCATTTTGCATCTTGCCATTGTGCAAGCAGGCACTGAGGGGCTTGCCCATACTCTGAGGATGTTCCTTGTTGTACTCCATTGAGAGTGATGCCTTGTGTCTCTCCAGGGCCCGACTGTTGACCTCCTCGAGGGGGAGTGGGTGCTGTGGATAGTGTGTGTGCTGCTGATGGGAGTGGGAATGATGGTGGTGTGTGGGCTGAGGTGGCTGGTGGCTGTGGTGCTGTTGGTGTTGCTGCTGTCGCTCCTTTGCATCCTGTTTGCTACTGGACCGCTCTTTGTCCTTGACAGGTACCACTCCTCTCTCTACTGAACCCTCTTTTAGACCCTTATGTAAACCTGTCCCTACCCCTGGATCTCTGTCTCTGATGCAGGACCCCTGAGAGTGTCCTGAACCTGCCCTGGACATTGGTGGCAGACTGTGGTTGGCTGAGATGAGAGGTGGCTGGGACGGAAGTCCTCGAAGATAGAAGTTCTCTATTAGAGGGAGGAATGCAAGCAAGTAAAGTCAAATGCATTAGTCAAGAAAGGAAAAGGCAATGACAGGACAAGATTATTTAGCTCTCAAGATAGTGTCCCAAGGCACCCTTATATCAATATCCCACATCAAATTACACCATACTATGTTGTATAAATTGGATTTAAATGTCGTATTTCTGTCTGATTAAATTTTAATCTTCTCATGCTTCACCTTTTTGGGTGTCATAGAAACGGTGCTGCCCGTAGAGAACTCCACTGTTGGCATGGTGATCCAAATGGCTCATGGGAAGGAAAGTGTGTGCCAGACTTCCTGAGAATCGAGGATACCCTGGAGCTGCTGAGATGGATAGCAGAGAGCGAGAGAAAGAGACAGAGAATTGATAAGACAGGACAATAACCACCAAAATGCAGTTATCCAGTATAACCCAGGATAATCCTTCAGGTCCAATGCAGCTGGTGGTGTTCATACGCAAATAAGTACTGGCTCTGCCTGTCATGTTTGCCTTCCCTGCCTGAGTTTAGAACGCAAACAATACAAGACAAGCTTGGGGGTTGCTGTGATGTATGAAATTAGTCTTGGAAACATATGGCTCTTTCTTTATCGTAGAAATGGCAGTAGCATCTGATCCATCTGAATGGAACGATGAGGACAGATTTTGAAGCTTGTGTTTACAGTGAAAAGCTGGTTGAGTGGCTGACCTTTACTGAGCTACATAAGAAGTAAAAGGTCATTTGAATGTTGGGCCTGTAAGCCAGTACACCTGGGCTCATTACATCAAGCCCAGCTGGAGAACATTTACACCATAACTGAACACAAAACTCATTTTGGAGTGGGACACTCAAAAACACAAAGAACTTTGAAGGTGGAGGAGAGAGAAAACATTCATTGAGATGACAGCCCATGGCAATATCAGGACAGAGAAAAAGCATCACTATGACAACCCACTTCTAATGCAACTGAATAACTATAACATTAAAAAAACTAAAGTGAATTGAATGAGCCTATCTCTGCTACTGTAAAATTACTTATTTCACATGATTGCAAGAAGATTTATTAATAATATCAAAGTAATGTAAATTAAAAAAATAGGGCAGCATGGGCGTTTGGTGAAATTCTTTGCTGACAACAGTGCTATATAAATATATATTGCGTATTCTCTGCTGAGCATATTATGTAATGTGATACTAAAAAAAACAGCTATTATTAAACCTGTGTCCTACCTCTCTTCTTCAATGCTATGCAAAAAAAAGGAAAGGAAAACTTACCTTAATGCGCTATCATAATCAGTAAACTAATGTCAGGACATTAAAAACGGGAAAAGAAAGAGAAAAGGAGAGGAGACATAACCTACATGCGATGTTATTTGGTGTTAGTACTTCTTTTCTAATCCATCAAACTGTAATCAGTACTGACAGGACGTCGACTGTAAACTAGCACCGCATACAAGCATCTCAGTGACCTCTGAGTCATCTGGAGAAGTCCAGGTGTTTCACGTCTTCTTTTCCCTAATTTGGCACCTGTCTCACCCTCCAGCTTCACTTTTAAACACAACTCACAGAAGGAGTGAAGGAAGGAGGAGGGGGATGAAGGGAGGAAAACATGGTTCTACAAGCTAAATGAAAGACAGACGTATTTGTGTTGGCAAGCGTGCGACCTGATCCCGGAAAGCGCAGATGCAGTTCATTTGGCCTTGTGTGTGTGTGTGTGTGTGTGTGTGTGTGTGCAGCACCATGGTTTTAACAGGAGCTGCGAGTGTTGTGTGTCTTACTTTCTGCCGGTAGAACAATAGGGCTGGTGCTGTGAGCCGGGTCTTGGAGGGAGGAGTGTTGTGGTGGGCTTAATGACCCTGTCTCAGAGTGGCCTCCGCATGTTACAATCTTAATTAATGAAATGCACAGAGAGGGCAAACAGCCCCGCAATAACACAGGAGGTACTGCTTTCTGAGCAGGGCAGTGTGGTGATAATTATATACCCTCACTTTTTCTCTCTTTTTCTTTGTTTCACCAATTTTCTTTACCTCTTACTCTATTGCTTCTCTCCCCTTTTGTCTCTGTCTTTTTCGTTGCTGTCATGATTAATAAGCACACACATTTATGCCAATTCATCTACAGTGGGAGGAGGAGGGATCCTTTGTTTAAGCAAGACATTTTTCTCTGATTTTGGGGGAGAGAGAAAAGCAGAGAGCTGTTTGGCAGTCTTTATCCAAGCTGGGAGAAGGACTTTTTTTTCTGCGGCAGCATGTTGTTTGTGAGCGTGACGATTGACGGCGTAATCCCTTTTCACAGCGTGGTCTGGCTGTGCCCGATAATGCCAGCCCGCTCAGTTTCAGCATGCCCTCCACTGGGGCGGCAAGAGGGGGACTGCTGGGCACGGCAGAGCCCATTCAGCCATTAATCTGGGCAGGACAAGGGAAGCTGCTGCTGCTGCTGCTGCTGCAGGCGACGTGAGCAGGGTCTTAGTGCAGTCTGCTGACTGCACAGCAGTCTTGCTCTCTTTCACTCCCTCAACACACTGACACACACACACACACGCACAAATATGTTTGCATCTGCAAGTAAATGACAGAAGGGAGTTTGCAGCACATGCCCTCCTTTCCATGGGCGGAGCAGGGGTGAGAGGTAGAACAAACAGAGCTGCATCCCAGGCAGGGATTTTTTCAGAAGTTCTGAAGGTATTTCTCACAGCACGGTCAGTTGAGAGAAGCAGGCCAACAGGGAGGACAAAGGGACCTGGATACAGAGCAGCATCAAGAGGCATTCGAGGCAGGTGGCATAGCATTGTGCTCCTCTCTTGCACAGAACCATCATGTCTCCATTCATATTGACTTCTCTTATACCTCGTCTGAAAATACCAGGTCGTACAACCACTCATGAGGGTTTCTCTGCTCTTGCTAAAGGGCAAACTAACATATATTGTCTCTTGGGGAAACAACTGTAACATTTCAGAGACAGAAAGAAGGACTGAGTGAGGGAGCATGACAGAGGAAGACCAAGAGGAGAGGAGGAGCAGGCTTAGCTGCCCGTCAGGTCCGCTAATTGAGAAAAAGTGACAGAACCATCAAGACACAGAGAGGGAGGAGGAGGGGTTCGGCAAAGGAGGGGCATCTCTTCTGGTGGATCTCTTCAGGTCTGACTAATTGAAAGGAAGGGATGCAGGCTGGCAAGAGAGAAAGAGAGAGAGTGAAAAAGAGGCAGGAGTATGAAGGGGGGGTGCTTAAATCCCATAAAGGAAAATCTAGCAACTGCTAACAGAAGGAAAGATGGACAACTGAAGATAGGCTTGGAAAGGCATATCAAACAGAAGTGGATTAGACATGTGTGTGTGTGTATGCATGTGTGTGTGTATGCATGTGTGTCTGTATGCGTTGACAGAGATATGAGAATGCGATTGTTTTTGGCACAACGTTAGAAGTCACTTGGACCACAGCCAGTTGGCCTTAAGCCGGTGAGGAGCCCGCAGGTTTTTACTTTGCCTTTTTTTGGGACTGGGGAGTGTATCCATTTTTTCTCTTTTAATGTTTCCACTCAGTTGGTTTAGTGGGGTTTATTCAAATATGAGAATAAATCTTCAAAACCTCAAAGGCCCTAATCCATTTACCAGGTGTTATGAAAAACCTTTTACATTACATTTATTAAAACGGTCACTAAACTACTTCTGCCTCTGTTCTCCTGCCACCTCTCCATCTCTGTCTGTCTGTCAGTGAGTCCACGACTCCCTTCAGTAACTGAACAACACACAAGTATTTGTGGTTCACACAATGGCTGTTACTGTATTTGGCATTCAATCTGAAGAGAGAATGAAACAAAAAAAAAACCTTTATTCATCTGTGCTACCCTCTGACATCATAAAAACCACTAATGGCTTAGTTCTTGGCACTGTCACTTTTCGCAAATATCTCAGCATTTTTAAGTCTGTAAACTGTACGCTTTTCTTTTCCCAACACAATAAATCTTTAAACAAATGTCAACACAAGACTTTTCTGTACCAAATCCACAGACTGCCTCTGCCAAAGTCTCGTTCCAAAGGGCCATACCACCACTGTTATGTGATGATGTTATTTATGGGTATGCTTAATGTGTCAATCAGCTAATGGTTTGTCGATCGCGTTCCCGATAGAAATGTGGTCTGTATGCATGACTGAGCGGGCCCTCCCTAAACATACTCACTCCATGTCCGCACCAATGCCTGCGCTGATGTGGATTCAGTTAAAGCATCTTTTTTTAGTCAAATTTTGCCTTTTAACCCAAGAAACTGAGCTTTGACAGCTTTTTCCTGTATGGATTGATTAATTTGTGATTACTGATTAGGTTTTGGTGCAAATCCACATTAATGTCATAAATAAGAAAAGGTTGCATATTTGAAAAATGTTCTCATGAACTTGTGCACTTACTGGAATAAAAACACACCAGCCATGTGTATCTTTTGATCATTCATTATTATGTGAATTTTGTTTGTGTTTTGCTGAGTTTTGTCCAGATCCAAATGAAGATAAAACATTTCTACTCCTTTTCTGCAATTAAAATAAAATGCTCAGAACATTGCGCAACTTGGCAATAGCCCTCCCTAAATGCTTTCTGATTATTTTAGGATTTTATTTGGCTTCTTCTCATCTTTACCATAAGCCATTTTAAAAGCCTGTGATGATTGCTTTAAAGACAAATTTTATTTTTAATTGCCTAAAATATTAAAAGTAAAAAGTAAAATAAAACAGTGTGTGTGATCAGACTGAGTGGCCAGTTAGCGAATGACTAATAAAATCATTCCAATGAACATTTTGATGCATACTAGATTTGAGCTCTTAATCTATGCAAAACACATCACAAGAATAGCAGAAACAAAGACATTCTGGACAATGACAGGTATATGTGAAAGACATGGGGATCATACAATAATCTCTGAATACAAATTTGAGCTGCCAAGCTTGGTTTTGCATGCAAACAGCCACTTTAAAAACACACTTGCCAAAAAAAACCCTCCAGAGAATATATTTAAGGTTAGAAGTGACACACTAATGTGCCGACACACGCGCACATGAGCCAGTGTCTGCTCTGCTGCTAGTGGGGTTCTGCTGACACCCGGAGAGAGGAGACGAGAGTCTGGGTAATTGTGCCGCTCATTTTGATGACTTGCTTTTTATGCAAAACAGGAAAAAGACAATATGCAATTATCTTGAGGAGGGAACAGCTGAATGTGGTTGATGAACAGTCTGGATTCAATCATGCTCTTAGTGCGTTATATGCAATTAAACTGCAATAGAGATAATGGCCTCCATTGCCGACTGAGTAATAATACCAGTCATAATCACCTCCATTACTTTTATTAGGCTTGGCATTATCATCATCAATCTTATTAATATTATTCTACTTTTCACAAGAAGAAAATCTTTGACAATGAAACCCTGAAACTATAAGGTTAAAAAAAATAACATGGATGATTACAAAATGAGTTCTGAGGGAAAATGTTTCCCACCGATCTGATGCAAGACTTGATATCTCATTCGAATTTATTCTGCCTGTCTCTGGGTTTGTTTGAAGAAGTCTGGAGTCTCACCTATTCTCACCACTGTAGCAGCTGCCCCGTTGACTCAACCCCTGGTGGCCAGGACATTAGAGTGAAGTAGTGGGGAGGGGATGAATTGGCTGGAAGGCATCCACTGCCTTAACACACCAAAAAAACAACAACAAAAAAAAACCCAAACCAAAACACGGCATCTCAGCTGCACTGCACCCAATCAGCCCCAGTCACACATCACGCAACTGGGGCGCCGCTGATCAGTGACCACAAATAACACTCCCCACTGGCGTCCCCCCGAATTAACTAACAGCTGGGCAATTCTTAGAAATCAAATAAACAAAAGCATGGCTGAAATAAGAGACCGTCAACTTCAAAGTGCAATCCACTAGATGGCACTGGGCTTGCAATTAGCCAAAAATTATGAACATGTAAATCTTAAAAAAACGACAGAAGTGAAGTCACGGGATAATAAACCTTGCATGAATATATCAGTGGGTGGCACTGGAGAGGTCTTCTGTTTGTCTGTCATCCTTAGCTTTTGGTTTCATGAAATACCCCAGCATATTAATCTCTCTTCTTTATCCGTGTCTAACTTCGTGACTGTGCCTAAGCACAAAATTGAGGTGTTGAACTGATATCAACTTTGGAGGGGACAATTACATGAAAATTTTCTTAAGAGCAACTCCTGAGGGGCCCACGGAAGTAGTGCTGTGATGAACATTGTTGCCCTGCCAGCTAAGAAACACTACATTTCATTGCCAGCTTCTCACTTAATTCAAACACAGGCTGATGTTACCATGGCTCAAGGGCTCCAGAAGTAAAGAGGCCAAGACATTAGGTAAAATAAAGCAGTAAAACATAATAATAATAATAATAATAATAATAATAATAATAATAATAATAATAATAATAATAATTATTATTATTATTATTATT
>JAQLOL010000009.1:10785212-10796727 GCA_029783665.1 Naso thynnoides | reverse complement strand
TGTAACAACGTTTGTTAGATATCCTGCCTCCCTTACATATCTTTGTCACACGTATTTGATAACCACATTGGAAATATTATTTACAGAAAACAGACTGATATATCAGATATTGGAATTTTCTTACTCTCTAATATTGGTATCTGCATCGGCCCCAAAAACCCCATATCGGTTGAGCCTACAACAGACTGCATTCTTTTGCAAGCGTGTCCAACTGAACTTAGTTGTTATGGAGGTATGACAGCAAGTTCTCAACATCAACTGGTGGATTGTGATCATCTGTAAACATTAATAGTGAGTTTTGACATATTTTTAATAATAACAGTGATTTGGTTATTGTGATAACTTTGTTGCATTTTGTGTTCTCATTTTGTGATGCTACTGTTTCATGCTCTCTCTCACTGTGGTGTTGGTAGACTTAGTAAATAATGTGATGTGCTGGTGATGTGGTAGCGTGCCTTTTTAGGGTAACTCAGAAAAATGTGCTGGGCTTTTTGGGTGTTCTTTGTGTGAAGTTTGCCTTGGCCACCCTGGTTGTACAGTTTATTGGTCTCATTGCCTTCTGTAGCTGCTGTATTTTCACTTAGATCCACCTCTTGTGAAGTGGACCAAACCAATCATTGCAATGCTTTGAAACTTGAAAACGAGTTAGAAAGTGTCAGCACCCTTGCATCCTTTGTGTATAACTATGACTGTTTAGTTTTATTGTTGAGTTTACTTTTGTATTTTGGGGAGGGGATGTTCATATTTTTAAATGGAGGTGTCAGTAGATTTCCATTTATTCCATCCCTGTCTGTATGTGTTTATATCTTCCTTCGTGTGTGTAAGTGTGTGTGTGTGTGTGTGAAGGGTTTCATAATGCTGAGCGCTGGGTGGGAACCACCCTGTTAAGCTGTGACGAGACACCAGCTGAAAGCTCTGCAATCACTGTAACTTTTTATTGGCCTGCATTTGTGGGTACAGCTTTAGAGAGTCTTGAGTGACATTCCTGCTGACGTTAACCAAATACCGCAAGATTCCTTGGCTCAACTTTTGACCCTGTGTCCCCATCCAGAAATCATGGCACAGTGCTCCATCCCAAATATTCTGGGCCTGGGCCTATTTTGGTGCACAGAAAAGGGCGGGAGCCTGGCTCTTGCTAGATGATTACAAACCATGCTTTGGTGGAAACCTAACACGACCTAAAAATACACAATATCAGAGTAACAATACACCCTGCAAATCTCTGTCCCCAGCACGGCCAAGACATGAATGTCTCCTCGTCCAGACAATGTGGTCAGGTGAGGGGGTGAGGCTGTGGGCATGTGTTTGTGTACACGTGTGAGCTGAGGTACCTTCATGTGAATGGGGGAACCAGATTTGTGAGGCGCTGGAGTGGGGTCCGCCCCTGAAGGAAGGTGAGGAGGGCGAGGAGGGAGGCCGGGAAGGGTGAGACGGGTGGGAAGGGGGGGTACCCAGACTACTGGCCAGAAAGGTCCCCATGAAGGAGGCGGAGGAATTTCCCATCAATCCACTGCCTGCATTCCCACAGGGACAAAGGTAAGCAGAGAAAACATGGTTAGAATTAGAGGAGTGCATGCACACTATTAGCATAGGTGTGACCAAAAAGAAAGAACAGTGCAATAGATCTAAATGTAGATGTAAAAGGATGGAGCCCACTGGCCCTCTAGGTGGAATCGTTAAGCCAGGCAGATTTGATCGCTGCCCTAGGGAGAGGGTGAAGGAGTGAGAGTGTATGTGTGTGTGAGGGAGAGAGTGTGAGACTGTCTTCCCCATTACTGACAGCAGAGTCCTCTCCCCTCATCTCCTCTCCCCTCACACCGCCTCTCCCCATGGGCTGACAGAGGTCTCATCTCACAGCTGAGTACACACTTTCTCAGGCTCTCTCCCTCTCGCTCTCACACACTTTTGCTCCTGCTCCCCAGTGTCCCTTTCTCAATTTCTCTCCCTCCCTCCATTATATTATGCTCTCCATCTCTCACTTCATGCTCTCAGTCTCTCTTATGGCTCTGCTCCATTTCACCTCCTCTCTGTCTCTTCTTTCTTTCTTTGTTTCTTTCTTTTTCTTTCTGTCTCTCTGCTTGACTCTGACAAAACCATACTCACATATCCTTCTTAGTTCCATTAGGCATTTTACTCCTTTTCCTTCCTCCAGCCACTCTGTCACAAGCCCTTTTTTAAACAGCCTGGTCAAGGCAGTAATATTCCACTGTTATTGTGACTCACCATTCTGTATAAAAGTTTTGAAGGCAGAATGGGGGTCATTGTTGTTTCGCTTCTGAGTTGGCAAGAGAGGAAGTAACAATACTGAATTGCTGTCTGCGTAAAAAGCCGCAGTGTAGCTTTAACCAATGTTAAGTGTAAGAATCTGTGGCAGAAGATTTAAAAACCGTTAACAGCAGTTAGAAGCTTACTCAAAGAAGTACATAACAAGATCAACCACTAAATAAACAAACAGTTAATGATTGTTATTGTCATGGTATGCTATGTTATTGTTTAGAAAGTTCTGCCATTGCATAGGTTATGTGCACATCTGACGCCAACCGTGTTGTGTGATACTTCATGCCTCTTTGTGTACGTAGGTTATGGGTGTCTCAGGCAACAGAGAGCAGTCCCAGAGTAGAGGAGACCCCAAGAGACACAGCAGCAGAACTGCAGGAGGGATGCTATAGTTGGCCATTGTGTTTAACGGGTTACTGCATCTCACAATCCACCGTATTAGCACTGCCACTGGCAACTGTTGTTCAAACATGCACACAACCAAAGCTACACAGAAGCCTTTGGCTTTAATCTTGAAGTCATGCCCAGCCGACAAAGGCAACCAATCAGAGGCACATTAGGGAGGGAATGAGGGGTCATTAGAATTTGGACAGAGCCAAATAGACTTCTGTGTAAAATGAGGGGGTTGGTAGGATGGAACAGAGGTGTGCGTTCTGATGACTTGGTATGTGTGCGACTCACCACTGGGAGATTTAGAAAGCAGCAAGCAGCAGTTAGTTCAAACATACAGCACCTAAAACTGTAGATGAATTGGGGAGACAACGAAGTTGTAGAGGCAAATTTTTTTCTGAACTTCCAAATCAAGCCACTACCTGATATGTACAGACATTACACATCAAGCCTCCTAAGCTTCCTGAACGTTCAGAATTTTCTCAGTTAGTGTAAAAGAACAAAACAAAACTAGCATAATTTTTACTGTTGTAATCGGGATCTTGCTTAAATTATGGCTAGTGTTTCTATTTCCCCTCCTTTTGTGCCTCTTTGTTTCCGACACAAAGCATTGCTTTGCTTTGTTCTTTACCATAATGATGGCACCAGCAGAGCAATCTGTCCCTGGCTGGCTGAACTGTGTGTTTAACAAGACTATGATGAGTAATTGACCATTCGTAGCAACGCCCGTGTGACTGGGGGCTGATTGTCTATTATGCATTGCTGGGCAAGTCGGAGAAAACACACTGATTAACCACTGCTTAAATTACTTTCCCATTACGCGCCCGCCAGTGCACTTGAGCGAGGGGCCCGGGTGCCCGGCTCTTTGCACATTCATTTCCCCCAAGTCGCACTGCCACAAAGTCTCATGCATATGTATGATGATGCCTGGATGAGAGCACACATGCACATACTTGCACAAACACACACATTGGTGTGGCGTACATTGTGCGCGCAGGGCGAGCTGTGAAAACGAAGGGGGAGAGCAACATGGTAAAATTTCATTATCAGCCCCTCGTGACAAGCTGATCTAACAAGGAGCGTTGTTTGATTTGATTTTCTCTTAAGCATGAATCAGTTCAGACATGAATCGATCCTTTTTTTGGGTGTGTGAGAACAATTGTGTGGAGGTCTTAATCAGCAAGGCGGTGAGTGAGCACATCCTCTGGGCAGACAGCAGGGATAAACCCATCATTCTGCCGCTCCCTCCTGGCCCAAATAGCCTATGGCTTATGGACCAGTGCACAGAAGCATGCAGAGGCAAACACACACACACATAGGCTTCCCACATAGAAATAGGCATGGACACACATTCTTGCACACATACAGACTCACCTCTGTCACACTTTACAGTCCCAGACAGGTGGAAATCCCCCGAATCCCTGACCTTACAGAACTCTACCTCAAAAACGACCTTAAAACCAACCCTGTGTGTGCATGTGTGTTCGAGTGTGGGTGTGTGTGCCTACAGTCTATCAAAAACTCATGGAAAAACAGTAACAGTCTCATTTGCGTTTAATTATATTTATCACTGCAACACAAAGTAGCCTTAGAAATTTTGGCCACAGAGGAAAACCTCAACAGTCAAACAGTCAAAGTGTGATATAATCTTGCCTTTGTTTTTTTGTTGTTGTTATTGCTTGTTATATGTTGTATAATTGTCTTACAGATTGTCCAGTACAAAAGCAAGCCTCCTATACAATATTTTTTTTTTCAACTATGTCAATCTTGTGAGTCTAAGTCTGTGAAATCAATTTAAATTGAGATTTTTTTCCCCCAATGCAATACAGTATAATGGATAGAATACAAAACTCATGCAAGCTAACAATGGGAGAGCTTCCACTGCCATGACAAACATCTGTAGGATTAAGCTCACAGAAATGCAGAGCAAGACTAAACATCCTTGGAAGGAATGGATGCCCCAGCAACATCGTGCATGTGGTAGCCTGATGAGCACTACAGTATATTTTTCTCCTTTTTCGCCCACCTTACCCCCCTTCCTTCCCTGCTGCCACCTTCTATCACCCCTGATCCTGCGGAGTGCTCCTGACGGAGCTCTGTGTGTGTAAGGTGGTGTTCTGGGGCACTGGGGAGGGGTGGATTGTGGCAAGCAAGCTCACTAGGCTCACATCCAGACACCCAGGGCTCCTGTATGGCACCGCCCTTCACACTGCACACTCCTCCTCGGCCCTCTCTTTCTGCCTGTCGCCCCAAGGAACCCCAGCTTTCCTCGGCGCCTCCGGCTCACATAAATCAGCTAATCCTCCTGCATTATTAACAGCCTAGCCCCAGAGAGAGAGAGAAAGGGTGAGAGAGACATAGAGAGTGAGGGAGAGGGGCCGTGAAGCCCCTCTTCATACACCAACAGAGGATAGAGCCTGTGCCTGAAAGACAAGGAGAGAAGAGGGACAATACATGAAAAAGGAATGTCTAGGTGTCAGGCAAGGGGATCTTTGAAATTTAAGCTGATGTTAGGGGGAAGGGAATTGAAGGAAAACCTGAGGAGGGGAGGGTCTCAGATCAACTCATACATGAAGTCTTTCCCACCACACAGCCAGCTCAGAGAGAACTCCGTGATCCAGTTTGGCCCTAGGGTTTGTGCTGGAAGAAAGGCCGACCAAAGGTCCAATCTGAGCTGTAGCAGGTATAGAATAATAATGCAGTGGCCTTCACCTTTGTCATATTGGCTCTTGCTGACTCCGCAGTCTGTCGCTAAGGAAAAGACCCCTCCTTCTGTGTTATGTACCTCCTGCTGACATATGCTGCACATGGTGCTGCATACATCTATGTCTTTCTCTTTCTTTGTCTTGTGCCCTCCTTTAAGCCATTTGAAGCCTAATGAATCAGAGGTGTTGGTGAGAAAGCACACAGGTTATAAAAGAAGGCTGGTCTGCCTCAGTGTTGGGGCAGTTTCAGTTTGGGTGCCAACCAAAGCAATGCAGAACAAGTGTAGCGAACATCTGAGGCATGACAGCACCAACACTGGACTCACCGTAACTGTTTATTTAGCAGCTTATTAAACAGTGACATGGATCCAGGGAGACTGCCACCATTACACCGGCTCCTTGTAAAAGTGTTTCCTGTGACTGTTTTTTTTTATTTATTTTTTTTTTTTAAAAACCCAGTTTATTTATTTCTCTGTTTCTTAAGTGGTGCCAGCAGTGCACTTGTATGGGCTTTAAGAAAATCGGGTCATGTGCATCCTAATCGGCGCCGATCCCTGACAGCGAAGGAGATTAATCCTATTAAAGAATTAAAGGAGAGGGGAGCACTGGGATTGGGAACCCTGCCTCCATCCCTGACATCTAAACATCCCACCCTGACACCCTCACTTACACAGGTGTGTTCAAATCGATTTGAATGCAGAAACACAGAAACAAACACACAAATATCCCAGAAATTCTTGAGGTGGAGGTGTTAACTAGCGCTACTCCACCCACGCTCCAGTGTGGGTGTTTAGTGAAGGAGTCCAGCTTGTGCATGCACAGTAATATAGGCCCAGGCAAAGGCCCCTGTGAGCAGCACCGAGTGAGCAGCAGGCGGGGAGGCGGAGTAGGGAGAATGAAGGCCCAGTTGTCATGGGAACGGAAGAGAAACAGCGCTTGAGGCACGGAGGCTGAATGCTTCCCATTACAACAGCAGTGGGCAGATGCAGTTGGTCAGTGTGCTGCTCAGCAACAGCAGCCATCCCAACCTACCTTGAAACCCCACCCAAGCTCCTGCACAGTAAACACGCACACACACAAACACACACAGCTTTCTCATTAATTTAATCTGGTTTCACTTGTAAGGCTGAGGAGAGGGAGGTGTCATAATCTTTAGCCTGTTTGGGCCACTAATCTGGCCCGATGAACATACCTACTTATTAATGTAACTTGAGGGTGAGTGATTGTTTGGTGTCTTAACAAGGAATTATACAATAATAGGATGAAAAGGGATTTGTCAAAGTGTGGGCCAAGCAGTGATGGAGGGGGAGCTGAGAAGACAACAAGCAACCACCCACAACACGTTGTTCTTTTGAATGCTTGGAATCAGATCAAAATGCTCCTCTGGAGAAATACACACCCATTCACACATGCACATACAAACACAAACATGGATCTACGACTATATGCCTATTGTCTAAGAGAAGATAAAGTACAATGATTTCACTCTGCATCATATTTCCCCATCTACTCTTGAAAAGTGAGCCAAGGTAGTCTGTGGCGCTCTGTCTTATCTGCGGATGGCAGCCTAAAGGGACGGATGGACGTGTCATCTAGACAAGGACACCAGACAGACAACGAGAGATGAGAGTGATGGTGACAAGAGAAGGAGAGATGGAGAGAAAATTACAGGTATGACTGCATCAACCTGTTCTCCACAGCTCAGTGATCGGCAAGCACCAGAGAGGGAAGGATAGAGGAAGAAATGTTAGGAGAGATAAAAACAGAAACACACACACACTCTTCTCTAACACTCACTATCACACAAAGAGTAAATGAGCACAAGCCGGTTAAAGTTACACAGTGAGCGGCCAGTGCCATCCCTCTCACAAAACACACACTCCTCCTTCTTGTCTCAAATAAAACAAATCAGTATCAGTCGGAGGTAGATGATCAAAAAGTAGAAATAATGAACCTATCCTTTCAAACAGCTGCTTAAAATCCGGTGTCAAGTTAAAGTGGCTGATCCCGACACTGCTTTAACTCTCTGACACAGCAAGACGAGACTCCAGAACATGTGCTGGTAACATGAGAATGGGATAACTGATTTCAGACTAGTTTTTTACTTTCAATCCATTCAGAATTTCAGTGTAAATGTGGCCTTAGCTGAAAATCTTAATAGCTTGGCCCCGTAAACACTTGACTAATACAAGAAAGGAACCAAAAATTGAGGAGTAGAGACTATAGACAGAAACAATGAAGACATAGACGTTTAAATGTCAACTTACCAATTGAAAACATAATGAGCAGGGTGTCTGTTGGTGAGAGTTTCACTCCCACTTCTGTGTCTTTCTCATCAGACTTTCCTACTGATGCAGCTCCATGTTCTGCCCAGATATTTAGACGCCCAGGATGAAGCCAGCCAGACTTTCCACACACATATTCACTCATAAACACACAACTAAGTTTTTGACCCTCTCCAGTAAAGCGGAGACGCTGGATTGGACTGGGCAACTGTACACACCAGCGGCCCCAGACAGACTGCACACGCCACCCCGGAGGGCCGCTGACTAACTCAGCGCCTACTTCCTTACAATAAAACACAAAAGGAATTTCAAATGGCTACTAAAGAGGGGGGATTTCCTTCAAACAGTCAAAGTCATCTTGAAAACATTAGCACAACTGGTAGCCAAATTCCTCCTCACTTCGGAAACAACTGTAGCAGAAGTTTTTTTAGTTGTTTGCCCCCCTGCTTTATAAACTGCCTCTTAGGACGTTTTGGGTTGGTGGGTGGCTCAATAGTGTGGCTGAGGGAGTTGGCCCCCTCTACAACTCTCATAGGAAGCTGGTTTGCTCAGAAGCATACTGAAGGGAGAGGGAGAGCGAGCAAGCGGTCCAGTCCTGGAGCTGGGCCCAGTGCAGGGGTGGGGGAAAGTGCCAGCAGCGCACGCCTCCGACACTCTCTACACTGCGTGCCTGTGGAGTGAGTTTAGTGGATGTGGTCAGTGCGGGGGTGGGAGAAGTGGAAAGGGAGCGGGAGAAGCATTTGGAAGAATGGATGGAGGAAGAGAGTGAGAAAGACTGTCTGCACTACAGGGCAACATCCAGAGGAGGGGTAAGGGGCGAGAGTTTAGACTAGAAGTGTAGATAAGGGTGTGAGGAATTGTGAGAAACTTTGAAAGTGAAAGAGCAGCAGAGAGTGTGTGGGAGTATGTGTCACTGAGCATATGTGAGCCACTGTGTGTGCGATTGTGTGTGTATGGTGGTCGTCTCGCCGAAGTTGACAGCCTGTGTTTGCAGAGTGGCTTTGTGGTCAGCCACTTGCTCGCGATTGAAGCGGTGGCAGCGTAAAAGGGATTCTGGGGAATTTTTTTGCA
Source organism: Naso thynnoides (assembly GCA_029783665.1). Taxonomy (NCBI): domain Eukaryota; kingdom Metazoa; phylum Chordata; class Actinopteri; order Acanthuriformes; family Acanthuridae; genus Naso; species Naso thynnoides. Next base: position 10,787,999 of record JAQLOL010000009.1, on the reverse strand, counting down.
GAAGTGCTATGCAAATAAATTTGGCAAAGGGAGGTCTGCCGAAACACTCCGCCCACTTCACCCAGCTGTTTATACAATATACAAGTTGACATGATAGGGATAAGAGATTCTAATCCAAAACAAATTAGTCCAACTGGCTCGTCCTGGCTTGGCAGGAAGCCTGAAAACAACAATGGATCCACATAATGTGTGATGCTACAAAGGAAACAGAAAGGAAAAAATGTCTTTGCGGTTTATTTTGTTCTTGTAGGGGTGTCAAAGAACATGGGCAAATCCCACCAATATGTTTGTCTCTTTCCCACCCTTTTTGTTTCTCTTTCTTGACACAAGGGAGCAGATCATATGTGTTGAGGTGGTCCACCTCAGTTGTAGTGCAATAAATCATTCATAAAGTCTTTTTTTTTTCAGAAAGGGGTATTATTGTCAAAAAGGGTCTCCACCGGTAAGCCCATCGCACCTTTGCCACAGTGATGTGAGAGGACAGGGGACAGCCGACAGGAAGAGATAGCAATGTCTGGAAAGGATCTGGTGAAGCAGAATTTTATGGGCACTGTAAATAAAGAGCTGGACAGGGGGTCAGAAAGTGTGTTGTTCAAGAGACGATAAGACCTCTGATCATCACATTAAGTTCCTTCGGATGATGTCCACACAATTTTAGGGCAGCATTACAGCAATGGTTGGACAAAAGACTGGGGCAAAGGTAGGGTCTTGTGACTTGAACCTTAGCATAATGTAATCCATGGGAAAATGCAGGAGTTTGCTGAGTCACTTGCCTCATCTGTGGAGAACAAGCTGACATTCCAGGCTGGGACACAGAAGGTGGGAGGACGGATTCGAAACAGCAGGACCAGGCCAGGACAAATGAGCTCAAGGCCCATTACCTTCGTTTTACACCCACCCACACATGCATACTCACATTCCCTACTCCCACAACACACATTTAATAGCACACACAAGAAAAGCAATGTCACAACACAAAATCACTCAACTCTGCTTTCAATTTCTCCCATTCTATCCTTTTTCTGAGAACTTAAATGTTCATGATGTAACAGGAAGTGCACATTGCACTATACCAATGCAGTTTTCCTTGGACTGGACTCATTACAGTGTGTTTTCTCTCTAAGCACCATCTCATTTCCATCAGCATTTTACTTTATTAAATCCCCCTCCACGCTGCCGACTAAAGCAATTGCTTTTTTGTCTCTTGGTTCAGATAAACTGCAAGTGTTTCTTATGGAATGGCCAATAAAGACCTGACATTTTGCTGAGTGGTTGCAGGGCCAGACACACTTTGTTCTTTGTATACAGGGCAGCTACACACTCCTCAAGGAGAACCATTTGTTATCTGTCCAAACTTTGGTGAGTGTGCTTGTTAACTGACCCATTGTTACATGAGTGTGTTTCAGGGCCGTTTGTTGCATTCCGGCTCTTTATTCCTGAGGCATGAAATTGTGATTACCATAGTGGGGCTCATCCATCTCATTCTCTCATTCACACTCGCATGCTAAACATCCACATTTTCTATTTTGCTTTCACTTTCCTCTTCCCCTCTCTAGCCTTTTTTACGTAGCAATCATGCATTAATCTCTTCAATGAGGATTTTATTTTTTTAAATTTTTTTTATATTGAAATAAACAACACCTGCATAAAACTTTTAGAGTGTGTTATTTTAGATAGTACACAAGAGGCAGACAGGCATGCCATATGACACAATAATGTCAGCATCATAGTGTTACCATAACATCTGTGTCAGGCAGTGCTCTCTTATTAAAGCCACTCTGAGGAACTTTTATTTTTTGTTAGTTGTAGTGGCACATGTGGACAAAAGGGGTACTGCAAGATCTTGTCTATTGCAAGCATTTGTTTTGGAAGAGAGCGAAAGAAACTTATTGCTTATTTGCACAATACCAATTCGGCCACAGACACAAAATATTAAAATTAGCCTGCCTAAAGAAAAATATCCTCCTCCTGCCAACCAAAAAAGAGAAAAGCTGATCAACCATGCTCATAAACAACAAATCATCTCTTTCAGTCACTATGCTGTAAATTTTGGACTGCTTCATGACCAGTTAACTTCATGACCAGGGATTTTATCAACAGCATAACATGGTTAACGTTATTATCCCTGTAATATGGTGGATGAGCTCCAAGACCTTGTTGTTTCCCAAATTCGATTTCATTTTTGGTTGCTGTTCTCCCTCTAAGAGTTAGCTGCTACCTGCTCTTTACATCTCCCACTGCTCAGTCACACGCTTTACACACATTACACCCCTGTCCTGGCACCAGCTCTCTTTTTTACACAGTAAAAAGCAGCTTTTTACACAAAATGTCAATTCTGCTGCGATGCCCCTGCCGCTGGCTCAGGGGCCATTCCACCTTTGTACCTTTTATACAGAACAGTGGGGTGAAAGAAAGGCCCAATATCTCCACCTTGAACAGGCTTTGTAAAAGTGTCCTCTGTCTTCCTCATGATACGCACACATACATACATTATACACACACACAGCAACACACCCCAAAACAAAAAGAGCCGCCCACAGCTGCGTCAGGCCATCTCTCTAACAATCCAATCTGTTTTCTTTCCCATGATGTTTCCCATTGGCACAGGGAGGAGAAAATCAGATTTACTCCCCCACAGGGCCCATGCAGTTGCACTGATATGGAAAATGATTTCAGTGCTGCTTGAGCCCATAAACATTATTTTGGTCTCCCCTGTTAATGACACATTTCTTCCCAGCATTTTGGGTCTCACAGAGGAAGAGATGTGTGTAAGAGGGGTGAGAGATC
>JAQLOL010000009.1:10735382-10756746 GCA_029783665.1 Naso thynnoides | reverse complement strand
TGTGTGTGTGTGTGTGTGTGTGTGTGTGTGTGTGTGTGTGTGTGTGTGTGTGTGTGTGTGTGTGTGTGTGTGGTGGGGGGTGCAACGTAAGAACTACTTGAATTGTAGTGGCATATGGCATAACCAGAAGTCTACTGAAGGCTGGCGCTGTTACACGGATCTGTCTTCACTTCAAGGATCTGATCACACATAAAACTGCTCGTTTTATTTTTAGATAGCTCTCGTGGAGCTATAACTCTAGCTAAAGGGCGGCTCACACACATTTCAATTTTAGCAACAGTTCAAAGAAAAGGCTGTTTTAAACCAGGTGTCGTTAATTCACATCATACTTTCTCTGATGGAAAACAAAAGATCATTGGAAGCATGAGTGCCTACAGATGACATTGTACACAGACAATGCACACAGCAGCAGCAGAGCCCCTGTGTATAATGGAGCACCAAAGAAAAAACACTATAAAAACACTAAAATAAATATATTTAAATCTCTTGCACATTAATAAATTTAAAAAAAATACAATTTCCTTATTTAATTTAATTTATTTATTTATTTTTCAAAAAAAGGCCCATCACGCTCAGGATTTCTTTTTTGCCACTTGCATGTAGCGCATTAGAAATTTTTTTTTTTGCACTGACCAGCAATTCTGTGACATCCTCTGTCGTCCTTTACCTTTAAGCTCACCCACCCAGGAAACCTGACATCATATTTTAACCCTTTCATTACCTCACTGGGGATTACAGGAGACCAGCACTGTTTCCCTGTGCAGTCCTGCAGGCCCACAATGCAAATTACAGTATTTGCAAAGTCCATCACAAGTCTGTTGGTATAATTATTCTGCTAATAACAGCGAGCAGAAAGTCTCCAAAGATGAACTGTGTGTGTTATTCATCATGTATGTTCTGGTTCACTGACTTTCCTGTTGAACCCAGTTTAACCTCTTTAGACCACCAAGTATAAATCAGCACTTTTTTTATGTGACATGTTTAATATAAGTATACATTGATAAATAGCGTAATTTGAATCTCTGTTCAAACGGACCGATTGATCATAAAGCTACTATCTTCCTTTTTCGAAGTCTTGTGATGGTGGATGTCTGACTCAACTGTTGAAGGCTCAACAGCACAAAAGCAACATTGTGCCTCTGTTATTAAAGTCATCAGCCATGTTGTTACCCAACATCTGCAGTGAGGGGTGTGCTGGGGGACCCTGGGGGGGGGTTGCATGATGCTTCCACGGTCATGTGACCACGTGGACTGGTGTCACTGAAAAGGTCTTGCTTGAGAGAAGACAAGGGGGTTTGTGATGTGTTCAGCATCACATGAAAATCAGCTCAGCGTCCCACACTCAGGTCTGTCCACAACCAAGTCAGCTCACGGAGCTCCTCCATTTGTTTGCACAACTCCTGTTTCATCGACTTCCTCTCATGCTTGTTCAGCTTAAATTCATCAAGATGTCCTGATTTATCTTGTAGTTTTATAGAGAAATAGCACAAAATTTCTGTTGACAGTAAAATGTTGTACATTAAGGTTATTTGTCCATCTTACACAGCGATATGACAGATTGTGTTTCTGCTTGAAGTTGACTGGTAATAGACTACTAAAATCCTTTGCATGCAGGTGAGTTCAGAATTAATGGAAACCACATTATCGTGAAATTTCACAGTGAGGACGAATGGAAAATATAACGTAACATTTTTAATTCCATTTTTGCTACTGATCAATTCTACTGGTAATTATAGCAAAGAATCACAAATGTCCATGTAGCTTTTGTGGCGACAATGAGGAATAAACCATAAATCAGCTACAAAAACTTGATTTACATGTAGAAAAAGTTTTGAAACTTTAGGTTTGCCACCAGCCTTTTGCTTTATGACCACTCTGAGAAATCTTACAACTGTTAGTCTGAGGCAGTAGAGGAAACTCAACAGCCAAACACAAGGCCACAGAATAAAAACAAAGCACAACGGCGACAGCATCCTCCGATCATCTTCCTCTCTGTAAACTGTGGTGCAAGTAAGAAGCGGTGAGACGGGGCCACCAGCTACTAATGAATGATCAAGAGGGATTCAGAGACTCAGGCCTCGCTGCACAGCAGACTGCAGCCCAAACTATGTCTGGCTTACTTTTAAGGTAGTTAAAAGCCTTATATGTTGATGTTTATCTACAGTAATAACAACAACAACAATGGAAACAAGCATGCACTGAAATCAGATCATGTTTAAAGGCCCCTGATAGCAGGCAAAGTTTGAACAATCAGATTAAAACAGAGCATTCCTGCACAGTTATCCGATCTGGTGCATTGAATGTAAAGTAATAGATAGATTATCTTACTAATGCACTACTTTTCTGTCTTTAAGCATCTCTCTCTCTCCTCTAATGTCTCTCCGCTCACTGACATAAATCCAGCTCAGCCTGCATATCAACGGAAGATTTTATATGACATGTATATGCTTTTCACACAAGGCGTCCAATTAAAAATGTCCTCTGCGAGGCCTGAAACAGTTTTCCTTGTTGCCATTGTGCCCCCCCATAGCAGACGGCCCCTCTGTCATATTAATTTCACATCCCAATGGCCGATTGGGGTTCTGACATAAAAGTGATGAGCTGTATTTCAGTGTCCCGGCTGATGTGACTCCCAAAGATGTAGGGCTCTTTTTTATGGATCTTCAAATATGCAGTTATCACTTTTGCTGCGCACCTGACAGGCTGGCGACGTCTGCCAGAGATAAAAGTTTAACAATGCTAGATCATTGCAACAATGTCGAAGCAGTGGAAAAAAAAGACACAGAAAAGGCTTTTCAAAAACCTTCTCTTTTTTTTTTAAAGGAGAGCAAGAAAATTGATTTCTGCTTTGCCAAACGCACGCAAAGCAAGAGACAAAAAATGAGAAAGATGAAAATTAAGAGAGATCCATAGTATTTCTCTGCAGGCTCCAGACAAATTCACTGTCTTCCACAGGTCAGCCATAGCAGGAGGTTGTCGTGTTTGATTAAAAGACAAGATATGCATTGAGATTATTATTCTGTGCCTTTAGTGCATGAAAATATATCATACATCCAATCATTTCATGATTTTTTTTAAAGAAATGTAATATCTTTGGTATCTTGTTATTTTTGCTGTTGTTCAAAATGAAGCTGTATGCATGTTTCTGCATATGGCTGTGCGCATGCAATCCAACACATGTGGCGGTGCATCACTTGCCCCTCTGACACAGATATTGCAAAAGATGTACTGTAAGTTGATATTATTATTTAGCTGAATATGACTGGGGAGCCATGTTCTTTGCTCTCAGGAGGACATGACACATGGCCTAAGCCAGAGGATAGAATAATGTGTGACAGAGTGAATGGCTGCACATGCTCATTAGCATCATTAATCAGCAGGGACAGAGATGCCTAATGATAGAGGGAGGCGGGACTCCACAGAAGGAGGATATGACAGAGATGAAATATTCCTCAAGAATATTAACATTTGCAAAAATATAAATTGGTTTAGATTCATTTAAATTTGTCTATTTTGGGCACTCCTGGGTCTGGCAACATAGCAGGAATTGCTAGAAACAATAGGAACAGTGTAATTAATACTGGGCTTAATTGTCACTCTAAATTGTCATATAATTCTAATTTAATGTGGCGCTCTCACTCAGGCTGCGAAGGAAAATTGGGCTGAGCTAGTTCCCTTGTGGGAAAAAAAAGCAATCTCTGTGGGGGATCAAATGGGGTGTGTGACATTTTCTCACAGACGTGATTGTGAACCGAAGAATTCCTCTTATGGGGCTTCCACTTGCTCGCTGTAGTATGCAGATAATGGTAGCAGCTGATCCTTGAACCAGATCTCAGGGTTGAAGAGGGCTGGTCGTAGCTGTGCTGGCTCCTCTGCTGCCCGTTTGGTGGGAGCTAGAGGCCCTGAGCTTGGCCGTCCCTCTGCAGCAGCAGAGGCTCCGGGGATAGTCGTGCATGGCGAGGCCAGGCTGTTTGATCAGCACATATTTTTAATTGGCTCCAGGCACCCTGGAGTGTCAGCATTGCCACAGAGTAGACTCCTATTGCACCTTTCCTAATTAAAATCATTACACATTCCAGGCGCATCATAAAGGATTAAATGAGAATACTGTGTGTGTGTATGTGTATGCCTGTGTGTGCGTGTGTGTGTGTGTGTGTGTGTGTGTGTGCATGGGTGCGTTGTCTCCTTGATAGCTAACATGTATAGCTTAATTGTTTTTCTCCTCAGTAATAGTAAATGAGGGAGGGCTGGCTGTAATCCTGGTCAACTAATCAAATTACATGAAAGAGAATCGCTCAACGCACTCACACTGAAACACTGTGGAGGATTTAAGTTTGTATGTGTCTCTTCAAGGTAAGTGAAATTGAATATGAGCACCAAAAACTTCTACTGCAGGGAGCGTTAAACCAACAGCTTTATGTCTTTTATTGAATATTCACATCTGTCCTGCTGTGCATAGCGACTTAACGAGAGCTGTTTGTCTTATTCAAAATAATTGATGTCAGACAAACTGTGCGACTCCTCAGAGAATTATTTTGAAAAGGCTTTGCAAAACAAATGGTCTCGCGAAAAGTTACATTTAACTTCAGTGAATGTTTTATTCATCACGTCTTTTAGGGAAACAAAACTCTTCCCATGCAGTGTTAAATTAGATGATGAAGTTATTGTATTGAGGCTTGCTGATCTTGCTGCTATGCTGTGCCTTAGGGGGCTGGGGAAGGAGTGGCTTCAGTCCCCTAAACAAAGGAGGCTTAAATCTCTTAAATATCTACCAGTGCCACTTTGCCTCAAGGGAGCACAGAAACAAGGGAGTGTTTCTTCAGTCTGATATTGGAAGCTAGAGTTCACGAAGGCAAAAACGCAAGTGATGACTACTGAAGGGTTTTAAGAGCTGGCTCTGTTCAAAAACATGCCCCTAAAGCCTTAACACACATCCTGACACAAACATTAAAATCTTATGACATATGACAGAGAAAATTACTACAATTTATAAAGGTAATAACCATGTCTGACCGAAGTTAAAGATGAATATCTCAGTCATGAGCCATTATGAGAACCTCTACAGCATTCAGGGACAATACATAAGTGTTGGACAGGAGCCTCAGAGTGCAAGCCGTAGCCAGTAGTTATAGCGATGGAGAATGATAATGTCTCCAGTGGAACACAGTGGGACGTCTGTTCACATCAACAACCAATAAAACTTCAGCAACTCATATAATAGTTAATGGACATTATTGTCCAGCACTGAATGGACATGTTATGAGTAGGCAGACACAACAATGGAGAGCCTAGTATACAGACGCCAACCCAAGATTCACTGTAAATCTTGTGGTTGAATACTTGGGGACTAAACATCTTGCAGATCAAGTTGTGTAAACACAAGGAGAACAACAATGTTTTTGATTGTGAGAGCTGGGATAAGTGGCATCGGATGGATGAAATATAAAAAATACCATTTGACTTTCATGTTTTAATTATTTAGATGTTCGCCTTATCCAATCAAAGTCTTCAGAAATGATTCATTGGTTTTTGTGAGTTCCCTGTGTCCAAAAAGACTTAATACAGAAAAAGGGTTGGTCATTCAAAGCCATTGTGGAGACTCAACTTTCTTGAGAAAATGGAAAAATGCAACCACATACTTTGAAGGGCTATATTTGTGGAACACGATCGCTTGGTCTCTATTGACTCAAGAGGGATAGACAAGAGAGAGACGTGGCAGAGGAAAGAAAGTGAAAAATGGATCGGAAAGATGAGTGAGGGCGGGGTGTCTCAAAAACCATCGCCGCTTCCTGTCCGGAAAAGTCCATTCATCATTTTCACGTCTTCGTGTCACGGCTTACTTTGCCAATAGCCAGAAGTGTGGCAATGATGACACAGAGGATTGATGAGGTGCAGGCGGGGGTGGCTAGCAGGGGTTTAGGGTGGAGATGGTCAAACCAGATGTGATGTGAGGTGGGGCTGGGATGGACTGGAGGGGGACCTGATGAAGGTCACGGTGTTACTCATTGCCCCCATTAACCATTTCGATTTGCAGACACATGAATGTAGGCACACACAAAGCCTGAATTCTTTGCATGTTCCATAAATCCCCCAAAACACCAGATTCAACATGTCATCACCCAGCAGCACTGGAACTTTTTACCCATGATGAGGGCACATATCTGTAAGAAATATCACAACGTGACAAAACGCTTATTTTCTTGCAGCTGTATCAAAAAAAAGATACTTTTCATCACGTTTGTACTGTAAATATGAAACTATCACTAACAGCTGGTTAGTTTGGCTGAGCTAAAAAAAGAAACAAGGGGAAAGCCTATCACAATTTCTACAAAAACCATTAATTAAAAATAGCATGTTCTTTTATGACTAAATTGCAACATTTAGGGACTGAAAAATGAAGCAAAGACAAAAGTGGAAAAACAAAACAAACAAATTTACAAAAATTGCAGGTCAGTCTATCAGTTTGTCAATCTGTAAAGTAGGAGTAAACATGTTAAGTCTAGAGTAACTTTTTAGATAACTATCTTGTTTAAATTGTATCAAGGCTTAAAGTTATGCAAAATTGCCCAATCACAGCATAAGCACAAGCTCTGACCAGGGTCCCACATGTACGCAGCTGTGCTCCATAGACTCTCATGATTTTTTTCATTTTCAGACTTGAGCAAGTCCCGGTTAAACATTGTGCACGGGGCACCTGTAACAGTGACACTAGTTATCCAAAGAGGTTGGAAGAATATGTACGTTTCATTCCCTCTCCCCCTTTCCTTCACCGAACTACTGATTTGTCCACAAAACAGTGAGTGATGTCACAGTGGTCCACTGTTTATTATATTGTCTATGGTTTTTACAGTTTCTAGTCTCTGTGCTAAGCTAGCCAGCCGGTCGCTAGCTGTAGCCTCCTTATTATTATTATATTTACTATAAATTATATTTCCTGAACAGACATAAGAAAAGTATTGACCCTCTAAAATAACTCAGCATGAAGTGAATAAGCTCTTCCCAAAATGTCAAAGTTTTCCTTTCGTTAAAATACCTTTAAAAAATTAAATAACCATATAAAAAAACTGCTCATGTATATGCATGCTAATATTTAGTCGTAATTGTCAGTATATAGGCTATATTGTTGTAGCCTTCATGTCAGTCCTTTGTTCATGCTTTTAGTTTCAGCTTTTGTCCACTATTCATTTTTGTTGATGCAGTTTGTCAGTGTTTGTCAAACACTGCAATGGTTTGAATATTCAATAGATTGGAGGTTTTTTTTGTTTTGTTTTTGTTTTTTTTTACCAACACAGCACAGCTTGGATCCAGATGACTCGGTCTCTTTTGAGCTCTGTTAGTTGTCAGTTGCTTTACTTTGATTTGAAAACTCAAAAGTGTCAGCTGTCAAATCTTAGTCACTGACAAATTCTGCTAATTAGCCTTCAAACTAACATTGCACACCTTTGTAGCAGGAATTTAGCAAAGAATTAATTAACTTAATTATTTAATTAATTGTTGCAGTATTTTGCCAAAGTCCTGCAAATGTTTTGTGGGACTAGCGTGTGGTATCATGACTGCATTGTTGTTCTAACGGTAAAACAGAAAAGACCTGACTCAGAAGTCACCATGAAGTCTAGCACTGAGCTGTAAAGCTGAGCTCATGTCCTCTCTTTTGCAGCTTGGATGAATGCTCGCGGGTCCTTGTGAGCAGACACAGTGATACTGTACATGAGTGGTTATTGCTGGACTCCCCCTTGTGGTAAGATATTACACAACTGTAAAAGACCTCGGCATGCCTGACAGATATAGGAATACACGGAAATGTGAAGGGGTAGCCGAACCCTAACTGAATTAAATTAGAGCCAAGAGTAATATCAAAAGGTGTTCTCTCTTCCCTCCCGCTCTCCTCACTGCGCTGTGCAGTGTATCCCCTGCTGGCAGCGGGCGTACTCCGAAGAGTGTGGCTCTCCCAACTCAGTAGCTGATCAGAACCAGGTGGGAAGGCCTCCATGTGCTTTCCATTTGTGCAGGATGTAAATGGATTCAATTAGATCCAAATGCACAACCTGTCAGCCAGGGGGAAGTGGCAGACTTTCAAAGGCCATTAGAATATGGACAGGATTTGGAATAAAAACTTCACTGGCCGGGATTGTGCCATTAAATTGGTTGATGTGAAACTATTGAAGTGATTTGAGCTTGCATGCTGACTGCGCGCTATTCATGTGGGCGCGAATTCTGTCACAGACACACCCCCCTCCTAAGTTATCATTAGCAGCCCCCCTCCCCTTCTTTCTTTTTTCCATCTCTCTCCCCCCTCCCTTTATGTACACACACACACACACACACACACACACACACTAATGCAAACACGTAAATGGCATACATGAATCTGTAGCATATCCTCAGACATATTGCCAGCGGCCTCGCAAACTTGCTTGCATTACAAACAGTAGCTCTTACAGCCTTTAAGTCAAATGGCTTCATCAGTCATGGCTGTTAAGAAGTCCAGCCATAAAAATTAAAGACTTCCAGCAAACTGACCAACTGTAACACGTCTCCTTTGTTTTGATTGGCTGGAAAAATATGGTGTCTACTGTTAACATTCGGTTTCGCTCACTGGTTTCTGTAAACAAGTGAAATGTGGCGCAATTCAACTGTGTTGAAGGAAAAACGCTGCAAAAGAGTCATTCATCCTCAAAGCGGTAATACCTTTTAACACTTTGTTACAGAAATATCAGCGGGCCAAGCAGATCTTAACTACAAACCAGTTTCACTCATCATGAATTGGATGCGGGGGAGGGGCGAGTTGAAAACAAAGGACGTGTCACACAGACGCAGCCGATGGATCGGAGAAAGGGTTCAGTTGACCCAAGACTTTAATGCAGAGCCTTTACTTTTCAGGCCTGATATAGAAGTGAATCAATGGGACATTTTTAAGCCATTATTATCAATCACCATTGCTTAAGACACCCTAATGAGCTCATTAGATAAGATGAACAGCAGATTGATTGCAAAATGGGGCAAGTAAAAAGTAAGATGTAGAGAAGGAGAAGGTGATGGAGGAGAAAGGAAATAGGTCTCGTGGATCTCCAGAAAGAGGAATGGGAGAGTGAAATTAAACACGTAACAGACAGGCCAATGTGTCATTGGCTGTATTTCAATTTCCAAAATTTTTTTGCATCTTTTCAATTTATTTCTCCACCTCCAAGATCCCAGAGATATGTCTGTAACACTGAGATGCAGCAGTGGTCTCAGCAGTGGTCTCCGATGGCAGGATGTCATCAAGAGAGGTCAACAAAGTGACCACAAACCATTGCAGCTCTATAGAAACTATAACTTCACGTCGGTCTCCCACACACAGCTGATGATTTTTGCTGTCTGCTCCCCACGGAGCTGAGAAGTTCAAAGCGTTTCACCAGCTGCCTCCGTAATATGTGGACATAAGAAGGAGGGAGAGGAAACAGACAGAAAAGCAGAGAGAAACAAGAAAGGAGCAAAAGCAAGAACAAAGGAAAATAGCCAAAGAAAGTCAGTGAAGTCACACAGGAACACAAAGAAGGAGGGGAAACGATGTGTATGAGAGTGTAAACGATGTGATTTGGGCAGACATTTGTTCCCCTTGGGCGAGCTTGATAGGCCATTCTGTCTGAATCGGAGGGGGAACGTAAGAGAACCCCGCTGGTATTGGATTTTGGCTGATGTGGTGCTACGGCGGATCAAAAAAGTAAAAAATATGACGGGAAGGTCAGTATTAAAGCAGCAGCAACCCTTTCTGTTTCCACCTAGGACGGAACAGATGTGTTCACAACCCCAGCTGTTGCCAGATGTGGATATAGCACCATCTGCATGAGCTGTTGCTGCCTGCGTCTGCGTAACTGTGTGTGTGTGTGTGTGTGTTTTTTTCTTTTCTTTCTTTTTTTTTTTTAAAGCAGGCACCACAAGCTAAAGCTTACATGAGTCAAAGCGAGTAATGTCACTATTTTTGATGATTTGAATCTGACACCTACTTCTCCAATTACCCCCCATCAGAATTATTGCTCCCGATCACCTTGAGGGTGAATGTTGGCTGTTTTATGGGAGAAAAAACAGCTAAATGTTTGATTGCTGGAACATAGTTTGGAGTGTGTATGTACACGTTGAGCATCTTGTCCTAGTTCTGCATTAAAAGCAGATCGTAAATTGCTGCTGCACAAACACACTTTGATCTCGTGTGGTCACTTATTTCCTGACGACTGCCTCTGTTCTTCAGTGGATCCATACTGACACACAGAACATTCATACAGGATGAATTAAAAAGTCTGACGATAAACATGCAAGGAGATGCATCTTCCTTTTGGATTCAAAGTCCTAATATGGAAGAACTAAAAACTACGGCAGCTGAAAAGCCAAAAAGAAGATTGAAAGAATAAAAAAAGGAAAGTAATTTTTTCGTGTGATCCCATAATATAAAACCTGATGAGACATATAAAGCTATAAAGTGTTATGAGACTCCGGGGGATGGCAGATTAAAAAGTGCAAGGGCGATTTCCACCAATAAAGGTGTAGACAGTGGCTGCTCCACCGCTGTGCTCTGCTCCACCAGGCAAAGAGAACGGTCTGAATAGATTTCAGCAACCTTCATAAAGCCAGAACTAAAGCCACTTCACAAAAGGGAATAGAAACCAAGCCAATCAATTAATGCCCCCCGACAATGACAAGCATAGGCGGGGAGAAATGCTTTCAGACCCGGTGTGCGTCTGAAACTTGCTGGGTTCCAGCATCCTGTGGCATTGAGCAGGAGAGTCAGGGTCTACTCTCTGCATGTTCACCGCTGCTTTCTTTGTGTGTGTGCATGCGTGTGTGCTCTAATGTATTTGTGTGCGCATGTGTGTGTGTGTTGAAAAGCTCACTATTCAATGAGTACATTCAACAGAGCACCGAGCTCTTTAAATGCCAATGAAAATAAAGAGAGGGAAATTGTAGGCACTCTGAAGCAACAGGGAAAAAACCAACAGAGCGAGACAGAGAAAGCAAAACCTTACAGTGCCAAGAGAGACTTCATAAGGTTTAGCAGCCCTCCACTCAAATATATAGCTGCCATAAATCTTCCGCTTAATGTCCTTTGGGCTCCACTTTTTATGGTTAGTGACAATGACAGTGAGCGACTTCTTTAAAAAAAAAAAAAAATTAATCAACACAACAAATTTTAACAAGGCTGTTTGGGCGAACTCCAAGGTTTACTATCTCAAAAAAACTCCTGTTCCAGTAATTAAAGTTGACATTACGCTCTGCTGCACTGTGCAAGACATGCAAAAGGGATGTAAAATATTATGTTTCCACTGAAGTTTGGAAGGAATAAATCATTAAATAGTACGCAGACAACCCCAGTACATGATACCGCACTGTTGAGGGGGCAGCACTTGAGATAAATTTGCTTTAGGTTTCTTTTCTGGTGTTGTTTCTAGAATCTGATTCGCTCCTAAAAACGTCACTTGCAGTGACAATGCTGGTGCATGTTTAAAAAAAATGAAGTTGTGCTTAAGTATCAACAGTAAAATCTACTAGTCGTTAATCAAATCAACAACGCTCTCTGTGAGGTGGTTGCAGAGAGGTTAAGCGTTTATGCACAAAACTGTCACAGTGTTTAAATGTAGAATAGGTCCAACTTCTTCATTCTTGGATCATCTCAGCTCTAACATTCATCCTGTCACACAAAATCTTTTCAGTTATAATAAGCGTGTAGTTGTTGGATGCAATAGTTTAACATTTGACATTATGAGAAGTGGGTTTTTTTTCTCTCTCTCTCTAATGGAGAGTCAGATGAGGCGATCAATACCACTCTCCTCCTTCACATATGAAGCTATAGAGTGCCTAACTCCCGCCCTTTGACTTCTGGTCAATGGGACCTTATTTCAGAAAAAAAACAAAAAAACAAGAATGGTGGTCAATGACAAGAGATTAATTATTTTTGATCTCACTTAAACTATACTCCCAATCTCAAATATGATGTTTGTCAATTTAAAAAATATTTTTGCAAGTTAAGAAATTGGCAGTATATGTATATGTTATGCCCAGTATTTGCTATAAACAGAGGTACTTGGTTTAATGGAATATTTTTTTAAAAATGGCTAAATTAAAACAAAAAAAATATTAGCAGTTTATCACACAACTACTGAAGTATAAGACTTTGAAATAAAAAAAAGAAAAAACAACAACAACAAAAAACAGTAAAAAATAATCAAACACAAAACCTTATATAGATATGAATTTTCATTTTTACACTTTTTTGTACAGGTTAAAAACAAACAAGAAGTGTGTGTGTATTCAGGAGTTTCACAGGCAGTTTCCTCCTGTTTAGAGTCCTCATGCAAAGCTAAGCTAACGGACTGCTACCATTACCTTCATGTGCAATGCACAGACTTGAGAGAGGTGTTAATCCTTCCATATAACTCGCTAAAATGAAAAGAATGAAAGCATTTTCCAAATCATTTTGTTTTTTGCACTATCTTGGAATGTCACAAAATTTTTGCAGGTCAAATTCCTGTTTGCTTCATGCACCGACAGGAAGTAAACAAGTGCATTTCCCCAAATCAAACTTCTCACCATTAGAGAATAATGGTGAGAGGTTTGAAGTTCTTTTTTCTCTTTCGTGTTGCATATCCGTTTCTTTGGGTGACTCAGCAGAGACTGATTTAGAAAAAAATAAAAAAAGTCTAAATTGAAACAAAAGAAGCCAAAATACCCCAGCTTTTTGTCCTCACTATGGGCCAAGCTTCAAGGACTACATTGACCAAAATGCAACTCAGCATGGACTAGAAGTTATCAAGCTTTCCAGAAGTTTTTCAAACTTTGTAATGCAAACTCCAGAGGCACAGAGGACAATTGTTTTTGCAGGCAGAATAGTACCTGTTATGATGACAACATGACAACTTTGTGTAAAATCAGCGGTGCTCCATTAACGGTGCATTTTCCTTTGAAATCTGGTGGAATAAAGTCTCAAGAGACTTATATATTCAAGAACTCTACCAGAAAAAATAAACACAAGTAAATGCACTTCTACCTACAAATCCAACTGCTTTATTGTGTCATATGGTGCCTTAAGTGCCTGTGTATGCTATAACTGATGCAATGTTTAAGAGGAGATGAGAACTGTTCTCCAAATGTTTTCGAACTTGTGTGTGTTATTTAAGTTAAACCATCACTGCCTCTGGGATAAAAGGCTCGTCTTTGTGTATGTTGTTCATGGGAACTTGTCTCCCTTCTGGTTAGATGATTACTCATGTTTTTACACCCCCCACTCTGTAACTGGCCCAGCATAGGCAAGTGTGCACCATCATTCACTGTTGCATCGAGGTGTTTCAACAATGGTGAGCATGCCCAAACAATACTCTGTCCAATAGGATTACTCACTGTTTTCTTTGGAGAGTCAGTTTGTTTTTCTGTTTTGTCCATATATCCATGACTCCATATACCCGAGCTCTGTGATGTCAGCCTTTTCTCTCCATGTTTCTGGTTTGTTCACAGTCAGTCTTGATGGCTCATCAAATTGTCATGGCCTTCCAGCTTTTACAGCATTCCTTTCTTTATGTTCTGAGAGGCATTTTTCCTTTTTTTTTCATCAGTGCACACTGACTGCACTGCAGAATAAGCCCATGAGCGGGCCAAAAGCTATGAGGTGTAATCAAGGCCAGGTATGATGCGTTAATGTTGAAGGGATCCTGCCCTCCTTCAGAGAGCGATGCCACTTTGGGCTCGGCCTTCCTTTTGGAGGAATTGCAGGAGGTCACAGTACGTGTGTAAACAAAGGGACTTGCGCTACAACAGAGAAAGCTACGTGGGAGAGAAAGAGGAAGGAGTTTGGTCATGACGGCCTTGGTTTCATGCTCAACAGAGGAGCAATCATCACCAGGCGAGAGGAGGAGAGAAGGAATGGGGACTCAGTGACGACCAGACCAACAGACATGATAGATGTCTTTAATAACCTCTGACTGCTTTTTTAATGTCCTCCAGGATTTGTTGTTATTAAGATCTGGGTCTTATTATGATGACCACCTCCTTTAACGTCTCCCACATCACACTGGGCGTCAGTCCAGACAGTCAAAATAAACACAAAGTCAAAAGCACCCCTGTACTTGCGCTGATGTGGCACTTGTTGATGGTGCCAGCATGTCTCACTCCTGACTGAGGAATATGTGGCTTCGCTGTAGTCAGCAGTGAGAAGACAAAACACCCCGCGTGGTGATCACCTGTTGAATCAGTTGGAATCTGCTCCTCAAAGCCCTGCGGCTGCTCATCTAACGTCACCACATTACAGGGTGGATTGCAAAAGCATGTTCAGGTAAAAGTCCTTGGATGATTTTCAACATGCATTCCCATAACTGGAGAAAAGGAGGAAGAGGAGCTCACTGGGAATACACGAAACCACGGGAGCCGTAAGAACTCCTCTCTCATCACTGCTGAAAAGCAAAATTAACGATTTTTATTGTGCTTCTATTTCTTTTAAAAAAAACAATCGCAAACACTCAGTCCTTTAGTGCGCCTAAGTAGCTTCAAGCTCCATCACGAGCATAGATTTGGTGAGCGCCCATGTTTTATTAATTTGCAGATGAGCTCAGCTATTGATGGCGTTGGCCGCCCATGGGTTCAATTAGGATAATACAGGGAGAGGGGCAGATTATGGGCGGCTATTTAAGTGAGGGTATATCTCTTCCTGACAGTTATAGTCCAAATGCAACAAATTGCACCTCAGTGGCCGTGAGCGGCGCCATATCAGTCCTCCGGTGATGAAACATGCCTGTGTGGCAGGTCGGCCGTGCAGAGACGACACCAGACTGTGTGAGCCATGTAGCCTGTCCTCTCTGAGCTACCACACAGGCCTGAGTGCAGCCTGTTCCCATTCAGTTAATAGGGGCCATTTAGAAAACAGCGGTCTATATGATGGTGTGTTGAGTGCATGCTCTACCCAGCAAGCCTTAAACAGTCCAACTAAGCACGACTCTCCCTCTCTAAACTATTGCACTTCTTCTCTGGCACTCTGTGGGTTGAAAGCCTTTGAGTGTCGACGGCAGAACAGGGCAAAACTGCTCCGCACAAACGTCTTATTTTACAAATACAAAAGTGGGCGTGCGAATGACTGCAAGTGACCATAAAAGGAGGAGGAGAATGTTTGTGACCTGCATGTGAGAGCAAAAACTGCAGCCTTTTCCCGCTGTAATGTGGGGTGAACATTTATTATGATTGATCAGGGCTTCCACTGTAACTCTGCTGTGCAATGAAAACAGTCTACTGTACATTGTCTCCAGAGCGCATTGTGTGAAATTGAATGGGGAGGCCATTAAGTGGAACTGGAGACACCGTCCCAAGCATGCCAGGCCTCTTCGTTATCTTACTGTTCTGTTCAGTCCGGTCAAAGCATTAGAACTGCAGACAGCACCCGGATTGTTTGCTTTCTTTTGCTTAGGGAAATGACGACTGTTTTTCAGCTGAATGTGGGCTGCGTGTTTAGGCTACAGTCAGTGAGATAACCCAGTCCTCCTCTCCACACCCTGACAGCAACAGTTGGAGAAAGAGGGAACATTTGAAAAAGCTGTGTGGGCTGACTCATAGGGGATAAAGGAGAAGATCCTCCTCAAGAGCAGGTCATTGCAGTCTGAGTGCTGCGCATTCAAAGCCATACATTTAATATTATGACAACCTCTGCGTCAACTTGAAGCAGCTGCTTTGCTCTGCAAGCAAGTGGAGTGTCAAACATAGAAAATCCAGAATTTCTGACAATACTGCTGTGTAAAATCAAGTGCTTGTTTTCACATATAGTGTTTAGTGGGACCCAAACCAGTTCTCGGACCGAGTGTGGTGTGTTTGAGTTGTTGTGAACACAGCAATTGCACTTGGGTGCGGACCAAAACGGCCGAACTGAGACCTGTTCGAAGAAATGGTCTCGGTCTGCTTACAAATGAACTCTGGTGCGATTTGTTTGTGGTATGAGCGTGATCCCATCTTGATCTGCCCCAGCTGCAGAAGAATTGTGAAATTTTGGACTGGATGTTGCCTTCCTGATTTTTGGGGGGGAAAACTAGCCCAACGGCTAGAAAATACTCATGAAGTTTTCAAAATGTTGAGATTTGACCAATGTAATTTCTGACTAATGAAAGGAATGACAGCTCCTTCATGGCTTTTGTCGATACATTTTGTTTTGCTTAATATTTTGCCTGTGTCTTACCAAACCCAACCAAAGGGAAATTGCAAACAAGTAGCAACTCATCCATTTATTCGGACCAACCAAACCAAACAACAAATGGGAAAACACCCTAAACTATCAACATAGTAATAAAGTTGTTGAAGGATGAAAAAAGACTCTCATAAAGGAGTAGTAGTAGTAACCACCTTAATATCACATGAATATCTATCTTAATTCCTTACCTATGAAGTACTTTATCATCCTGACCCACTAATCCTTCCCTCTCCTTGTTCGCCTTCCCTGTTCCCCGCTCCAGCCAGGCCGGGGCAATAGGGCGCCGCTAATGTGCTTGGTGGGTCATTAATTCTTCGGACGGCCATGGGGGCAGCAGAGCAGGTGAGCTTTGTTGTTTGATGTTGGGCGAAATGGTGGTTCGGGAGGCAAAGCAGATGTTTGTGTTGGCTGGCGAGGAAAGGCAGCAAAGTCGATGCCAACCCAGTCACCATCTCATGCTAGGCAACAGCTGCCCAAATACGTTTCAGGAGAAGTCTGGCAAAGAGAAGCAAAGGTGACCAGATCAGCTTTTGCGGATGTTCCTTTAGCCCTGACATAAACTTAAACCACTCACTGGACGACTGTCCTGTGGCCAGTTTGTCTTAGTGTTTGTCCCCAAGAGTCTTGACTACTTTTTTCATGGAAATTTTGTTTTAACTTGTAAGACATGCAGTAGTTTGTCTACTTGTCTCGTATTTGTTGTTTGTAGCTGATGTTTGATGTGCTTTTGCCTTTGGGGAGAGATGGGAATCAGAGAGGACACAAAGAAAAGGAGTCAAGACTAACCCAGATTTTTCTGCTGGCCGCGGTAAAAATATAACAATGTATGCGCATACATAGACCCCAGAACAAGGACAGTCCATTTAACTCTATCCTGCCTCACCATTCAGCTGATATGAGCCATTCATCACTGCACACCTTCATATCTGTGTGCTGCCCAGAAAGGACAGTGTACTTGTGTGTGTGTGTGTGTGTGTGTGTGTGTGTGTGCGTGAAAATAGATTTTAGATAAATATCGTCTACCAGCCCACATATTTTGAACCAATTGTAAAACTCCTCAGCATTTATGAAATTCAGACTGCGAGCAGTGCAGTTTGTGTGCATCCATCACTCAGAGTGTGCTGCCCTCTGCTGCTCTTTGCATGAACATCTGGACTCAGAACATCTGCCGTTCAGAAGCAAATACACAATAACAATTTATGCTTTACAGTGCTGCACTTCTATGAATCTTAAGTTTTTGTCCTGTAAAACTACAGTTCTTTTTCTTTCTTTTTTATTTTGCTTTTAATTAAATGTAACCCAATGTTGTTAGCAAATGCATCCAAATTAGTTTCTTGTAAATTGTTGATCTTATTAAACCTCCCACCCAAAAAACTGCCAATAGCGTGTGCAAGTGTTTTGCTTTACATACAATGGCCTCGTCTTATCCAGTATGTTTCCCCAGCATTAGTGCCCCACATTGTAAGTTTTAAAACGCCTAATAGGCCACTATGGAGGCTTCATTTAATTAGCTCTTTGAAGGAAATAATTTATTTAATATGCATGTTTTTCTTAAATAAAAATTGAGGCTGTCATGGGAAAAATATTTATCCAATCCAGTTTATCTGCTAATTGCATTCCAACAACGTTAATTACGTAGTGCTTGCCAGGTTGTGATGTTTGCTCCAAGATACATACGGTCATTCGAAAGACGCTCAGATGATGATAAGATGACTTATTGGCTTACAAGTCACTAATTGCCCCTCTATATGCTGCTGTTGTGCATGTTTGGAAGCTGCCTTTAAAAGTAATGTGAGCTTCTTTGCCATGATGCAGGAAGATTTCTATACCTGACTTATCATTGGCTCATTCGTCATCTCTAACTTCATAGAGGTGGAACGAGGGGAGGCAAGTAATGAGGACCCACAGTAGCCGGCAAGGTAACCGTGGTTACGTGTGGTGCATTAATGTATGTAATCTGTTACTGTGTCTGTGACAAGACAAGGACATGTAGCGCGCTAATTAAAGAAACCTTTCACTGCTCTGTGCTTAGACACAGGTCATATCTCATTAGTGATGGTCTCAATGCATGGGGAGTCATTCATTACTGGCCATTTGGAGGGGAAAAGGGAAGGATGTGGGAATGGAGGGAATTCCTGTTTGCACATACAGAACATAACATGTAGAATTTACTAGGTATTTCCTCATAGAAGGATGGGCTCAGATCATCCAAGCACCACCGTGTTAGAGATCTGCATGTTTTTAATGACAAGTGAAAATCCTGTTTAGTGAAAAAAAAAAAAAGAAAAAAAAGACAGTCTTTGTTTGAAACCAATTTTATTTTTGAAATGAGGGGATATTTACAAGAAAAAAAAGTAAATGCCAAGTTAATGTCATGTACATTACTAAATACAAAAAAATACATTGTTTCAAAAAAATAAGACATCTTCAAAATGTTTTTATTTCTGATACACCAGCCTGAAGAATAAAATAAAAACTTAAAACTTAACAGCTGAGTTTACTCCTGGGATGAGGGTTCAGCAATGAAACCAATCCCGCTCTGTGAAAAGGAGACACACAGCCTTACGGTCAGTGCTTGTACCTGGATGTTCAGTGCACAGGGACACACACACACACAGCAACCATCGAACGGTAGTGCACGGGCAGACAGGCTCGTCTGCACTTCAAACAGCATTTTAGTGCCTTAAGTAATATTTCAAACTTAACCCTGGGAATGTCTTTTTCTTCTTTAAGGGTTTCCACTGACTAAACAGCTGATAAGACTAAACCAAGCTTTCCTACACGCTCAAATTGAGAGTTCATGGGTGTAACTGTTTTGCCTTCTTTTTGTAGCTGTCACAGGAAAGCAAAATAATCTTAACTTCTCAACTTATCTGACCTAATATCACAATAATCTAAATATTCTAGTGTATCTTTCATGATCTCGACATAGTAAGCTTTGTTATCTAATGTATGATTTTTGCCTAATCAAAAAGACATGGCAAGCAGATTGTTTAATTTATACACATAAGCTCATCTGCTTGATATTGCTTGATATTGCTTTGTGTCCAAGGTCATTATATTGTAAAACAACTGCTAACAACCTCAGGTGCACCATCACTCCCTAAAGGCGAATATCACAACAATTTTACATGGACTCTTCCCTTTGGTTGTTGTTGCATCAGTTTCTAATTTTAAAAAAAGGTGTTAAATTCTGATGTAAAATATGACGTCAAAAGTGACATTTGGCAATGCAATATAGATAATTATTTTACTGTCACCAGTATTATTATTTAATTATCATGAGAAGAGAGGATAAGTTATGTCGAGATCACAAATCCCAAAAGTTTCTAATATCAAGATCATAAAATCATTTGCCTATTCTGTTATCTAGACAGCAAGGCCTGCACATACCACTGCTGTTCTGCACAATGTTTTTTAACAATTGACTGTATTTGCGAAACTTTAACCCACATCAGGATCAATAAACACACTGTACCAACACATAAATGTGGGATGAATGCGCCACTCTTATCATTCAAGCAAGTGCTGTGACTATGGTCAATTTGTAACAGTGTTTAAATTTCTGTCTTGCCCTGTTGTGGATCCATTTAAAAAAGTGTTAAAAACTAAATCCATGCCCAGACTCTTCACTACATCTAAATGAAATCTATGGTAAAAGATTTCCAAATACTCTTATTTACTAGCAGAAAACATAACCTTCTTGGCCAAGTTATCACACATGGCTCTTACATGTCCCTGTAAAGGAGTCCCTGTCTGATTATGAAAGCAAATAAGCAGTCCAAGACAAGTGCAATTCCTCCCTGAGACTGGTCCATGTACTCACACAGACATCAGATTTAGCATTATACAACCCACGTACACTACTAGGAGACTAAACGAGTCAAACTGACCGGCCTAAAATTGTGTTCGGTGCCATTTCTGCAGCTACAGTAGCACTTTTCATACAACATTTAAGACAAAACACAGAGATTCATCACCATCAATCAGTAACAATACGGCTCTGGGAGCAGCATGTAAACCAGACTGGTCAGAACTCAAGTGGATCACAAAAAAAAAAAAAGTTTAAATAGATCACACAGGTATTATTGCTAAAATGATTATCATTTTGATTTATTTGAATGATGAACCCCCTCCAGATACCTGACCAGGAGCTGGTCTCCATCCACAGATATGCAGGGCTGCGAGATATCATAGTAACTGGAGGTGGGTGGGAAGAGCTGAGTGAAGTGAATCAGCATGTGATGCTCCGACGTGCCTCAGAGGGACTTAGTCCTCCGGTGGCTCGTCATGTGTCTCTGAGGTGGCCTCGGCTCTGCAGGCTCTGGAAGTGGGCCTGCTTCAGGATGCGGTTGATGTGCAGGTAGGACACCACATTTGTGGGGCCGCCCAGTTCTGAGGAGTCGCCAGAGCTGAGGGGACTGGAGGGGCCCACGGCACACTGGCTGGTGCAGCTCCCAGCCGCGTGTTCTGGACTGCTGATGCTGCTGCTGCTCTCACTGTTGGATGACTGAAATGCAGATATCAACATTAGCAGTGTGCTAGCTAGATATTAACACCAAAATCCACAATAACATGTACAGCCATTTTAGAAATTGCAGTTGCTTTTAAGTTCATGATTTGCCCACTAAAAGTCAAAGCTTTACAACTCAGTTATGTTTGGGAAATGCATGACATTTAGCCAAAATAAACATCAAAAATATACATAGTAGAGGTGTCACAACTCTCAAGATCCTCAATTGGATTGGATTTTTCAATTGTAAGGTCGTGATTTGATTTAATTCTTGAGCTATGCCATTTTTAGACTAGTCTAATCTAGTCTAGGATCAATGATTTTATACCCTGATAACTCATTTTATTTGTAAATGCTTATTTTAAAAGATGGGCTGCATGGAGATAAAATCTCTATTATTTGACCTGCAGAGTCATCAGGTCTCTCGATTGTTCACACTATACAACTGTCTTCCTTATGTCGGGAGTCTTTCACTCACAGATGTTTTTACACTACATAACTGATCCCTGACAAGGAGGTGCACACTACAAGATCCCTTCGCTGGCCGATGTGTACGATGTGTGGTCCCCAATCACCCGATGTAATTAAATTTTGTGACACCATCTTAAAATACAGCTCAAGTAGAACGTTAATGTTGTAGCCTACGACCTGAATAGTGAGCA
>JAQLOL010000009.1:10714938-10727922 GCA_029783665.1 Naso thynnoides | reverse complement strand
AAAATATGTGGTATGTGTTGTCTGTCTTTGTAATGTGTGTCTTGAATATGGACCTGAGTCTGTAATAAAGTTTACAGAAACATATAAAGACAATGATGCTGCTTTATCCTTACTGATAGTGACAAAGCAGGAAGATGTGTGTGAGTAAGGAAACACATCCATAAGGTGCACATCCCATTACTTGCCAATAAATACAGTTTAGCCCAGATTGCAAACTTTCTATACCTACATGTACGAAAAACAACTGAATATGTTCTTATGTTTGAGAACTTGTTGGACAAGAGTCCACAGAACAGATACTGTGAGAAGTGCTGATCCTGCACTTTTAATTAAAGTATTTAATTCGTGGCCACATCCAGGACTCGGTCGAGAGCATGCAGTCTATAGACAGCTGTGAATACATCTGGGAGGCAGGTGTGGGCTTCGCTCAGTCGCCGCCTCTCAACTACATCCACGACCTGAACAGGTGAGTGTGCCAGCGCTCTGTGGATGTGCTTATATCAGTTTGTCATTTTCTAAGTTGGGCTAACTGTTTTTACTCTGGCCTCTTCTGTGCTTTTATCACTGATCCTTCTCAGGACCGAGCTGCTAAGGTTGTTACTCACCTGCTTCTCGGAGGCCATGTACCTGCCTCCATCGACGGACAACAACGTCCTCAACCCCTGGGTGACATTCTTCTGCTCCACAGAAAACAGGTGATGGGCAAGTGTAGACACATCCAAAAATGTATGGACAAACAAATGTGATGCATCCATTCAACCGTAAAGGGAACTTTTACCAAACTTTCTGATCAACTGAAAAAATGAACATCAATAAACAGGTAAATACTAAGAATTAAACATCAACGCAAGGTCTGGTCATAGCTTTCAACAACCTCTCATGGTCTTCACCACGAGTGGAGTTTGCGTAGTTACCATGGAGATAGCTCATGGCTCTGGTGACAGTGAGATGTGGAGGAGATTTACAAAATAAAAGCATATCCATAGACTTAAGTCGGTTTTTCTTTACTCAAACTGCTGTTTCCAAAGTAAAGAATTTTTCTGCTTTAAGTGGATGAAAAAATATATAGAGTGCCTTTTTATTTTATTTCTTTTGTGGACTTCTCTGCATATTTTCTCCATTGAGTAAAATGAGATACTAGAATTTACATGACTTTTTTTGGATGTAATGACAGCTAGAGATTGGAGCACAAGTTTTTTCTCTCTAACACGGTCTTTGTGTTTTTGTCCATAGACATGCTCTGCCTCTGTTCACCTCTCTGCTGAATGTGGTGTGTGCCTATGATCCAGTGGGCTACGGCATCCCGTACAATCACCTGCTCTTCTCCGACTACCGGGAGCAGCTGGTGGAGCAGGCTGTGCAGATCCTCATTGTGACACTGGAGCATGACAGTGGGGTCCCTCACCGCTCGGCATCCCCGTCCAGCATGGAGGAACAAGAGGTGCGACACAGAGAACACCACAAGGAAATCAAGCTGATGAATATATGACATGTTTAATTTCATTCATATAAATCTCTTCATCTTTGTGCAGACTATAGGACCTGAGAACTTGTTTGTGAATTATTTGTCAAGGATTCACAGAGAGGAGGTATGCTGAGCACCATTTCTATAAAATACATTGAAAAGCTTCCCTGTGAAGATGTCCATCGCTTCACATTCTGTCTCTGCTTTGGCAGGACTTTGACTTCGTACTGAAAGGCCTGGCACGTCTCTTGACCAACCCTTTGACTCAGACTTACCTGCCTAACTCTACCAAGAAAATCCAGTTCCACCAAGAGCTGCTGGTGCTTTTCTGGAAGCTTTGTGACTTCAATAAGGTCGGAATAAAGAACAAAAGTAAAGTTTCTCTGTGAAGATGAAGCATTAACAGTCTGCGCTTTTATTCATCAGGATTCCTTTTGTGTTCCCATTACAGAAGTTCCTGTTTTTTGTCCTAAAGAGCAGCGACGTGCTGGACATTCTGGTCCCTATACTCTACTTCCTAAATGACGCCAGGGCCGACCAGTGTGAGTCTCATCCCATAGTTATCCTTTCACGTTAAAAGCTCATACATTTAGTTACTCCCAGTGTGTTTTGTCCCTGGCTTCAGCCCGTGTTGGACTCATGCATATTGGCGTGTTCATCCTGCTGCTGCTGAGCGGGGAGAGAAACTTTGGCGTGCGCTTGAACAAGCCCTACTCCATCCATGTGCCGATGGACATCCCAGTGTTCACAGGGACTCATGCTGACCTGCTTATAGTGGTGAGATGTCTGCCACATTACATCATCTGTAATGCTCATGTTCGTTATCTTTTGTTATCTCCGGACAGCTCATGCCCACAGCTGTCACTGTGTTTGTTTTGTAGGTCTTTCACAAGATTATCACCACAGGCCACCAGCGTCTCCAGCCTTTGTTTGACTGCCTTCTCACAATCGTTGTAAACGGTGAGTTGCTTTGGCGCCATCTGTCTGCAATGCACTGATTTAATTTGCAGCTGTTTCAAAGTTGTATTATTTTATAAGTGACAGATGCATCGTCATTGAACAAAAAGGTGTGTTGTACATTTCTTTAATTATACCATCTGCTTCTTAACATTTCTTCTTTTGCAGTCTCTCCCTACTTGAAGAGCTTGTCAATGGTGGCAGCTAATAAACTGCTCCACCTGCTGGAGGCTTTCTCCACCAGCTGGTTCCTCTTCTCTGCAGCTCAGAACCATCACCTTGTATTTTTCCTTCTTGAGGCTTTCAACAATATCATCCAGTACCAATTTGATGGTAAAACAAACTTACACAAAACAGAAACTTGGGCTTTTTTGTGTTTGTGGTGGGGTTTTGTTTTTTTTTGTTTTTTTACATCTGCTCACATTACTGATCTGTCCCCTTTCTCTCCCCTCCAGGGAACTGCAACCTGGTTTACGCCATCATCCGCAAACGTAATGTGTTCCACCAGTTGGCCAACATGCCCTCCGATCCTGCGTCCATTCAGAAGGCTTTGCAGAGAAAGAGGAAGTCTCCAGACGTGATTTCCCGCACGAGCTCCCAGGAGACTGTTTCCATGGAGGGCTCTCACCCCGCTGTGCCGGCAGAGCCTGGAACACTGAAAACCAGTCTGGTTGCTATTCCAGGTACTCCCTCCGTCATGTGGATGCTGGTGAACTTGCTCTACTTTTACGTCTTATTGAAGTGAATTGAATGAATGAAATGAACTGTTCTTTATCTGTTGGTAGAGATGTCTGTTCTACACAAGCTTACATGTTAGCATGCAGTATATTATGCACCTACAGAGAGTTCCAATTGTTTAAGAGGGTTGACTGTTTGATCATTTGGAATTGGCATTTTATATATAATCAATTAATGTATAATATAGGTTGGATTGACCAAGGGTAAGTAAATCAATGAGACAGTTCCTCAAAAATGTCAAATTCCAGTTTGTAACAAATTGTTTTCAGGTATAAGGCTGAATACTCTTTGTTTGTCTTTCTTTTTTTTCTGTTTTTCTTATGGCTCTTGACTCAAGGCTCATTTGTCCCAACCAAAACCAGAAATGTTAAATGAAAAACCGGTTACAAATATATACTCAGAGTTGTGAAAAAAATAAATAAGTAATCAGAAAACCAAAAGAATGTGGCCTTGAGCAAACATAACTCATACCCAAATAATATAAGTATTTGTGCTACAGATTACATTCATGGTAAAGCAAAATGCCACCCAGTGCAGCACTGTGACTTTCTTTTGCAAACCACGGAGCTCTATGGCACAGAAGAATGGATTATATCAAGTTTTGGATACACAAACAAAACTCTTGACTAAGATGAGTTCATTCCTGTTTGTAATCTGTCTAACAGGATTTGCTGTGTTAAGAAAAAGAATATAAAAAATAATTGATAAGTTTTTGGACCAAGGTAAAAGGAGATGAACTAAACAGCTTTCATTCTGTACAAAGGCAGTTCAACTCTGAGTGATTATGCAGACAGAGGTTTGTTACTTTTGTTGTATTTCTGTGCTGGTAATTGAAAATTGCAAGTCAGCACTGTCTGAGAAAAACATCAGCCTCCATACAGTCATCTCTGTCTGCCACGTTTGAATTCAACAGCCCACTTCTTCACTGTGCTGTAAGACAGGACACCCTCTCCTTATGCTGCCTACACGTCCTTGTGGACTTCTTTGTGTGAGAACTTGAGACAGAGCTTGAGGTTCCTGCATAAAGGTTGCTGTTGTTCATTTTCTTAGGTGCTGAATTGAAATTTTCTATTACCTGAGAAGAAAATACCTTAAATGTTATTAAGTTTTAAACTCTCTGCATAATCAGCAAAAACTGCACATGCATGCAAAAAGGGCTCATCTCCTCCTACCTTAGGCCACAAACTTACCAATTGCCCTTTAATGGGACTTGTCCCTAAGCTAGTGGTTTGTTTTCTGGCTTCCTGCAGGCATCGATAAACTGACAGAGAAGTCGCAGGTGTCAGAGGATGGAACCATGGTGTCAGTTCCAAAGACAGACTCTCCTCACACAGCCCACTCAGACCAAAGCGCAGCAGCCGGGACGAGCGACACAGAGTCAAACTCGGGCCGAGACAATGAAGTAAGTGTGCGTATGTGTGGGTGTTTTTATGTTTGTTCAAAAACATGTACGTGTTTGTAAATCTACTTTTTCACTCTGTCAGGATGTTTTCTACACTGAAGCAGAGATGGAAAGAAGACGTTTGTCAAGCGCGTCTTCGACGTCGTTTTGGGCTCCCACACCAGACTGGGTCAGTGCCTTTAGTTTTTAATACACATTGGACATGTGACAGAATGTGTAAGTGATCTAAATTGACCTTTTTTTTCATCTCAGGTCCTCTCCTGGAAGTGTAAACTACCCTTGCAGACGATCATGAGACTTCTACAAGTGCTCGTTCCCCAGGTGGAGAAGATCTGCATCGACAAGTACGAGCATTTAAAAATCATACGCTGGCTGAGATTCTTTGTGAAATGTTGCCTTATTAAAGTGTGCTGGCATGTTTCACCGCAGGGGGCTGACAGATGAATCAGAGATCCTGAAGTTTCTCCAGCACGGCACATTAGTGGGCCTGCTGCCAGTCCCTCACCCGATCCTCATCAGGAAGTATCAGGCCAACGCAGGCACCGCCATGTGGTTTCGCACCTACATGTGGGGTGTCGTCTATTTGCGGTGAGTCAGCCGCAAGAGCCGAGATCTATGCATACACTCGTCTTTCCTCACTTGACCTAAAGTCTAAGATCATATTTTGTTTTCGTAGCAACGTGGACCCTCCGATCTGGTACGACACAGACGTGCGACTTTTTGAGATCCAGAGAATGTAGAGAGAAGACTAAAAGTGGCTGTTCAACTCCAGGGTTCCTCTTCTCGTCAGTATCTGCTGGTTTCCCAGTAAACCTCACTGTGTTTAACTTGCCTCCATATCATCATGTTACTTACACCACCTACTTAAAAGAGAGTCATTCATATTTAAAGTAGAGATGGGAGATGATTAAATTATCGATATTGTCCATAAACAACTGTGTTTGCAATTTCTTTAGATCTCAAGACAACAGAATGTCAGTTACAGCATATCTGGAAGGCTGAGACCTTCCCTGGGATGAGAGAGGAAAAAATTTTCATCAGACCTGCTGTAGAAGATATGGTGCTTTTCTTGTAACATATCTCATATGGCACAGAATTGATGTTTCACGTAATCTGTCATACTTGCCATGCTTTAAAGTGAACTTGCACTCTTTATGAGTTGTCTGTTTTTATGGTTGTAGCTTATGTGAAAGTGTAACTCAACAGGAGACAGTGATACAGATTGTATGTTTTTATGTATTCGGCCAGGTTTGAGTTTTGATCTGGCTGGCTGTGCTAACAATGCTCTGTGTTGAAAATTGTATTTTCCTTAAATTATCTTGAAAATATATATTGATATGCATCTGTGAATCCTGTGTTGGTCACATTACTGAACACTGTGCTCTTGAAGAGTTGCCATTTATTCTTAAATCATGTGGATTTTTACCAAAACTGGAAACCATGTTCTGTTCAGTCAACGCAAATCAGATTGATGGCTCATCTATAACCCCTTTCACACAAGCGCTGTGACTCTGAGTTTACCTGGAGGAGCTGTTTGTGTTAACACAAATAACAGGATTATTTGGCCTGCAATTTGCCCTGGTGGCCCCTAAGTCCTAAGTCTGGATGAGCTTTGCAGCCTCCTACGCAGGCGCCACGACTCCCTTAAACTACGCAGAGTATTTGAAACGTGTGAATACATTGCACATGGACAGTCTCTGGATGTTTGCTGCCAGTGTGAAGAGGTGGATTCGGACACATCTGATTCCCGGATGTTGTTGTTTACATGTGAAATGGGCTTAAGATAAAGTCTTGTTGGCTCAACATGCTGGAGGAAGTGAAAGCTGCCACTAGATGGCAACATTTCTTTTTCCTGCAATCAGTCGACTAAAGTTTGACCTCAGAAGAGCACAGTCACAGGGCTGCAGTGCCAAATCCGCTGACACTTTTTTTTCCCCATATATCTCTCTGCTGCAATATATTTCGGAGTGTCAAAGAATACTACAATGGATGTAAGAGGGTAGGATTTAAAATGTGCTCTGAGAGCGGCAAAAAAGTTTTATTTCATAAGAAAAAAAGTTATTCATACAAACCTTATTAAACCTGTGACAAGCAGTCAAAAGGAGATGTTTTTTTCTTTTGGACTGCATTTATTCTGCATTATAGTACTTTTAACATTCAACACACACCATTTTCTCTCTTTTTAAAAGAAATAGTCACCACCCTTAACCTTTAACTAAAGTGACCAAGTGTTTTGTTAAGTTAAATTTCACAATCAAAAACCTGTGAATGTTTTAGCCTGTAATGTGCAGCACATCCCTCTTACGTAAATAAGAGAATGTGAATTTAATAAGCCAGAAAATCCAACAGCTAAATAAATGACAAAATACATGACATTTTCTTTAAGTTAATTTATTAACATTAACTCCATAAAAAAATGTAACAAATAAAATGACTTATAAAATTGCTCTCAATGCTCATAAATAAGTAAAAACGTCCATCTAAGTGATTAAATACACCTCAAGGAGACTGGCGACTGAGTGCATGCGGTAGAAGATTCCAAAAGGAAGGCCTATATTGACGATGGCTGCCCACATGGTGAACTTGTAGAACTTTATCTCAACGGGATGATCAAACTGGGGACGAGCACCAAAGGCGGGCATGATCCACAACTGGTGATGCAGAATGAGTGAAAAAAAGTTCAATATGAAATCAGGAAAAACCTGTAGTTTTTGTAAATGAAACAAAATGAGCCAGAAAATAACTTACAATGATGTTGGCAAACAGCAGAAAGGTGCAGACCTCCTTCAGAACTCTTCTCCTCCAGTTTGGTTTATCGAGACTTAAAGCCAGGAAGTCGCTCGACTTGTTGCTCTCCATGATGACGCTCGTCTCTGGCTGCTCCTGGAAGACTTGAGCGTTTGTGTGCAGAGCTGCTTCCTGCATCGCGTGGAAGGGCTCCCGATGGAGGCCTTCGATGATGAAATAGTTCTGCAGGCCCAGCTGGAGCACCGTCAGCACCGCCCAGGACAGGTTGAGAGCGCTCAGGTACCCTCTTGCTCCTGTCGCCACAGCGGCCACGATGGTGAAATAGCTGATGATGAACTGTCCCATGGATGCTCCCACCAGTAGCCCAACATCCAAGCTGCGTGTGGGGTTCTTCTCTGATACATGCTCCCTGTGGTCCAGCCTGTAGACAATGCAGCCGATCACAGTGGAGAAGGACATCAGGCTCACGATTACTATATTCACGATGAAATGAATCAGCAGGGCATTGTCTCTCTTCCTTTTGTCCTCTTGCAGTATGTCCACCTCGTACATTATAAAGGTCACGAGTCCAGCCACCACTAGGAGGATTCCCGTCACAGGTCCCAAACACACATCCTTTGGACGCAACTTCACGCTGTGGTGGCTGTGATCCTCTGCAAGGCGACCAACATTCTTCCACATGACGTAGGCCATAGCAGATGCAAAGAGGCTGTATTCAATGTTGAAGGGGTACAAGTAGTAGAAGGCCTCTTTGAAGGTGTCACACGCCGAGTGGCTGCATTTACACTTCTTAACCCCATAGCTGGCTGAAATTAACAGTTTTTGAGCTTTTTTTTTTCCCTTAAAGTATCCATGAATATCAGTACGTGGATAGAACTGAACTCACCTCTGTACATCTTATGCGAGACGTTGACATTTAGTTCGGGAATCTCCATTTGGTGAAGTGATTCCTCAGTCACAGCTGTCATCCACAACACCATGTTGGTCGACAGCGTAAGAGTGAGCCCACACCTGAAAGAGTGAACATGTGAGTTTCCTGCAAGATTGTAGATTTTCTAGTGAGTAAAGAAAAGAATTTACCGTGTAAAATTAGTGTGTAGCTGCACGCAGTCCTTTGCATGAAACCACAGGAAGTACGTCTGAAACAGGACAGCTGCATTAAGTTTTAAGCAGATGAGGCTGCTGGTCTTGCACAAAGCTTATGCTTTCAAAATGCAACAACCTGGACAAATAAAAACACAGCTTGCACGACAGGGAAGGCGACTTTTACGGCGGAGTCACAGTGAAGGTAGCCCACATAGTTGGCAATCTTGAAGATGTCCATAAGGAGACTGAGAAGCCCGAAGAGCAGAAGTCCGGCTAAAATATAAACATTTGAGTGATTAAAGCCTTGAAATGACACTTTTAAAACACAGACCCAATAAAGTCAAAGTTCTCACCTCGAAGCCACACGGGCCCCGCGTGGCTATCTCGGAACACGACTGCTTGATCCTTCCGAGAGGTGAAGGCCGTGTAAAACAACATCCACAGCATTGTGAGGAGGAGCAGAATGATGAGGAAGATTTGCCTGTGCACAGTAGTAATGGCCACGCTGTTGGAGGCGCTGCCGCTGACCAGAGCACAGCCCAGGATCATGATGTTGATGCAGAGGATGCCCGACAGGAGCCATCCACCACCGTGGTGGGCCCTCTCCATGACCGCCTCCACGTGGTGAACGCTCTCTCTGACTGCCTCCACGTGGGGAGGGCAGGAAGGACTGGACAAGTGTTGGATGTTCTCCATCTGGGCTGCTGTCTCAATGTTGGACGGATGAAACTCCAAAACATCATTTGGTGTTTTTCTACAAACAGACACAAATATTGAAGTTTCCATCCCATTTTGGTAGCCTATGGCAGAGGATCCCAAACTATTCTGTGCCAAGGCCTTCCAAATAACAAGCTTATAGCTTTGCCCTCCCTTCTGCCATATGTCCTTAAAAAAAAACCATCAGCGGCAAATGTTGTGCTGCCTCATCTATTTGAGTTTAACTTGGCCAGAAGCTGAGTTTTTTTCTCTCTTTTTTTCCCCCTCTCCCAGCTGGGCTGTTGGTCTCGTCAAGTCTTCTTTTTCAATAACATGCCAGTTTTTGTGAGTAAGCACTAGCTAGGTGGTAGCAAGCTTGCTAAATTTCATGAGCACAGCAGCTTTGTGGCAGGGGCAGACTATCAGGTCAGCACTGACAGCTAAAGACATGCAACCAAAGATAGACATGCCAGGTAAGAGTTTGTTATGTTATTTTTAACATCATTTTTAATCTACTGAGGCCTCTCTGAGCCCTCAGGTGGCCCCAACAACTGTGGGCCAATAAGACAATTGCAATTCTTTGTACCATGCTGCTTTGCTTATTTCAAATTAAGAGTGTAGCATGAATATTTGCTAAAAACCAAATGGCTTATTTTGTAATATTTTGCAAATGCTACATTTCATTATTCCAGTGTACTTTTATGCTTAATTTTCTTAATGTGGCTCTTTTTTCTTTTGAGATTAAGTATTCCTATAGGGCATATGTTCACTGAAATGAAATGAAATGATTCAGATTACAGTCTTACACATTGTTGAAAGTACAGCTTTGTATAATCTTTGATTTGATTTCATTGCCCACTTTATTAGTTAAAGGTTAGTCGCACTTTATTTTTTAAGTATAGTCTTGCGTCATGCGCTCGGAGGGAATTAATCATAGGCCTTGCTTAAGTTTTAGTTTCCAGTGCACTAAAATGGTCAGCATTACCTCGGCTACAAAGTTTTGTTCTTTCTTTTTCCCACATAATTTATTAACCGCAGGCTATGACATCAGTAATACACACCATTAAATCAACATCTTTTTGGCAGTTTCAACAAAAACGAAACGGGAACATTATAATCTTCGTTATTTTATTTTTTCTTCTCTCTTGTATTGGATCGCCTTAGATTGTATCAAACAGTGGTCAGAGTTTATAGGCCGTGGCTCGAGCTGTTCTGTTCTATTTTGTTTTATTTCAATTAATAATGATGATTTTTTTTTATTAACCCATTAATATTGTAATATTTAGACGACAACGGTCTTAGATTTCAGAATAAAGCTCCGGATGTGCACTGAACCCAGAACCTCGCCTTTGCAAAGTTGCCGCACAGAAGAAATAATTTAATAAATACATAAATAAAGAAATAAATACTTCATCGAGAATGAAAATGCATCACCGCAAATTTACCTAGAGAAAAGTTTGTTGCAGGTCTGGAACATCTGATGCGCAACAGTTTTCATGATGTCTTTTCAAAAGGTCGTAAAACACTCGGGCCTGTTCATCGCATGAGGACTGAACAGAGAAGAACTGACAGAAAGCTGCACGCTGCACGAGGTGGACTAATTAAAGACAAACAGGTGTAATTAGTTTCACCTGTTTTCTCGTGGAGCGCCGCGCGCCCTCATTGAACCCTGCAATAGGCCTTACATGTCAGAGACGGTCACGGTCGTCACGCGATTGATTGTTGTTCTACTGTATGTAAACAACATGCTTAGCCCATGTCTAACAGCACGCGGCTGTAGCACCTGTGAGACGCCGCCTCGGGGCGAACAGGTTTATGAGGGCGTGCGTAGAAAGTGTAAGTGTGTATTTGTTATGCAAATATGAGGCCCGTTCCAAGAAGCAGGTTATAGTCAGATGTGGAGAACCTTGCTGAGAAAAAACTCTTGATTCTGGTGACTCGACATATTTGAAAATCAAATGCATGACGCACAAAAAGGCTTCAACAAAATAGTTTGTGTCCTGATTCTGAGAAACCACAGTGAAAGCAAAACATTTCATTTCGCACTAGGATATGTCCTCGTGTGTATTTTAAATACATTTTAGAGTTGTGGTATGTCATCATCTAATTTTTTAACTGTAACTGAATTTGATTATTATTATTAATTATTTTATTTTATTTGTAATTTTTTCATTTTCTGTAAGGCCCTTGCATGTCACTGTAGAAGCTGTGTGAGATTTCAGCCTTTTGTTGAATAGTGCATTCTTATATATCCTTTAACAGTTTACGGTGAAAACATCAGCAGAGTTTCCAGACTGACTTCAAAGTACCTGAGGAGCAAAAGGAGCTCAGACATCCGTCCAAAATGTGTCCATTCAAAAACTTGTCCCTGCAGATTTTCTAAGCTGGTGGATGCCTGACCATTTGTCCGGGTGATTTTATGATACTTTCAATTGTTACTGTTAGATAAGCACCGAGTTCTGGTGAAATTTGTTAAAATGTCTCTAGATATTCACATTTAAAAACAGGGGAGAACATAAAAGGGTAAAACATGAACCAGGTCAGTGCACAAGGAGAGCGTCCGCTGCCGGTATGATGTTTTGGTCTTTAGAGCCTGCTCCTCGTTCAGGGTGGACACCAGCTCCAGTCTGTCTGGCACTGCGGTTAAATGTATGTCTGTGCTGGGGAAGCTGTTTGACAGCAGATCTAAGTTCTCTCAGTATCTCAGCTCACACTCAGGAAGACTGCAGTGTCACAGGTCTTCTGCTGTCACTGTCGGAGAGCGAGACTGTGCGAATTCTTATGGCTGTGACTGTGGGAATTCTGTAAACCATCAGCGGATCTGTGGTGCATGATAGTCACATGGGCCTCTCTGAGCTGCGAGAGGCCTCTCAAACCTGCAGGACACCACTGTGATGTTGGTGTTGCCATTTTCACCATCACTTAACGCCACCGGCGTCAACCTACAGAGTCACAAGCAACAAATGCATCACTTCAAATCCGTTCAGCTGAGAATCTCTGAAGTCTTCAGGTCACAGCGGTTGGTGCGGATCATCCCCTGTTGTTCCTCATCTCAGATTCAGGTGGTGATCCTATGGAAAGATGGGAACACACACAGGCTCTGGCCTGGGACATTGTAAAGGACTCTCGCTCTCATGCCTCTGGGATCATTATGGCTGAATTTCAAGCCTCCTGTGGGAGCAGCAGTGCAGGGATGGTGGCTGGAGTGTGTTTGGAGATTTAATTAAGATTACACTCATTTTAATCGTGGTCGTCCTAATTCCTAAGAGGCTGTACGAATGCCACCCTTGCCTTCGCTGCTGAGCAGTTTAAGGAGAAACAGTGATGCTGGAGAGCTTATTGGATCCTTGACCACAGCTGTGATAATCCCATGTTTGACGAGCCCAACATGCCGCCAGATTTTCCTGATCTGCATGGAACTGAAACGAAGCCTTCATCTTTACTGACTCAGATGGGTGTATTCTTTGTAAATCCAGTTTATGACGAGAATGAAACAGATTTCTATGCCTGAGGTTGACTGAAGTGAACTTAATGTTTTCCAATGTCCTTTTGTATTAAATTGATGAATTTACAGACCCATTAAAAACAATAAACCCTCCTAATGACTTTATAATTCAGCAATTCCAATAAACCTACAAAAATACTGACAGACCCCAAAGCTTTTATGTCCAAACATGCTTGTAAAACAAATAAAATAATTGTTTGCAGACATTTGTTTACTTTTGTTCACATTCCTTTCACATCCCAGAGCCATAAAGTTGCAATAAACCTGCAGTAAAGTTCTCACACAGCTGCTATTGCATTAGTTTCTTATGGTCATGTGGCACAATAGCCACTAGATGGCAGTAAATTCAATTTGCAATGGCATCTGAGTGAAACATTTCCTCCGTGT
>JAQLOL010000009.1:10696417-10714838 GCA_029783665.1 Naso thynnoides | reverse complement strand
ATGTGGCACAATCGCCACTAGATGGCAGTAAATTCAACTTGCAATAGCATCTGAGTGAAACATTTCCTCCGTGCACTATAAACTTTTTTGCACCTTGTTATGTAACCTCAATTAACACTTAAAATGCACTATATTTTCTTCTACCAGCTCACAGTGAAAGCAGATGATCAGCTGCATCATTTTGCACAAACCAGAGAAACTTTGTTGTCCTTCTTTGACAACCAGACTGTCACATACAAAGGTTCTATGAAATCAGCCGTGTACTTGTGGAGCAGCCTCATATCGCCAGTTACATTATAGAAAGACACAGAACCTCGATGAAAGTCAACGTATAAGCCGACTCTTGTGATGTCAGCAACTTCCAAGGGCGTCTCTACGCCGGCGTGCCAGGCAAAGAAACCTCGGCTATTCCGTCCCACACACCAGGAAAAGTCATTCCCAGTAATGCAGCTCGTGCTCTCCTCTCCCTTACGATCGATGCTCTTGTACGTGAAGCCCACATGTGCCCCTTCTCCGCTCAGCTCTGCCTCGATGTAGTGCCTCCCCTGGTAAATGCTCTCAGAGGTCATGGCCTGACGCCAGTATTCGAAGCGATCTGGGTTATCTGGGTAGCTGTGCTGCCAGGGGCTGGTGTTAGTCAGCTTTCTGCTGTCCTCCCTCACATGGAGGAACTGATGGGTGGTGTTGGGGTCAAAGGTCAAACTCCTTGAGTCTGTAGTATTTTGGAAATAGAAGTTGTGAATAATTTGTAGGCTAACTAACAGAAAAAAGAGAGCATGATTTATTGAAAAGCGTCCTTACATTTTAAAAAGTCCTCATGTGTCTCAGGATCAGGCAGGGAGGAGGGCTGAGATTCTGGCACTGATGATTTAATACCTACCGGCAATTTGTCATTTTGCAGAGATGAGTCAGTGTTTTGGTAAGACATGTAGCTTTACGCAATGTACTGATTATAAAACACATTTAAATAAGGAAGCTGAGCAAATAAGGATTAAATATACAGACTAGGAATCATGCTAGCAGCTTTGTGAGAGTAATACAGTGATGCTAACATGCTCATAATAACAATGTTAGCATGCTGAAGATTTTCATTTATTTAGAAAACACAATGACTGAGTCTATGGCCCACAGATTAAAATATCATAATCTTTATATATTTTTAGTATCGCAGACTGAATGTCTGTGGCAACATTCCTGTAAGAAAAAAATACTGCAAGTTATTGTTAATGCAAATGAAACATTTCCTAGTGCTACAGCATCACATTAAAAGCCTTCAGCTGGAGAACATTAGTTAACCTTTACTGTGAAGTCTTCACAGGAAATGCAATGTGTTTGTCTTTCATCAAAATGCATCTAGAAAACAAGACAATGACCATATTTGGCATTTTTTGCCCAAGCAGTTCTGTGAACTGTAGTCTTTAACTAAACTTGCTGTTACCACCAGTAACCACAAATGAACTGTTCCATACAGAAATCTGACCTTTAGACTGGAGGAGCCAACAACCAACAACATTCTGATAAATTCTGATAAATGTGCAACCCGCTCTACCTCCCAAGCCACGGGCAACCCAAACCTTCTGTATTGGCATTTTAAGTAGGTATGATATTTACTATGCCCACAGTCTTAGGTTAGCATGGTAGTATGATAACGTTTGCTAATTGCCAAAAAATGCAAAATGCAGCTGAAGCAGGGAATGTTATTGGTTTTGTAGCCTTCTAGAGGAAAAGTCAGTCGGTCACGTCATCTGGGTACCTTAAATGTCAGTGCGAAATTTCACAGCAATCTATCTAATCACTATTATAATTTTTTTTCACGTTTTCTACAAGAGGAGCCAGAAGATGCTTGAGGTTAAGTACACTCACCATTTTTACAAATCAAGCTCAGTTTTTCCCTGTAGGAGGAGGTGATCAGGTCACACAGCTCCTCCGTAGCATCAGTTACTACCTGGACTAAAGAGGTTAGATGGTCCATGCGGTTGATGTGCGCAGTTGGCAGACATACATCAGCCCCTCCTTTCCTCCACTCAGAATACTCCTGAGGAAGCAAAACAAAAAGTACACATGTATCAAGTATCGTGATGTGAAATGAAGCTATTAAATAACAAGCAGCTCCCTTTCTCTGATCCAGAACTTATCTCTGTGAAATTGCTAAAATGTCTTAACGCCTGCTCTGTATAGACCATCAACACACCGGCGTCCAAAATAAACTCTTTGTCTCAGAGAACATCCTGTGCTAATCCCATATCACATGAGAGCTCTGAACAGAATGGGGTCACGCCGTCTGGGTAATTTCTCTTCTCATTTCTCATTATCTTTATTATTCAATATATTGGGTACCTGCAGGAAGTCAACGTGAGACTTGTTCTTGGACATTTTGTTTATTTGAGCCAAAGTTTTCATCAGCTGTGTTCTCCTCTGCTCCAGATGTGCCTGGATGCCCTCTGCCTGTCTGAGCGCCTGTCTCTGCTCCCCCTCCAGCGCCGCCGCCGCCTCTTTTTTGGCCTCCTCTACGGTCGCCTGCAGCCTGGCGAACTGCTGTTCAACAAGAACGCAAACCTCCTGAACTGAAGACTGAAGGGCCAGAGAGGGAAGAGAAAATTCCTTATTCATTTAATTAATGAGCAAGCAATGTGTTGTGGCATACAATTTGCCTATGTAG
Organism: Naso thynnoides; assembly: GCA_029783665.1. Taxonomy (NCBI): domain Eukaryota; kingdom Metazoa; phylum Chordata; class Actinopteri; order Acanthuriformes; family Acanthuridae; genus Naso; species Naso thynnoides. The sequence continues at coordinate 10,712,179 of JAQLOL010000009.1, read as the reverse complement.
CATACCTTAATTAAGTTATTGTTGCTCTGCAGCTTGTTAATTGCTTTCTCCACTGCTGATGTGCTCTGACTGATCTCCTCTCGCTCCTTCTGCAGCTCAGCCTACAATCACAAACACAACCGCGACAAATGTAAGACCATTACTGGCACATCCTGAATGAATATTTTGCCCTTTTAAAATGATGAATAAAACGATTAAAGCAACAAATGTTCATTTCACAATGTTAAACTCTCTGTGTGAAATCAGATGCACTGTATGATGTGTTAAGACCTCAATCTGAGTGCGTGCCTCCCCCATGGACGCAGTCGTGTGTCCTTCATGCTCCTGGTTCTCACAGTCAAGACACATGCAGATGCCGTCTGTCAAGCAGAAGCGTTCGAGAGGAAGCTGGTGACCCTCACAGGTCCGGCAGTCGATGTCATGGAGGGGATCCACCAGACGGTGGTTTTGAAATTTGGCATTCTCCAGATGTGGTCTGAGATGGGCCTCGCAGTAAGAGACCAGGCAGGTCAGGCAGGATTTCAGAGCCTTGCTGGGGGCGTCCATGCAGGAATCGCATAACACATCCTGTGGAAGAGTCGTGTCGGAAGTCTCAGCTGTAGGATCCCCGAGTTCGTCCTTTATGTTTACTTGACTCTCCTTCAAAATTTCCTCATTGCTGCTGCTGAGAGTTTCCATGTTCCTTTAGTCACCTTAAACTTGATTTGAATAAGCCTGCTCTCCTCTTACAGCTGCTTTTTCCTGCCTCTTCTGAGACTCTCAGAGTGAATAAGCAAAGAATAGAGAACCACGCCTAAGGAATTTTGTACTTAGCCTGCTGAATAACTTTCATTTTTCACCCCTCCCCTGTTTAACTCTGCTTTGTATCAAACTTCACTAGCTTAGGACAGAGCAGATTACAGAGATGAAGGAAGGAAATGACGAGTGTTTTCTATCAGAGTCAGGAGAGCACAACAAACATCCTCTTTGTCTTTCTGTCCATGTTAAAGGTCTGGTTTGTTAACTGCTTGTACATATTTGGGCAAAAAATATTGGGGAAAGAAAAGACCATTAACACTTGTGAAAAGTCTACGTATAATATCATCTGTGTAACATGTGGATGGGAGAGTCTGCTGTGTTTCCGTCTGATAACAATGTTATATAAGAGGTGTGGAGCTTCCAGACAACACCATTTATCTATGGTATAACTTCCTGACTTCATGTCACGCAGTTCAGGGGAAAGAATGAAGTTTGTGTTTGGTGTGTGAGGAGTCTGTGAGGATTAGTGCAAAGGATGAAGATGTCAAAACAAGTATTTTCCACTCTTTATGTCTCTGACATACCGAAGTGTTGGCAGAAAAGATGTATCTGTAAACAGATTATGAATGAGACAGGATGTTCGTCGACCTGTAAAAACTGTACAACATGTAAAACATGACTGCATATTAGTTGCATAATGCACAAGTAGGTACTCAAAGAATTAAATTGTTCTGTACATTAAAAAGTGAGCATTAATTTTTTATATTAAAATTTTAGAAATTGATGAATTTGTTCAGCACAATACTGCCTGTTTAAAAATACCAAAAAAAACTCTACACACATTTTCCCAGTATTTAATATTTTATTTCATATTCAATTGTCCAATTACATAGTTATTGACCCTACGTTCTAAATCTTTTTTCAACATGTAGTTTACATATCGTTACATGTAAGTGAATCAGGTAGAAATTATGAAATCCCCTTTTATTTTACTTTACTTTCAGTTTTTGCCTACAAAAAAGTATGCCACAGTTTAAAACAATCAAGAAAAAGAAATAGCAGATTGAGCCCTAAAATCTAATAAATGTGTGTTAGTAGAATGTAAACTTTTGTTGGTGTCATTAAAAGTCCTCAAATCCCCAGAAATATGCCTGAAAACATGACCTCAGTGTAAATGGCCCTGCTTCATAAAGGGACGTATCTACAATGGGAGCTATAAACTGCAGATGAGATGTAGCAAGAAGAGCATATTTTATGGATATATCAGTTCAGCAATTCAAAGCATTAAAACATGAGTATTTTTATTTAAATCCTATTTAAAATTTGTATGTATATTATCAAATAATCTAGAATGCTACATAGTTCACAATACTACAGTAACTCACAAGAGTAATCTCAGTGAACAGTTGGCTGGCATTGTCAGTAAGCCACACTTGGACTGACACGGCGCGCTGTATGTAAACATGCACAGAAATGAAATAAAAGCAAGAAAGCAGTTGAGCAGCTCTGGATGAAAAGGCTACAATTGAAACAGTTCATAATAAAGTTACAATGAAGTAATCATGTATTGATAACAAATGATACATTTAAGCAAATGCACAGGCACAAGCAATGCAGGCACATGAGTTGGTAGGAATTACCCCACAGGGGCAAACATGTTCAGTGGACAAGGACCCCACAATCAACTCCACTGTTAATGATGCCACATGGCATGCAATGACTGCACACACACAACTGTCTTTCAGATTGTTAAACCATGCGGTGCAAGAGGCTCCGGCTAACCGATGTACAAAGACGTTTTCAGTGATCCTCCTGACTGCGGCTAACAAGACCTCGTAAAAGAATCCCGATATCAATCCATCTCACATTTATCTCTTCTTGTTGGACAAATTCATGTTGACATTGTCCTTTCTGCTTTGTTGCCACTGAGGTACCAGGAGAGATAAATCACGGAGTCCTCTCTTTCCATACGTGACATTGACTCCACAAGGCTCCACTGACCTTTAGGGCTGGATGAGCACACAGCAGGACGGCCGTCTGTAATAACCTTTATTATCTGCAGAACAAATGAAGACAAGAGAAGACACTGTGTTTGTAAGAAGCCCGGGCTTTATAAGTTTTAGAAGTTTATTAAATTTTGTACCTTCTAGATGCATCATATCAATGTTTTTACAATATGTATCAAAGAGATGTAGTTCAGATTGCATAAATGAGACGACCATCTCACTGGGAGGAGGAAGAGATGATGGTGTCGTCTTACAAAGCCAGATCTATCTCCACTGTGCTGAGTCAGAGCTGTATACAGGTCTGATTGCAGATCTGATCTGATCATTTTTTATAGTTCTCTGGGATTCAATTCTGAAATGCCTTGGGCGGCACTAAGACAGGAAGCAGCGATGGTATCCCTGCAAAATGGTAACAAGCAGATAGTGACGGGGAGGAGAATGCGGACTGAAATTGTCACGAAAAGGCAGGCTTACACCCACAGTCTACATCCAGTGGTTCAGACTATAAGTGGCACGGAAGCTAGACGGTGATTCCAGGCTACCTCGAGACCACCGTTAGATTACCATCGGGTCATTTTCCAACCAAGCTTGTGGCTGCAAAACTTTGTAATTCAAGCCAAAATGTGATCTTTTCTTGTTTTTGTGGCTACACCAAATCAGAACCTAACCACAAATTGGTCTCAACATAAAACTGGATAACTAATAGTGCAGGTTGTGGAGTTTCAACTCTTCCAAAACACAAAATTTAAAATATTAATGGTTTGCATACACTCACAGTTCTGTGTCCTCGATACAGTCCGGGTCCTCTATAGTGTCTAGCCGTCTCTTACAGGCATCTAAGATTTTTTTCCTTGGTCCTAAAGGGATATGGATACTCTTAAGGTCATGGTCAGAGCACAGCAGCAGCGCTTCAAGGTCGATCTTTTCCCTCTTAAAAATGGAGAAAAACTCGCTCATGCTCTGGGTAGCGAGGAAGACCTCCAGAGGGCTTGTGTCCGGCTCGTCATCATCATCCAACCCTAATTCCACTTCTTCCCAGGGCACCTCGTCCAAGTTCCTCTCCTGCAGGCTGCGTGCACTCCCGATGCTATCTTCATCTAGACTCGGATATTGCTGCAGCCGACTTTGTAATCGCACATTATTGTCTGACCGGTTCACACTGGCCGCATCCCGGCCACCAAGCTCAAACATACCCCCACTCACATAGTTCCTCCTAAAGACCATGGTTCCCAGACCAGGCCGGTTAAACAGGGAATCGTGTCCTGAGTCAGTGCTGATCTCAGAATAGTCCACATCAGGCCCGTGCAGGTCGGGCTCGCTAATGGCACGTGAAATGGCATCGTAATTGTCCCTGGGGAACATGTCACGAATGTTGCGGCGGCCACGATCCTTCGGGTTGACGTAGGTCCCCTGTTTGACAAACATGACATCGCTGCCTAGCTGAAGTCCAGAGAGGGAGCGCACACTCTTCCTCCCATCCTCATAGATTTTAAAGGTTCCATCGCCTTGTTTCCTCTTCTCCAGCTTCTTCTGAATCTTTGTCTTCCCTCGGTTTGTGGCATGGAGAGTAGCCTAACAGGACGCAAATGACACGGCAATTAGGCAAAATCACAAATGAAATATTACATTTACAAAATGCTACTTGTGACCATTTTTAAAAGTTTTGTGAATAATATTTTTACAGTCCTCACACAGACACTGGTTTTAGTCCCTGCCAGCAGCCTAGATCTGTAAACTTCTTGGTCCAGACTTAAATATCTCAACAACTACTGGATGGATGGCCTAGAAATTTAATCAAAATATTCACAGATCCCAGAGGATGAATCCTATGACTTTAATGATCAATGACTCTTCCTCTAGCATCGCTATGAGGTCAGCCTTCTTGGTTTATGACAACACTTTGACAACAATTGCATTACATTTGACACTGAAATTTGGTTTATATATTCATGGTCTCTAGATGATAAATCATGATTACTTCAGAGAAAATCTCTTCACCTTTCCTCTAAGATGATCATCAGGTCACATTTACTGTCTGTCCAGCTCTCTGGTTTATGAACTAATACCTGCAAAACTGGTGACAGTCCTTTATATAAAATGTCAGCATCCTGACATGCTAAACTAAGATTCTGAAAACGGTAAAAATCTTCCTGTCAAACATAACATGTAAGCATCGTCACTGTCACTATTTTAGCATTTAGCGTAGTCTAGGGAAGTTATTTTGACTATGCAAATGTGCACAACAAACATCTAGTTTAAACAGATAAAAAACATTCACCTGAGAATATGGCACACTGATGGTGGCTGCATTTAGGTTGCGCAGCTTATGGCTGAGAGAGCTGCTGGTGTAACTTGAAAAGCTCATGACATCTGACGCAGAAGTCTCAGAGGCATCCTTATGAAACTTCCTCTCCATGCGTTTGTGGTGTTTCTTCTGCATCTTCACGCACTCTTTGATTCGCCTTTCAGCATTGCGAAATGCCCGGTCCTTCAGCTTGCTGACCAGCTTGGTGTTGAGGGCTGTCTGCTTGGCGGCGATGGAATCTAGGTAGCGGACACAATCCATGTGATTCTTTGTGGCGGCCATGTCCAACGGGGTGTGGTAGTCGTTGTCCAGGCACCATATGTTGGCACCGAAAGACACCAGGAAGAAGAGGCAGTTGCAGTGACCATTGGCAGCTGCCAGGTGGAGCGGCGTGTTGCCCCATATGTCACACTTGTCAGGATCTCCTCTGTGAGAAATAAAAAAGATGTTGGATGCAACCTATAGACTCAGGGAACTTCTACCAGATTAATGAAATTAATATTTCATTCTAGTTGAGACGGTTGGGAAGGTAACGGATACAGTTTACCTCCTTGGTTTTCTGGTTGGATGACTCACTCATGAGTAAGCATGTGATTATTTTTATTATGTTTTCAGCACTGACCTGAATATCCACAGGTCGTTAATGGGGCCTCTTAAATAATTTATAGTCACAAACACCATATTGCAACCATAGACCTTTTGTTGGCAACACATTTAAAGGCTTTGACAAATTGGCAAATAGGCATGTTTAATGAAATGATCCTTAAAGAGGATTTAACTCTCATGCAGGGGTCATAACTATCGCTGTAAGTGAGCATACCTTTGGCTGACAGTCCAAGACCTGAGGATTGCCTTTACATGTGCAGCACTGTTGCTGTTGGTTTGTAATATGACCAGCACCACTGCAACACTACCTGTATCCAGTTTCAAGGAGGCCAAATGGGTAGCGCCTGACTCACAAAGCACCACTGTGCATGGCTGGTGATTTCACACTGAATTCCTCAAGTCAAAGCATACAGTATTATAGCTGGTTGAATGATGTGGAGGGCAGCTGTGTGTGGAGCCTATCCTCCTTTTTTGTCCCATCATCAGCCCGGCATGCAAATCTGAAAAAAGCTCATTCATTCGGACGCTATTACAATTTTATTCAAACTAGTACTCCATTGAGCATGTCACTGATAATGGATTATGTTAAGTTTTTGCTCTGTTTTTCAGTTAGGAGTCCTCTCATTGGTATCACACACTCTGAATTTCGTACATGTTTTAATGTAGCCTCGTAGACACTGCTGCATATTTAAGTTGACAGACATGAAGCCAACATCGAAGTGCAAATGTATTACTGATGGACTGCATTTTAAGGTATTGTTTCGAGACCCAGCCAGGGTAGCGATTAGGAAAGTCCCACTTTGATTTTAGCCCCCTGTTTCATCGGTTGGTAGGAAGAAAAGGCAGTTTTAGGATCAAAGGTTGGGTAAGTTCAAATGTAGGGGAATGGATGTCATAAGTGTGCATGATGGACAGCATACTGCAAGTGAACAGCCCAGGAGGTGACAATAAGACAATGATCAACAAACAATAATTCTGCTACTGTTCTATTGAAAATAAAGTGCTGCAAAGTGACATGAAAAGTTTAAGAGCATCTAAGCAAATTGAAATTAAGGTGAAATACTTATCAGCTTTAGATTATATAACATGTTTGTTGTAGACTGATGGCTTTACTAGTCATAATTTATGTCGGTCAGGGCAAAAATGCTGCCTGCAGCAGCTTATCCCTTCCCTGTTCTTATCACATTATGTGCTGATTGCGTCTTCACTTGACAGCTTGATGTTACTGCAGGCAGCCTGGTGCAATATACTTGCCAAACACAGCACTGCATGGCATCTTTCCCATGAAATTGTCATCTTCTCTTCATCATGTCCCCGGGTCTCACGGGTATGGTGCCTCCGTGAAACATTATGGCAGCTTTTATTGTTTAATTTTAGTACTTAATGTTCTTGCACGTCAATCAGGAGTTCGGCAGCAGAGGAATATGTCCTTGCCAGCTGAATGCCATCAGAGCCTTGTCTGCACTAACCCTATGGGAAATAGTGAATTTAGTTTTATAATGTGACAATGGAAGCCTTCTTTGCTTTGTCTCATGTGTTTAAAAAAATAAAAATTAGACAAAATGTATGTTTTTTAAGTTTTCTTCAATTCTATTTTACGGTAAACTACACGCTGATTAATGATGTTGTCTTGCTTTTACAGGAAGTCCCTGAAAAAATTATGCAATCATGCAAATAAGCAGATTCATAATAGGCCCATTTTTCTGGCTGACAAGCAAACCAGGTCAGCCAGAAATGATGAAGAATGGGCTGTTGAGCGAATACATTGCATTTTTTTCACTTTGCTGAAATAAGGCCGGCTTTAAAATCACGATGCAGCCTCCTAAAATTTTATCATCCTCTGTTTATGTTTTAAAAAATGTTCCTTTTTTGTGATGATGGATTGAAACTAATAATTATGTAACTGTTACATAAAGTAACAATCTATCAAAACAAAGTGATGAAAAAGCTCTTTTACATAACTGCTCATGATTTAGGAGAGTGTTATATTTATGTACATTATCTCTTTGAAGTCTTTTTATGGGCCAACTCTATCTCTGTGACTCTACTCATGAACAGGTCAAATGGCAGCAAATAATGTATCTGGGTTAAGTTCATACAAAAAGGACTCATTTGTTCATAACCATACACACTAAAAAAAAGCCTCTACTCATTGGAAAATGTGAGGAATGCTAGTTTTGAATTACAACAAAGAAACGATTATAAAAATAAAATGAAAAATCATTTTATTTGAGGCTCAAAAGTTTTTTTAGTTTCATGAAAGTAACTGAAATACTTGGATCCGTATACAAAGATAAATGTAGTTAAACAGCTGACAAACTGCTGGAAAAAAAAAAGTTTTTTAACTAGTTTAATGGTAATAATCATGACTCAATTTACAGTTGATGCTCAAAGTAAGATGGTTGTAAAAATATTTGATGAGTATTAAACTAATCATAATAAAATCAGAAACTATTTATTTAGCTTTAAAAAGCCTTTTGTCATCCCAAATAAAATACATAATAAAGGCCTCTTTAACAAGTTTGATGTACGGAAAACAGAGAAACTGTCTCACTCCTGTCAAAACAATAATAAAAGGTGAATAAAGACCTGCTGACATGAGGGTTTACTTTTCTCAGAAATATTTTCAAGCCCAACATGAAGTTTTTCCCCAAGTGCGTAAGAGAGAGAGCCTATATCTCAATAGTTACCAAACAGGTTATTTGGTTTGAGGTGCTCTTCTTTTCCAGATCAAAGCCTGGAGGCTATTGTGTTTGCAGGGCCTGTCCGCCCCTCTGGGGATGATAAAATTCAAACACTGCATTCAATAAAAAGTGATGTACACTACACGTATAGTCATTTAAACAATTCAATATTCAATATTATTTTCTTTCTAATTTAAACTTTTTTCAGTTGGGTGGATTTACTTACTCTACTTAGTCTGACACTGATACTGGAGTGGAATGTCATAAAGTACATTTTGATTCAAAAATTGTTTCTCTAAGCAGCACTAATGACAGAAGATGGATTTATTTGAGTGTGTTTTATAGCTTCCCACACACGCCCTGTAGCATCCAGTGTTTCTACCCACCCCCTGGCCACGATCAGCCGCAGGGCCTCCAGGTTGCCGTGGTAAGCAGCCCATAACGTCGGCGTCATGCCATCCTCATCCGGCGCGTTCAGATCCTTCCGAGTCGCCTCCTTCAGCAGGTCCAGGTAGCCGTCCCGGGCTGCCTTGTGGTACCTGTCATTCATGGTGCACAATGAATGCGCCCTGCTCGACTCCAGTCCGTTTCGACACCACCGCCGCCGCCACCATCATCGTCGTCGCGCGGCGATGAAGCGGGAGAAGGACCGGCTGAAGCGCTGCACTGTCCCGCTGATCCTCTCAGCCAGTCGGTCCTGAGCGGTGGAGGAGCTACAGGCTCATGGCGTCGGTGGTGTCCAGGGACGCCAAGATGCACAGTGTGGGGGTAACAGTGCTCCTGGTGGCAGAGGGGGTCCATCACACCAGGGACCCTTCTGGTCTCCAAATCCCCCCCTCCCCAACAACTATAATTTTATTTATGCCCCTTTTCATTTAGGCCTGACATATTGAGGCTGCATGAATTAACTGGAAGATTTTTTTATGTGTCTGAGCTTCTTATTAACATACAAAGATGGTATGCACCCATTTCCCAGTTTATAAAGTACTGGCCTAAAGCTTGCCAAAACTAATGCAGTCAGTGCTGCAATAAAACCCTATAAAGTCGAATTAACACAAGACTGAGCAGTGGAACCTTCATGAATTCAGGATTTATTGCAGGATCTATTAGACTGCATTAGTTTCAGCGAGGTCTGCCTTATAAATGGGCCACTGATTCATATAACTCATTGATCACAAAGACAGTTCATCTGGTGTACTGATTTGTTACTACATTTACAGTTATATAAACTTGTTTAAACGGGAAATGACAAATGCAGACATTTGAGAATAGGAATGGAAAGTATTACTGAAGATGTCTCAATGGCTAACATACAAGGAAGACTGTCAGGAACTCGCTTGTCACTCTTTTCCTCATTCTCTAAAATGAGCCATTGTTCTCTTTCTTTAACTAGGAAGAGATGTGACGGCAGACAAAGGATGATTTCGTGAGCACCGTGATTTTGCAATAAAAAGTACCTCTCTGCTCTGAGCCCCACCTCGATGAAAAAGCAAAAAAAATTATCCGAGGTCTGAATTAAGCAGACTCACACCACAGACTGAAGTTCTCAGACACCCTACCCAATTGAAACTTCAATAACAATAGGCACCTACTCGTATGGTGGCCAGGCTTTTCATGGTCTACACCTTGGGGCGCTTTGCAGAGACAAGATACAGCCACACAGCTCTTCAGTGAGCCATGAAAACTGAAAGTATTTCCTCCAAGCACTGACTCAGATAAAAAGGCGAGAAAGACATGCCATGCTCTTTCAGAGAATTCAGATTCTCTGGCAAGGTGACACTGCAGGTGGTCAGCTGCAGCAAAAAAGGGATCAAGTTCAAAAAGAGAACGACAACACAAAATAGAAAACCTCCTCTACAATACAAAAAGATCATGGAAAAAAAATAAATGTCACGTGCAATTTTGTTTTTGCTTTATTTGAGTGTTTATTTTGTGCATGTGGTCGAAACATATGCAACAGATAAAATGTATTTCGTGATATTTAGAGAATTGCTGCTAATCAGAAAAGGAACCGGTTCCGTGTATTTTGGAAGTAGGCTGAAAACGTTTTTCCTGGAAACATCTTTTGAACTTTACTTGAATATTTTGTGCAAAACACCCTGTGTTTGGTAATAATATGCCATTGTGCATAACAGATTTATTGACGTTTATGACTCTTTGTACAGTAAACTACCGCGCTTTAGAAGGCTTATAAAAGCCATGACGGCTCAGCCCACTTCTCAGGACCATACTGCATCAGGTAGGTGTTCAACTATCCTGAAACCTCTCCTTCCTTTCCTGACTTGTCCAATTATTATAGGAGCTCAATTTAGATATCAGACAAGAGCTATTTTTGCATTATTGTATGGATGCTTCATTTATCCTGATGTTCTGATTTTATCAGAGATGGAGAGGGACAGTTCAGATGACTTCCCTCAAGAAAATAACACAGCTAATCCGTGTAAACATGTTTGTGGATTCTCACCCAATACAGCACTGTTTGCTTGCATTGCTTGTCAAATCTAGGAAATTAAATCCCAGTTGTTGATTCAAAGTAGCTCTTTTGTTGAGCGCCAACAGGGTGACAATTATGCTGATTACGTGCCCATGGAAAAGTTTCACTTGGGCGGGATCTGTCTTTAAAGGGAGCCTCTGAGTGGGTGTAGCTGCTAAACCTGTAATGTCTCATAGGGAACCAGATGCTGCAAGCGACTCATTTGTGAATAGGCCTTAGAGAGGGGAACCATGTGTTTGCATGCTGGCTATCCGTGCAACTGTGTGAGCGATGGAAATCCCTGTGAACCATGCAGGATGACGGCCAAAGACAAGGAATCCGAGGAGGCCCACCTGGAGGCCCACAACGCCGGTGCGGCGGGTCAAGTGGGGAGCCCATGTGATCCTGACCAGAACGACTCTTCTGGTGCAGTTGTGAAGGAACGAAGTCGGAACTGGGGATGGATGCTATCCGGGATCATTTGTGTCAACATTCTGCTCCTCGGCTGCGCCTTGGCCAGTGGCAGCGCCTACCACAATGTAAACATCAGCACCCCTGACCTGCAAGTTTTCCTCATCATCCTTGTCCTCCTCACCTCTATCTGGATGATATATTATGTCATATACATGGCCAGGAAAGACAACGCTGTCAATTACAAGGATGGCCATGCTGGACCTGTGTGGCTCAGGAGTAAGTAAATGTTGAACTTGCTTTGGAATCCAGATATTTTTATATTTTAAAGCAAGTCTGACTAGTTTGATGATTTTTACCCATTCTAAATGTGCTTTGCTCCCTTAGGTGGACTTGTGCTGTTTGGAATCCTCAGTATTATCATGGACATTTTCAAGATAGCCAGCTATATTGGCTACCTCCACTGCGAGTCTGGAGTGAAAGTCGCATTCCCTGTGATACAACTTGTTTTCATCATTGTGCAGGTGAACAGGCCATAAATATGACATTAACTTCATGTAAAAGGTCTTTATCCTTGCAAATATTGATAAAATTGCCCAATCAATTTGCAGACTTACTATTTCTGGGTCCACTCCAAGGACTGCGTGCAGATACAAAAGAACCTCACACGGTAAGTGACTAATGGATTTCCCTTATCATTCTATCTTTGTTATCATTCTTTGCCTGATAGTATCTATGTTTATACTTCTCTTCTAAAGCTGCAACACTTGAAAGTATTTTCATAGCAAAGCTGCTGCCACCGTACTGATGTTATCATAACTTTTCTATTAATTGTCAGACCAAAAATAAAAAAGATGCAATTATTATTTTAGTTTTATTGTTGCAATCTGTAATAGGGCTGCAACTAACCTTTTTTTAATCATTCATTATCTGTAGATTATTGTCTGACAGGCCAATTAAATGTCTGGTTGACAAAATGTGAGAAATGGGGAAAAATGCTTACAATACTTTCCAAAGCCCAGGTTGATGTGCATGAATTGCTCATTTAGCCTAATGTAGAAAAAAACCAGTTATGCATTTTACTGTCACGAAGAACCAGGAAAACCAGTTAGTTTCCTCATTTTGCTGAAGCACAAACCAGCCCCCCAAAAATCTCACCTGATTTTTAAGATTGTTGCTGACTATCTTTCCGTCGATCATCTGATTGACAAGGAACTCTAACTCCACTGTGTTATCATGTATCTCAATGGTAATTTTCTGACTGATTAAAAGATAATTTAAAAAAAAAAAAGGCTACTCATACTGAGAATAAATACAGCATTAAAATGTGACATTTCAACCGTTTAGTGTTTTTTTTTTTTCAAATTATTTTTGTCTCTGATCATTATTTCCTCTCATTATTTAGCTGTGGCCTGATGCTCACCCTTTCCACAAATCTAGTTGTGTGGATGACTGCGGTCACAGAGGAGTCTGTTCACCAAACAACACTTCCCAGTCCAGACTATCCGAGCAACGCATCTAAAATTGCTGGACGAAGCAATTACATTGATAAGGGTAAGCTAAATAAAGCAGATAAAGTGATAGCTATAATAGTCAGACACATACAACATAATTTTTTTTTCCCAACCTGTTCCCTCTCATGTCTTACAGCTGGTTATGGAGACGATAAGTGCAAGTGCAGCCACACTTCATGTAGCTTCTTCAAGGAGGCCTACTACTACTTGTACCCCTTCAACATCGAGTACAGTCTCTTCGCCTCCGCCATGGCCTATGTGATGTGGAAAAATGTCGGCAGAGTTACGGACGAACACGCCCACCACCACATCAAATTCAGCCTGAGGGACATATATGTTGGTCCTGTGACAGGAATTCTCTTAGTGGTGGCAGGTCTGGCAACCTTTGTCGTGTATGAGATGGAAATGAAAAAAGGCGATGGCTACGATGACAGGAAAGACAGAGCAGTGATGATGCACTTTGTCATGAATATAGTGATACTGACCCTGATGTCTGTGTCCACTATCATTGGCTCTACCATCTTCAAGGTGGATCACAGGGAGCACGTGTCGGATAAAAACCCAACACGCAACCTAGACGTGGGGCTGCTAGTGGGAGCCTCACTGGGGCAGTTCATCATTAGCTATTTCAGTATTGTTGCCATGGTTGCTACTGGAGCCAAAGGGCATCTAAACAGGCTTAACCTGACCGGGGCTCTCCTGATGGTAATCCAGCTCGGCCTGCAGAACTTTTTCATAATCGAAGGTCTACACCGGGAGCCTTTCCACGAGGTGCAACCCACAGCCACTGTGGCTGTGAATCCGTACGTGCTGCAGCCCAGCAAAGAGCTGAGCAACCTTGAAGAAGCAGAAATGGACACAAAGCCCAGCCCAGTCCAAGCAGCAAACAACCTCCACAGCCACACACCCGAGCACCGACACAAGCTGCTGTGGAAGAGACGTGTGTTGAAGGAGGTCTGCGCCTTTCTGTTGCTGGGCAACATCATAGTGAGTACAATCCGTCCTCATCCTCACAAATTCCTTTTGTTTTTAATTCACAAAATACTCAAGCTATTCTCTTGCTTCTGTCTTTGGCAGCTGTGGATCATGCCTGCATTCGGTGCCCGTCCACAATTTGACCACGACTCTGAAACAGAATTCTACCAGTTCAACATGTGGGCAGCTGTCGTGAATATTGGACTTCCATTTGGCATCTTTTACCGCATGCATTCAGTTGCCAGTCTGTTTGAAGTTTTTCTGACTTCGTAACAATGCAGGAGCATACAGTGTGTACAGCCAGCTGTTCTGACATTATGAAGCTGTTTTGTATAAAGTTTGTGTTGATGATGCTTTCTTACTTCTCTATAAATTGAAGTAGGTAATGACTGACAAATGTCATCTTGTTGATGTCTCTCATTATGGCCTGTATATGTGTGACAATGTAAATATATTCTAAGTGTTATTTTCTAAATTAAAAAAATGATTAATTGTGACGCAAATCTTACATGGTTCTTTTATACTTTATACTCTGTACGCACAAAATAAAATCATGCAATGCAATAACTGCAGTATACGAGAATGATTCATTGTCTCATTAATTTTATTATTATTAATATTAGTAGTTGCAGTAGACGCAGTGAGTCCTTGAAAGACCAAACACTAGCCTACCTTAAAAAAAGCTACAGCTAGCTAGCATCTACTTCAAAGATCGACTTTAAAAAAAAAAAAAAAAAAGACTAAGTAAATCTATTGAGTCAATAGACAGAAAATGAATCAACATTTTGATAAACGATTAATCAAAGCCATTTTCGAGCAGAAATGCCAAACAGTTTTCGTTTTAGTTTTCAGTTCTACACATTTTCTGACATTTTGAATGCTTATTTTGTTAAATCAGGACAGGTCACTCAACTGGTAAGTAAAATAATTCGTAGCTGCAACCTTGTTACGCAATTAAAAAATGCTCTCTCAAAGGCTTTGGAAGATCTTACAGGCTCAAAATAAACGCATTTATTCCCACTGTGGTAGCAGAGGTAACAGTTAAAGATTATGTTATAATGTTGCACCTTTGAGCGGGTTTACCTTTAAGTCAGGCAAACTTGCAGCCACACTCTCATTGGGTCCTTAGCACACGATTTTGTTTACAACCACGTCACCAGGAAATACACGAAATTCCCGAAGTGTCAAAATGAAGAGACAGGTGATCGATCCTTAGTTTTATTTCATTAGCCTATTTTTTACAATGTGTAGAAATTGTATTCGATTTTTAATACCATGTAACTCGTCTAAATTGATATTTTAGACCTTAGAATTAATTTTTTTTTTTAGATTTAACCGAAAAACTAAGCCGTAAAAACCCTTAATGCTGTGTGTGGAACATTAGCGTGAAGCTGCTAATGTGTTTTATGTTGTCAGGATTTACAAGACACTCCTCTTTTTGGTGAAGATGACGATAATATCGGACCAAGAAAGTCCAAAATAAGGCAAGATGTGCTCATTTTGTTGTCAGGGCGAAGTATTGAAGGAGTGGTTGAATATAACTATGTGCATTTATTTAAGTTAAGCTTCTCCTTCAGTAGTTACATTTCAGAGAAAAACACTGCACTTTTATTTTTCTTCATTTAACTAACAGTGGTAGTTGTTAGCTAGTTTACAAATAAAGAATTTTGCATTTGGGGCATTGAGTACTTTTGTTTATAATGCTTTTGCTACATTTTCCATTACAGCTATTATATAAGTGTGGTACAATAGTTCAGTGAAGTGAAGGATTACTTCTCTGATCTGTTGCAGCATTTCCTGTGTTCTCACCAGTTTTGTTTCAGCTCTGAAGAGAAAAATTGCAATCTGTGTTTCAGACATCCACTGGCCTCATTCTTCCATCTCTTCTTCCGAACAAGTGCCATCTTGGTCTACTTACTGTGTGACTTCTTCAGCAGTCGCTTCATTGCCTGCATGGTCACCATCATCCTCCTGCTGTCATGTGACTTCTGGACTGTCAAGGTGAGCAGGTCAGGTTGTGTTTAGCCAGTCATCTTGTGTCTCTGTGCCT
>JAQLOL010000009.1:10664934-10682941 GCA_029783665.1 Naso thynnoides | reverse complement strand
ACTTGCTTTAACAACTTGAATTGATTAGTAAATTACTGTACTCAGCATTGTGCACTCAGATAATCCCAACAGCGTCTCTTTCATCAGTGACAAACTTAGCAGCTGTGATTCCTCAGGAGTAAGAAAGTGATAAACATGACCAGACTTTGTTGCATTGTACGTGCTACTAAGAAGAGGGAGGTGTGGTTAAAGTTTGACATTTGAGAAGGTGAAAGCTGTTAGAGGTGGTTGGAGGATAATAATTTACCCTCATGAGGACAAAAAGAGATTAATAACTGCACCACAGTGAGGTCGAGGTTTTGCTTAATTAACCGAGACACATTTTCTGAGGACCTGTGGGGAAAAGACACAGAATATATGAACACTTGCATGACAACCTTGTCATACAAGTGCTTTTTTCTTCCGTTTTTGCATTTTTTGCCTTGCATCCATGTGAAGCAAAAACTTCTAGATCTTTTATGGATATTAAGATAAAGTACAAAGCATTTACTGTATCGATTTTTCCAAAATAAGTCTGTCTCAGACTGTTGTCAAAAAGCCTGCTGATTGCTTCCTGTCGGCCAGCGCTCTGGGTCACATCTGGAAGGCCAATAGACTTTGCCAAAACTCCAAACTAAAGAGATAAGCCAAAGTGATTAAAATGCGGTTCCTCCCTGTGGGGAAATAGGTTCCCCTGACCCCAAGCTGTAGTTAATCTTGTCAGATGGTCAAGGCCAAATCAATGGGCTAAAATCAATTCCTGAACAGGGTCAAGTCTCAAGGACATTTGTCTTGGTGCATTTGGTGCATGACAGACAGAAATGTAAAGTGTCTCAGTAAAGCTTGTAGGGAGAGTGAAATTAAACATAACATATGTGGTAAACATCCACATATACTCAATTTTTTCTTTGACATGTGATGCAAAAATCAAAGTTTGATGACACCGTAATCTTCAGTTTGAACCCAATAGGAACGCAAGCAATGAGGAGCTCAAAGGCTGCTCTAAATGAAATTGGTCTGGTGAATAAAATGACTGTTAAATTACGCAATGCGATATTTAAAATATGTAAGGTTGTGTAACACCGGTGAGTATTCAACAGCAGTGTAAGGCTGCGGATGTAACATCCTAAAACTGGGGAACACATTTTAAGCAGAAGCTCACAAAAAAGTGCAGGATCATGTAACACACACAAATTCAATATTAGGGTTGACAGTATGACACACCGTGGGTAATAAATTTGAGCCTACAGGGAGAAGAGAGACCAACCAAGGCGACCTGTCCTGAATAAGGTTTTGTCTAAGATGAGGACAACAACAAGAAAGAGGCAGAATTTATATGGCTGAACTGGCAACATAACACAACCAGGCGAAAATCTTCAAATGGGGAAATTCAAACAGTTTGGTTAAAAATCTGTCCAAAACAGCAGGTGCAACTTAGAATAAAATACAAATAGATGCACCAATTGCCACCTTTGCTTCCACAGGTCACAGATCACAGTGGCTAGTTGATTGATACTCAAGGCAGGAAAGACAATTCACTAGCTGAGAAACGAATAAAAACGATTGTATGTGCTTGTCAACACTCACAAACGCAGGGTGCACGGACAAATCAAATCGGCCAATTTTTACCGAACATTACCTGCATTAAGATACTGGAAAAGATACACAGAAAAAAAAAGAACAAATGCACTAAAAAACAAACTAAATGACAAATTCTTTCAAATGCTAACCACTATTTAAATATAGCAAACAGTCATCTAAAACAAGCAACACTGAAACATGAAAACAAATTTGTCTTTAAATTTTTAATACTTGATACTTTCCAGTGGTGTCACAGCTGTAATTTCTGGATGAACTCAAATGCATCCACACTTTGACCGTCAAACTGTTCAATAGCTCTGACTAAATGTTGGATTTTTTTTTTAATAAAACAAGCTAAATAAAAAAAAATCCCCTGCATGATTTCATTTGTTATATATTGCTATATTGCCGTCAGACCTTAAAGTGTTTATTGAGAGCTTTTAGCACAAGTGATTTGGACAGTGTCCAGACTGTAATGGATCTGCTGGTAAATAATCAAACCACCCTGAGTCGAGCGCTGCTCAAGTCATCTGCTGCTGACAGCCCGAGGCTCCAACTGACCTCAGCTGCTTGCTCAAACATGAAGGCTTCAGCTCAACAAACAACTCTGAGAGCCTTTTACATTTTAGTCACATGTAATATGTAAAATGTCGTCCCTCCTGCCCACAGGTGCACTTTTTCAACTATAACTTGATAACATTGCCCTAACATGCATTTCCTTTCTGACCTGTCTCTCTTCAGGAGACTGCAAGGCAGCCAAGGTCATAATGAGCACAACAAATGAAAGTGATGAGCAAGTCATCATTGACACCCACTGCACCACCATCCACACTCTGGGCAAGAAGAATGAATCCAAGCGGCCGCGCTACATGCAGAAAGATGGCAAGTTCCCTGTGGTTTTCCAGAAGGCCCCGGGAGAGTGGAGCCCGTATCTGATGGATATCTTCACCACTCTCGTGGAGATCCGCTGGAGGGTGATGTTCCTTGTCTTCTCCCTCTCATTCATTATCTCTTGGCTCCTTTTCGGCTTCTGTTATTGGCTCATTGCACTTGTGCATGGAGACATTGACGATGTCAATAATGAACCTTGTGTCTACCAAGTGCGTAGCTTCACTGGAGCCTTCATGTTCTCAATGGAAACCCAGGCGACGATTGGCTACGGATTCAGGGCCATGTCAGAGTACTGTATTGTGGCCATCACAGTGGAAGTACTTCAAGATATATTCAGCTGTCTCCTTGACACTATTGTCATTGGTATTGTTGTTGCTAAAATGGCATCTGCTCGTAAGAGAGCTCAGACGGTGGGCTTTAGCCGCTGTGCGGTGATCAACTTGCGAGATGGGGTCCTGTGTCTGTCATGGCGACTCGGGGACTTAAGAGGTAACCACATCCTGGATGGCGTCACAAGGGCCCAATTAATCCGCCATGTGAAAAAGCCCCAGGGGTCAGTTGTGATGTCTTACCAGGACCTGAAAGTCCAGAATCGAGACGTTGTCCTTGCCACACCAGCCACCATTATTCACAAGCTGGAGCCTGGCAGTCCCCTTTACAGCCTCAGCCCCGAAGACCTGCTGGAGGACAACTTTGAGCTGGTGGTGTCTTTCACCTACACTGGTGACTCTACAGGGATGCTCCACCAGACACGAACCTCCTACTTACCAACAGACATCCGCTGGGGACAGCGCTTCCAGGACATGCTGAAAGTCGGCAAGAAGCGCTACAAGGTAAACTATGCTCTGTTCAATGAGACGACGTGGGTCCCCGTGCCGCTGCTTAGTGCAGAGGAGTTTGATAGGGGGAGATGTCCCGTTGAGGGCGGTCAGTCCCGCACTACACATCCATCAGTCAAGAGAAATGGACACACACGCCGGGTGAATCCTAACATCACTAAAGAGATGATGCAGCAAACTTTTTTGTAGCTTAGACAAGCAGGAAAATGTACGTCGTAATATACTGCTGACTCATCCCATAATTCTAGGTTTAGGGATAAACAGTGCAAAAATTGTGTTTTTTGTAAATATATTTATATGTGATATTATATCCAGAGTTATTGTTTTTTATGCCTCAAATGAATTAAATGCAAAGGTGGGAAATAAAGTACTGATACTTCTTTGCTGTACTTAAGTAGTTTTTTCAGGTATCTGTACTTTACTTAAGTCTT
Organism: Naso thynnoides; assembly: GCA_029783665.1. Classification (NCBI taxonomy): domain Eukaryota; kingdom Metazoa; phylum Chordata; class Actinopteri; order Acanthuriformes; family Acanthuridae; genus Naso; species Naso thynnoides. The sequence continues at coordinate 10,679,220 of JAQLOL010000009.1, read as the reverse complement.
TATTTTTCTGACAACTTTTTACTTCTATTCCCTACGTTACAAAACAAATATCTGTACTTTCTACTCCTTAAATTTTAAAAACATTCTCATTACTTTAGTATTCATGCTTTTGCCTTTTTGGCTGTGCTGAGGACACTTTACCAACCCAAAATGTCTGTATTTGACATTCTGGGAAGGAGACTCAACTCTCAGCTAATTTTCTAGTACATTTAGGAACAGCTCAGATGACTCTGTCTAATTCTACCTGTAAGCTGAATAGTCTTTGCATTACATTAATTTGACGTCAGGTTCAGTCAGCTTTGCACAGACAAGGCCGGTAGAAATGTCCTTCAGAGAGACATTCCTTACTTTTATACTTGGAGAACATTTCAGAACCTACACTTTATAACTTTCACCTAAGTAAAGAAGTTGAGTCAGTATTTCTACTTCTACCATCCTTCTTTTATCCAAGTAGGCTATCTGTACTTTTAGGAGATGAATGAGGAATGTATGTACTTTTGCCACCTCTGATAAAACGTATAAACACAAATGTAAGTCAAATAAAAGTTGAATTTATCATGTAAAACTGTGGAACATAAATACAGCAATAATTATAAGTCTTAAAATTGTATGACTGACTCTCTTTCTCTTTCTAGCTCTACACTGCCACCCTGTGTTCATTTATAACTTTCACCATTGCTCAAGTGTGCTTATTATTTTGGAAAATCACATATTTCAAGTAGGTTTACTCTATATAGGCAGCATGTTTGCTTGTGTCTGATAGGCCACCAGTTTGGTGACGTATAAGCCTTAATTATGGCTCATTAATTAGGGTAGTTTTACATAATTTTGCAACTTGACATTTTGCTGCAGATGGTTTGCGCTCAAAATGACGTCTGTTTCCGGTTGCACATTAAGTTTTCATGTCCCCTTGAGAAAAAAAGGGCGTTCGATTTCATTCGGGCAGATAAAATAAACCCTGTCTCAGTGTGTGTGTGTGTGTGTGTGTGTTTGAGCTCAGAGCCTCCAACAGGCGCTGCATCTCTCTATTGGCCGCCGCTGTCATGGGGGCGGGGTTAAGCACACGTGTTTTGAAAGTCTGTCTTTGCGACGACAAACATCTTCCTCAGTATTGCTGGAGAGGGTTATGGCAGAGTTTACAGCGCCAGATGGGAAACTAAGAGAACGCAATAAAAGAGCAGCAGGAAGGGGATGCAGTGTGCATATCTGGCGCATGTGGGACTTATGGCAACGGGAGCACGGCAGATTTGCGCTGCAGAGGCCAACAGGTAGGTGCAAAAAGCGGGAAAGATTTATCACAAATTACAGTGAGTGATGGAGAGTTTAAAAAAAAAGGTCTTTGCAATAACTGATGCATAATGAAAATGCTAAAACTGATGTCCTTATGTATTTTTTTTAGAAAAGCAGTTTAATGTGTTCTTATAATTTTATTATTATTATTATTATAATTATTATTATTACTATTATTATTATTTAATATGAAACAGCAGAATGTAGAGGGATGCTGCAAAAATATTACTATAGGTCTATTATAGGCTTTTTTTAAAAAAAAATGAAATAATACAAGTGTTGTAAAAGCTTATAACCAAAGATGCCATTTGCTGAATGATTGGCCATAGTTATTGATTTGGGTAATGATAAATAGAACAGGTTTATGTAACCAGTTTCCATCTGCCTCAGCAGTTGGCTCTAATTGAGACCACATGCAAAACAAACAATCACAGGTTGTGCAGCCATTGGAAGCCTCAGCCTGCCACCAATGTACCAACCTGTTGTAATAAGTGATGCGATACGGTGAAAGCAAATGAAAGCTCAGGGCCAGAGAGCTCAATCAACTGTGACAAAGGAGAGAGAGGAAGCTCAGTGTCAGAGCATCAGCAGCACAGAAGTTGGATGTGTCATTCGCACACTGTTCTCCCATGTTTAAAATGTGTTAAAAGTGTCTCACAGATGTCCTCTCAGCCGTCCTGTTGATCTTTTCGTCTCTCCAGTCATGTGGTTGTAACAAGGCCTCTGTGCAGCCAAATAACTCGGTTAAACAAACATGAGTGAATGGCCACCATGCGCATGAGGTAAACTGGATATTGTGGTTGCAATAAGGAGGCTTGCATGGTCAAAGCTTCCTGTGGCAAATCTTTCTTCCTCAGAATGTGTGAATAATTTTTAAAAAATGCTGCTCTGAAAAGATGGATGCAACATTTAAAATCTCTCATTTATAAAAGCACCAAAATCCAATAAACAAAATTCTTGGCACGCTCTGAGCTGTGAATGAATAAAGCCCCATATTCCCAATAGTGTGCGTGACAGGTTGCTATTTCTAGTCGACCTAGCAGTGACATCATTAGTTGAGAAAAACAAAGATGATGCTGAGGGATTTAGGACCACGTCCGGCACTTCTCTTCCCACATGACCGTTGATCACTTTCAGAACAGTTCAACGCACACACAGAGAGAAGACGGAATCCTTTTTGACATCTGCACTGTGTTTACAAAACGCAATCAAAGAAAGATCATTCAGAAGGTTTGAGAAAAAATAGCTCATAGATTTTATTTAACTTGTCAGTCCTCTTTTTTGGGGGGGTATTTCCACTTTTACTCCGTAGTGACCCTCACATGAGATCCAGTCAGAAGTGGAGGTTGAGTGGGGGGGGGGGGTATTTTGGCACAAGCAGAGAATGTCTGGCTGAGCATGGCTTTTGTAGCCTGTGGTGTTGCATTTTAATGGACCTTTCAGGCCACACACACCGAGTCAATAGCTTTTCTAATTTAGCTGTCCTTGTTGTTCTATTACATATGATGCAAGGTGACTGCTACTTTCAGAGAAGAGACTCTGAAAAGCTCCAAGGTTTGTTTTTTTCTGCCACATGATGTAGTTTTGCAAACTTAAGCTGTAAAATTGTTTTTGCTATGCTTTTGCATATGTGTCATTGACTACTGTGCATTCAATAACTATGATTAAAACAACATAGCGTGAATATAGTATTATTAAATGCATGGAACGTGCTATAACTTTATGTAAAGCTGCTACTTTGTTACTTTGTTCGGTGACTTACTGGATTTACATGAACTTGATCTGTAATTTGAGCCAGCTCCCTATGGACTGACCTGCCTGACTAATACTTACATTAATCAGGGTAAACATCAAACTTTGTCAGCCATCTCAAGGCTTCAATAATAGTTTTAATATACTACTATCTATACATGCATTCTCTCATTCTCTGCCTTTACTCCATGCATGGTTTACACAGTTCCTTTATTGTCTGTTACTGCAAAGGATAGTACCACTGACTTTGCATAAACGATGCATTATTTAGACAGCAGGTAACTGCACACCCGCACTCATTGATCTTTGCTCTGGTTCTTGCCAGTTACTTTAAAACGGTTATTGTCTCTGTCTGTTATTTCCACAGCTCACTTCACTGATGAGGTCCAAAGCAGCCATCAGAGAGGAGTGACCCGCCCTTGCCCAAGGTGCGCAGCACGCCTGCAGAAGCCCAGGCCCCCTGTTCCCTTCAGGGTCTAGTCCTGTCGTCCACTTTTTCTGCACGAGTTTGTCCCCGGGATCATTCAAAACTGTTTCTCCAACGCTTCTACCAAAAACTTAGACTGTTTTCCAAAGCAGAATCGGCCCAGCCCTCCCAGGCGGAAGTGATGGGGAGTGTGCGAAGCCACCGTTACAGCATTGTGTCCTCTGAGGAAGACGGCATGAAGCTGGCCACCATTGCCGTCCCCAATGGCTACGGAAACGGCAACGTGAACAAGGTGCATGGTGAGCACCAACATCAGAGCCGCTTCGTCAGGAAGGATGGCCACTGCAATGTGCAGTTTATCAATATGAGTGAGAAAGGCCAGCGATACCTGGCAGATATCTTTACTACTTGCGTGGACATCCGCTGGCGCTGGATGCTGCTCATATTCTGCCTTTCTTTCCTGCTGTCATGGTTGTTTTTTGGCTTAGTCTTCTGGGTAGTGGCCCTCTCTTATGGAGACTTAGAGAATGAGACTCAAATGTGTGTTTCCAATGTGGACAGCTTCACCGCTGCCTTCTTGTTCTCAGTGGAAACCCAAACCACTATTGGCTATGGTTATCGCTACGTGACAGAGGAATGCCCAGTTGCTGTCTTCATGGTTGTCTTCCAAAGCATTGTGGGCTGCATCATTGATGCTTTTATCATCGGTGCTGTCATGGCCAAGATGGCAAAGCCCAAAAAGAGGAACGAGACGCTGGTATTCAGTCATTATGCTACAGTGGCCATGAGGGACGGTAAACTCTGCCTGATGTGGCGCGTGGGAAACCTGAGGAAGAGTCACCTGGTGGAGGCCCATGTCAGGGCCCAGCTACTGAAGTCCCGCACCACTGCTGAGGGTGAGTTCATCCCTCTGGATCAGGTAGACATTGATGTAGGCTTTGATAGCGGCATTGACAGAATCTTCCTGGTGTCTCCGATCACCATTGTGCATGAGATTGATGAGGACAGCCCGTTCTATGAGATGAGCAAACAGGAATTAGAACGGGCAGATTTTGAGATCGTCGTGATTCTGGAGGGCATGGTGGAAGCCACGGCCATGACTACCCAGTGTCGGAGCTCCTACGTGGCCAGTGAGATCCTCTGGGGACACCGCTTCGAGCCGGTGCTCTTTGAAGAGAAGAACTACTACAAAGTAGACTACTCTCGCTTTGACAACACATATGAGGTGCCCAGCACACCAGACTGTAGTGCCAGAGAACTTGCCGAGAGGAAGTCTATCGCCTCCAGCTCAAGGAACTCCTTTTGTTACGAGAACGAGGTGGCTCTGGAAAAAGTGGAGATGGAGGAGGAGTTTGAGGAAGAGGAAAACAGGGAGATGAGGGGTATGGACATTGGTGCACTTGAGGACATAAACACAGATGTGGTGTCAGACTCTGAATGCAATCTGGACTCTTTGCCTTTAGAATCAAGGCCTTTGACATCAGAATCAGAAATATGACCGCAGAGATGAAGAAAAGTTTAATACCACCACAGAGTGTGTTAAAACTAGCTTGAATTTGGTCCTGACTGCTGTTGTTGGTCATGCATGACAGTTTGTAATAGACTGTAATTTGAGTATGAAATTCTCTATGCAGAAGCTCACGCACAAGACACCACTGAAATCCAGACATGTTACATTGCGTATGGCGAAAGCAATGATAAATTAACTAGTTGCATGGAGTTAGAGGGATAAAATGGTCTACAAGCTCCTACCTAACACACTGAGCAGTCTTCCCTTGTTAAAATGTTGTAATGGAGTAGCCAATTTGTTTCAGAAAATTTGTTACTTTCTCTAGAAAAACTAAATTTCGAATTTATTCAAGTTTGCACATTTTGCATTAAGCATTCAGAGTAAATGTGGCCTGAGCGCTGCTGGCCTAAATTTCACATAATGTTATGACTAAATTAATTAAATATATTTAAGTTTACATTTAAAAAATTTGAAAAACAGACTTAAAGCTTAAACTTTGATACGTATTTTTAAATGCCAACCTAAATTTATATATTTTTAATCATTATAAGTTTAAGAATCTAGTTTTAAAATGCAACTAGACACCATTTTAAGCTCATTAACCACCTGCACAAAGGCTGCTATTTGTTACAGAGCTGGTCTCTTAGCAAAGCGTTGCAAAGTCTTTAATGTGGTTGAGCTTTGTGTTGGTCTCATGGCATGAGGCAGGAAAGAGATGTCTTGCACAGATTACGAGTACAAGTAAACCACACTCTTCAACCTATCATCTTGTCTGAGTGTAGCATCTTTTTCAGTGTGTTCCTAAATAAAAATCTCAGTCCTGGTGGAGGCTGCTTCGACCGAGCACACACTGCAGTAGATAACACACAAAGACAAAGCAGCACTCACAGCTGATTCATCGTGCAATATACTGCCACTCCTTGCAGGTCTTCACGTTCTAATGTGCAATACAGGTCAGTGGTAGAATGTGACAGGAAGCTCAACCTTGAGCCAAGGTAATGAATGTTTGACGATAAGTGCTGCTAAGTTACATATTGTTTGTTTTGAAGGAAATTTAGGAGCCAAAATGTATTATTGTCTTTTAAGTATCCATTTTGAAGATTGCAGATGCAGCCACTAATGTTATTTCTAGATGTAGACGAGCATGATTCTGTCAGTGTGTTTTCCAAAGCGTTAGTGCACTCCCACCCCCATAACAGCAAAAACTGTTCTATTACCCAAAGCCAAATGTGTACATATAAGACAACCGTAAGCCATCTGTTAGTTGATGTTGATTTTAAACCTGAGCTTTTCCTCATCTAACAGCGGTTGGCTGTCAAAACATTGAATTATTTGAGTTGCTTTCAATGCACTCTGCTTCACATTACCATCAATGTTCTAGGCATGGCAAATGTGCAGAATTTGATTACATGATCCCTGACACACACACACACACGCACTAGTCGACCCCCTCACTTCACCGCTGCGGGTCTAAGGAAGTTATTTGTCATTTCTGAATGGGCCCTTGCTATTAATATCAGGTCTGCTGATTAACATTTCAGTTTCAATCACAAATCCTGAACAAATAGCACATTTTACACAAGACTGAGCTTTAATGGCTTTTAACTACTACTGTAGATGTTTTGTGACATATTAATGCTTGGAAAATGTCAGCAGAAGTCAGAACACTGTACTGCTTCTCTGGCAGGGAAATATGCGTAAAACATTTGGTCTGTTCACACAGTGACACTTCTCCTGTCTTAGGTCTTTATTTTTCTACCAGGGTCTTCCCAGCTTCCTGCACAAACCAGAGACTGTACAGATTTTTTAATCTTTTGTAAATTATAAGGGAAATACTGTATATTAATACTGCAGTTGTTGAAAACTGTATATGTCCCTTTTTTTTAAATAAAAGCGTGAAAAATCATCATAAATTTGATGTATTGATTGTAAACAAAAAAAATTGTGCTCGTATGACTGTTGAACTGATTAACACTTGTTAGCCATTCTTCTGTTTTTCCATCTGCAGTCTACCGTGCAATAGTTTTCCAAGGATTTGAATTTTGACCCAAAATGTGTGACATCTGGAGCTGCTGAGCAGAGGCCTGCTCCACTCTTTTAGTTGCTAATACACATGCTCCCCTAATTTTGAGCTGTGGCCCAAATTCCAGGCTGCGAGCTGTCAGAGCTCACACCATCATTTACTTTAATTCACCAAACTGACTCACTCCAGCACTGTGAGAGCCCACAGAGACCCCATGCTATATCAGTCAGCTCCACTGGAAGTAATTTTCAGTGTCAGCGATGGAAAGAATGCCTCATTTGCCTTTTCCAATCTATTTTAGTACACTGTGGAAAATAAGTGTATTCTGCACAATGAGGTGTCCTTCAGGATGGTGTAAAATTGGCAGGAGAAAATTTTGTATAATTCATATTTTCTTAAAACCAAAAACTTTAAATGAGCAAATGTATAATTTATTGATAGGTGTGATAAATATGTTTGAGCTTTTCTGCCAAAGATAACACATGGATGCACAGATTGCGTAACACACCAGTACTCTGGAGAGGGTCCTGCCCTAACAGCTCCTTTAATCCACCACAAACATGCACAAAACGCTATTAAGAAATAGATGTGATCGATATGGCTGTATCAGAGGTGAATGTGGGTTTGCAGTATGGCACATGGGTCGGCAAGTTTAGTCGGTTTCCACCCACAGCCACGTTCTGCCAGCATGAGACGTTGTCGGGGGAGCTATTGATCAGACACGTCCGCAGGAAGGCAGCGAGCCGATGTGATTTGGTTCTACATATAGGAAGTGGTTGCTGCCTGAGGGCTTTTTCCACATTAGGCAATGAAACTGTCACAAAGCTACAGCTTGGAGTGAAAATGCGCACTGTCTGTATTCTTTTTAGAAAAGAAATTTCAGTTCATTCTCACTAAGTCTGTCTCTCCTTTCTTTATTTGTAAAAGCTGGTGAAGTTTTATAGATTTTTGGTGGCTCTGAGTCCCGCAGGGATGTTTGGGACCTAAAAAAAATTTTAATCATTTTCCTCCAGCTTCCTTCCAAAATGTCAGTCACACCTAAAACTCTTGACACCTCTCCGATGACATTTGACTGAACAACATGGTGGCTGTTCAGTCTGTGCTTGGTGCGCTGTTTCAAAGAAATTGACAGTCATTGTTGGCAAGAGAGCTCCTGTCGATGATGCTGATGACGTCTCTCTGGCGGATTCCCCTGACTGGCTTATTAAGCCAGTTGATTAGCTTGACCTTCAGATTAGATGGGTGGATACAAACATAAACAATGCATTGGCAGAATAAAGCAACACATGACACATAGTATTTGATTTATCTGTGTATTGTTAAATACATTAATGGGACTTGGATGGATAAACGCCTACAGGCAAGTAAACATGTTCCACACCTCAGCATGAACTAATAAAACGTAAGGACAGGATCAGTGAAAATATGGAATTTGCCCTCTTGTTATCCGTAAAACATCCCTGCTTTATCTCAGAGAGACAGTTTATATACATAATTTTAAAGAGTGTTAAAATCACAGGGATATTTATTGCTCAAAAGGAAATGTGTGCAGTCTGGACAAAGTCTTTTCTGAACATATTTAGAAAAGGTATTACATTAAAAGAAATATTTGACTCTGATCTTATGTAGGGCACATCTAAAGTCTGCAGCACTATGAGTAACTAAAACTCTACGTGTTTGGCCTAAATTCATGTCCCGTGTGGTGCTGAGGTCATCAGGTGTCATTAAAACTAATTCGACAAATCAGACTGAAGAGGAAAATAAAGGCCCATTTCTACTTACTTACAAAAAAAGAATATAATAATCAAAGAAATAAACATTGTAGATTGTAACATCTCCATCCCTCTGTGGAGGTTATTAGTCATGAGATATCTTGTAAAAGTACGTCAAAGGCAGCTGGGCCTGGTATGCTGTTTTGAAGATGTCTGTGATTTGTAACTACAGATTTGGGGAAAGATGAGGAAAGTGTTCAGTGATGACTATGCTCTGTCTGCAGTGCCAAACAAGAAAAGAAGTAATTAACATTACTTCGGTACATGACTTAATCAAACATACGCACTTTTATTTGATCATCAGTGACTTCACTTCCTGTAGCCTGAAAGATTTGATGTCTCTGTAACCTTCAGCTGCTCTATTTTGTGATACTTCCGAGAAAGTGGTGCAATAACGTTGACAGTAAAGCAAAGTGGTAGTATAACAGTGACGTTTGCAAGTTGTAACCATTCAGTCAAAATGACTTATTGCCTCAGCAAGTCTGGAAGTGGGACAGAACCTGCAGATGGCAAACTTTTCTCAGAAAATGAAAGCCAGTACAAGTCTGGGGAATGCTCTTGAGGCCCTTTGACCTGATAGCGTACAACACATACTTCATGGTCCCTCAAAGCGAGGCAGTCATGAACAGCTTGCTGAGCCCTGTGATGTGCAGTCAGGTCACTTAGACTGGTACTGCTACATTTATAACTTATAATGCAATTCTAAGCTGCTATTAGCAGTTTTCATCATTGCCATCTGTAGCTTTAATTAACACCTTGTCCCTTAACCGGCATGAAATTTTAAAAAAGGGCATGACGTATCTTCCTAGAGTGCAATGGGATTAAATTAGGTAATTATGTAATTCTGATTACATAGCAATTGCGTAAGGCCCCTGTCATTCTGAGTGCAGTCGAGATCTGCTGCCTCATGCAGCCAGCTAATAAATGAGTGATGGCAGTGGGTTGACCGATAAAGGAATCGTGGAAGAAGGGGTCAAAACACTCTTAAACTGAAACTTGAGGGTGATCGTGTCGCAGTCCATTCTGTGTGACATGTCACAGCTGTATGTCAGTCAACTTGTTTCAAGTAGTAGTTATGCTTGCAATCGCACGTGTCGTATATTTTGATTAATGTAGTCAAGGAATATTAAAATATGTCATATGTTTTGCTGCATTTAGCAAACAGACATTTTTTCTGCATGTAAAATCCTTCATTCAAGCCTTAAAAATTATTAAACTACCATTATTGTTGTAAAGCTGTTAAATTCTGTGCAACTGATGCTTTCAGTAATTTCAAATGAGCTAATGGGTCCTGACTTGAGTGTCCGAGACATTAGAATACACTAGACCCATAAAGTTTTACAGTTAACTTTAAACGGGACTGGGGTGTCAAATCACAGATGAATGTGTTTCACTAAACAGCCAACAGCTGACGCACTTGCCAGAACTTTCTGCTGTGTGTGTGTGTGTGTGTGTGTGTGTGTGTGTGTGTGTGTGTGTGTGTGTGTGTGCATGCGCGCTTGAGTATGTGTAAAGGGGATTCCTGGCAAGTAACAGTGAAACCCCTGTCTGTCTCCTCTTAAAATACCAGGGTATTCCAGGTCTTTTTAATGTCATACTGAGTTTTAATTGTCACAGTTTATTTTCATTTTATATGTAGCTTATCTCTATTTTCCATATTTGACCTCAAAACAATTGTCTGCAGATAGCAACATGTATATTTTCTCTCAAAGCTAAACTTAGCCTCTTTATAAACAGTCTAATATCTCTCTTTTCCTCAGTTTTACTTTTCCACTGCTAGCATTTAATTACTATTCCAAGATTTCTTTGACCTATATTAACCTTACAAGGGCAAATATATTCTCTCTCTCTCTTTCTCTCTTTCTTTCTAACACACACACACACACACACACACACACCTGCTCACACTTATTTTGGCTCTATCTTTGACAGCTGAGTGTCTCATGACACTCAGGGGAGGAATTGGAGAATCAAGCAGGTACAATATGTTGGACCAGATTCAGGCTTTTTCCATTCCCCAAGCCTGCCGTAAGACAATATGTATATTTGTTCACAGTGGGTGTGTCCGGTCGCAGCAGGAAAAAAAAGACATTGGGCAAATAGAAACTCAGAATGCAATTGTATGTGTTTGTGTTAGGTTATTGTGTTGCTTTACTGTTAATGCTATGATTTTCCTTTTCCATGCAAATGTTTCTTTGTTCGAGGCAAAGTCTAAGAATATGTCCAGACATTTTCATCCTGGCAGAATATAATGAGAGTCTTTGATCTCTGTATCCTATCTCTAACTGTTCATCCATTTGTACTGCTGACCTTTATTCTCTTGGCTCTAGCTCCTGTGACCTTGACAAGTGTATCCAGAGCCAGGAAACGAATGCGATACCTACATTATGTTCATTGTTGGCTGTTGACCACTACCACCTTGTATTGAGAGGACTTGGCTCTGTTTGGTGTGACTCTTTGTTGCCTATAATGGAGATTCATCAGTGAAAGAGCCACAACTATAAACACGAAGCCTACCCTCCATAAGGTGCCCTACAGAGTTCCCCTCCAAATGAAAAAATATTGTAAAGTGCCTAACAGGGTGCTTGTAAAGAAAATCCTCTAAATTGTCCAAGGGTGCTTCCAGTGGAGAAAGTGCAATAAAAGTATCCCTCAGGGTTTTTAGGTGGCCAACACTCTAGTGGAGAAAACATAATGAAATGTCCTTATACTGTCCTTCTTGTGGCAAAAACACGGCAAAGTGCACTTAAACAGCCTTTTTAGTGGAGAAAATGCGATTAAGTGCCCTGCAAGATGAACTTCTAACTGTGAAAACATTTGAAAAAAAAATCCTTTTAATGGAGAAAACATGATAATATTCCCTCTAGGGTGTCTTCTAAGGGGAGAAAACTTGATGAGGTGTCCTTAGGCTGCCCTTCTAGTGGAGAAAATGTGATCAAGGGCCCTTAATGAACTTTATAGTGGGCATCAAGAAAATGTCAAGAAAATGTTAAAACATGTCCTCTAGGGGGGCCCTACAGTGAAGAAAACATGATGATGTGTCAACTAGGGTGTCCTTCTAGTGGAGAAAACATGATGAAGTGCCCTCTAGCATGCTATTCTTAGGCAAAAAACAGAATAATGACCTAAAGGATGCCTTTGTGGTAGGAAAAACATGATAATTTGCTGTTCAGGGTACCCTTCTAGAGAAGAAAACTTAATGAGGTGCCCTCCATGTTGTTGTGGGGAAAACGTCATACTGTGCCTCCTGGGGTGTCCTTCTTATTTTCTTTCCACCATATCAAAAGAGCCAAAATCTAATATTTGATTCTATATTAACAATCCCTGTTGGCTTACTAGCTGCGGAAAATGGCTAGAACACTCACTGAGTAGAAAGTGACATAGCTATCGTTTTTACTTTTTCATTTCTTTATGAGATTATTTTCCTTTATACTCGTTCTGTCCATATTTATCCTTTCAAGCTCTTTGCCAAGGCTCTCCTTATATGTAAAATTCTTTAGCACAGTGAAGGAAGCCTGGAAAATAATGAAATAAAATGTGAGTTGAAAAAAGCATGAGCAATTTCAAGGATGGTGAATTTAAAGGACAGAGGCCACTTGAGAGGAACTTGTTTATGAGGACAGCTGAGAAGAGGTGGACACCTTTGAACTGTGTCCAGTCCTTCAGTGATAAAGGTTACCACCAAGTAGTCACGCCAGTCAGCTACTATGTTCATACACTGAGGAACAATAAACAACTATTGTAAGTTCCAGATGGGTCATTGCTTTTTTATTTCCGTTGATGTCTGCCAAATAGCTGCATGTTGGCTTGAACCGAGTCAAAGTCTATACCCTTATTTACTACAAAGATAACCTTCCTGTAAAGTTTATACATTCAGGTATGGTCAACTTGAGTATACATGCTGTTCTCCAGCAATATCATTCTTCACATTCACACAAATAGCACATTCACACCTGTAGTTTGGATGGGTGGTGTGATAATTACCAGGTGAGAGAGATACTCATTCTCTCCTCCTACCCCCATATTCCCAGCCTTCCCTGGAGGATTGACCACAAGCCTGGTTCTGTAACCTGCTCTGCTGCTGGCTTCATGTTCAAAGAACCAACTGCTCTCTTGATTTTGTAAACCTTTTTTTGTGAATGGCACTGACGTCTTTCCACTGAATGTGTGGCATATCAGCCCCCTCAGGACAAAGCAGCTTCCGTCCCTAAAAGAGCCAAGAAAGGCCGACAGCCAGGGTTACTATAACGATACGTCCGGGCAACCACAACATGAGCTCAAGTGTGGATCCCTGTTGAGGATAGACAGTGACAAAGAGAAAGAAACTTGGAATCAATCTCTTCTTGTTGGTTGATGTCCAAAGATAGATGAGGGTGATGGTTGTATGATGTATTTGATTATTTTTAGGGCTGATATTGAAATCCACAGTCTTCATGAGTACTTTGCTCCTCAGAGTGTGAAGGGGTTTTGTTCTAAAAAAGATGTAGATGTCGTTGTTTGATGTGTTGTGTTACAGTTTGTAGGAAGCTGATTTCCATCCACAGGCAGTCAAATTCAGTCTCTGATACTGATGATGGCACAAGGGTGTCCTTAACCAGAGAATAGACTTTAACAGAAAGTCTAAAAGACTGTATTAGAAACTGGTGTTGTGAGGTTTGAAAGATTTACAAGGCATTTTGTGGAGAGCATCTACTGAAACACACAAATGGATTTTCTGTTGGGAAGTGTTGAATCTGATGGTTTTGGAGCTGGACCTATACAAGCGACAACAAATCAGGTCATCTCAAACTGCTGCTTTGATTTTGACAGTTATTTTTTAATCCATTTTCACATCATAGCTCCAGGTATTTTGATATATCTCAACAACTGTGGGATTCAGTGATGAGAAATTTTGTACAGATATTCAAAGCCAGGATCACTGCCTCATACTGTATCTGTTAATCATGAAGAGAGGAAGTTAGTTACAGAAAACTGAAGCACAAGCAAACTATCACTCTCCTCTCTACTTTAGATTTAATTCAAACAGAACAAGATTAGAGGATCCAATCAGTGGTGACATTGAGCCAGGCACCCGGTGGAATAGGACACCAGGGAGGCCCAATCATCCCCACCCCTCTGCTCTGCTACCGCAAGCCAATCAAATCCCCTCCTGACGAAGCAGATGGTCGATATATCTTCTCCCTTTTCTAGGTGAGATTATCTCCTCAGCGTCAGACCTCATGGGTGGATGTTTACTGCAGTTGTGGCCTTTCTGCCATCCGGCTGCGGGATGCTGATGCTGAGTTTCCCGTGGTGTCGAGCTACCTAAGACCCACGATGAACTGGCTGGGAAGGTGCAAATGACGTCCCTGGTGTGGTGCAGTGAACGCCACATCCTGTGCTGTGCATTACTTTTAAAAGCCAATAAAATTAATGCAAATGTGTAATGTATATATATATATATATATATATATATTTTTTTTTTTTTTTTTTTTTTTTATTTGATATTATTATTTTTTTTTTGTTTTTAAAA
>JAQLOL010000009.1:10631419-10664834 GCA_029783665.1 Naso thynnoides | reverse complement strand
TTTTTTTTTTTTTTTTTAAGTGCTATTCTGAATTTTATTGTGTTGAGAACATAAAACTTGGACATGTGACTGTGTTTTTCAATAAAATGACCTTTAACTGTTAAAAATCTAAACAGGTATTCCATTTTTAAAAATAACCAGTGATGTCAGTGATGTCTTCATTCTGCTCGGAATGCAATTTCTCCCAACAAGAAGATTATTCCTTACGTCACAACACAATTTTCTTTCCTGTTCTGAGATTATGGAGGTAGCTTATGCTTGGTTTAAGCAGGTCTGTCATAAGGCAAACAATGCAACAGAATCTCTGCAGGATACGACATGTGACTGCTGATTAGAAACTCCTCCGGGGAAAGAGGGACAGTGGGCAAAGGTTGACATGATGGGCAATTTACCTCCATGGGCAGTGATCGAAATCAAACACACAGGTTTATGTTACACAACATTATTGTCATCAGCCTTATCAGCTTAAAGGCAATATGACCGCTCTGCAATATAAACTCTATCTGTGCTTAAAATAGCAACTATTGTAAAACAAATGCAATATACAACACTCACACATGTTTGTGCACTTCTGGAACAGCAAACACATACAGTATTTCCCCTGGCATGGTGCCAACAGCGGGACCAGGTCTCTATGCAGTGTAATCAATGCAATGTACAAGAAGCACAAGTGTAACTGAAGCCATCTGAGCTCTAGTAGATCACTGAATACAAAGCAAGTTTTCCATGTCCGTCTGTGGGTAACAGGTAACAGGAGAGGAGCGGCTCGCCACTTGAGGATGTCTTTGCACCAGAGAGAGAGCTCAGTGTTACATCTGTGGGCTCAGGTAATCAATGTTGTGTTCTCATCTCTTGACTTCTCTCATCAATTACAACACCAGATGAGCAGTATGAGGACCTGCTGATTAAAAGTCAAGCTGCTGATATCAAGGAAAGAAGAATTATACAAGTGTCAAGTGGAACAAAAGCTGTGGCTGTGTGTGTGAACGTGTGCGTGCTGCTCTGCAATGTTTTGCCAGTTTTAAAGATTGCTTCGAAAGGGAGACACAGCACATATAACATCATCCCTTTCCCAGAAGCAAGGATTATTCATGTCATTTAAATATTGGCAGACTTAGAAACGATCTGGACAAATGAGTCAAACGCTTTGGCAAATGAGATATAATACATTGCTTCATTCTTAAGGAACAATTGCTTTCCATCATTTATAGAAAAAAACAACAACAACAACAACAACAAAAAAAACAAGTGAATGGGTTATGTTGGAGGATATGGGCAATAATTACTCCTCAGGGGATCTTGTGAAGCCATGGGAGCAAGACAAGCCTGGCTGGCTTTATTTCGGCAAGAAAATCATATGATTAAAAATAAAGACCCCGCACTTTTACATCATAGAACTTAATTCTGAACATACTCTACACCTGCCCCCAGTATTGCAATACTGTAGTCCAACTTAGAGATGCTTACACATCGTTAGATTTTCTTGTTGTTTCTCTCTTCAGTGCTATGGTCAGAATTTCACCCGATCAGTTGAAAAGTGATCAGAAGATTTCAAATTGATAATTTCCTCTAGTAGTGCATCATGTCTGTAAAATAAAGCTCATCTGACCTGACTGCACTTTTAAGCACCTCTTGCAACAGTATGACTCATAGGTATGAAAAGGCTGACAGTATAAAAAGACATAATCCTCAGCCTCATGATCAGATCAGGCTTCATCACACTGAGATGACTAGAAGAGGTTTATATATAAAATGAAGTCTCAGCGGCCTGGATCTTTTTTAGCCCTGGTTTACATTAACAGGCACAGACTTGCAGCAAGGCAGCGTGATGAGAAGCATATCTATACACTCACTATCACTGGGGACGCGCATGTTTCCATTAGGCCAGCTGGGCTCTCAGCTCATCATGTCTCCTTCAGGAAAACAGTCCGGGTTAGGGGGCAGCGCTCCTTGCTTCTCCTGTCCCCTGCTGCCAGCTTCACTCCACACCATGAGAAACCAGAAGCCATGTGATGGCAACAAAGAAAACAGTCATTTGTTGACCTCACTCCATTGTCAACAGTAACGGGTGTAAAGAGGCTAAAGACACCCTATTTATACTTCATGTACGTAGTCTGTCCTGAGGTAGGAAGTCAAACATGAAGTTAGCCAACTAGAAGTGGTTAGATCAGATCCATGATAGTGATCTGGGGCTTAAACCCATTTTGAGAATCTTAGCACTCTATGTTTTGTTCTCATGAGAAGTAGTTTGTCATTAGTCTGGTTAAATTTTTTGTTTGTACGGTTGCAGACAAGTAGAAACTCAGCTCCAGGTTTAAAGGGTCTCGTTTGGTCTTATTATTATATTATTATTACTAGTGACTGCAGAATTTAAAGACAGAGTTGCACATCTTTCTGCTCCTTATTGTAAAAAGGGGACACACAAGACAATTGTCTCTGAGGCTAATTATGCTCCTTTTAATGAGAAGGTTGGAGCTTCTGAGTGGGGAAGTTGTTCTCCCAACTTTGTTGTATTCATGTGCTTTTAGGCCATAATATAGGAACAACATGGACACTACAAAGAAAGAATGGTAGGAGTGTTTAAACAAGAGTTTGATAGCTGTTCCCAGGTTATTTATGCCAACGAAGAGCGAAAGAAACGTATAAGTTGAGCAATGATTTCAAAGGTATGTATTTAATCATAAAAACATCTGCCTATTATGTTTCTAGCTAATCTAGGTCCCTCTACATGAACAGAAGTAAACATTAATGCCATAACATGTTACAAAAATTGACATGTGAATTAATAAAAAAGCTTCTTACCATCAACCAAACACTGACTATTGCCCTCCCTGTTCATGCATTTGTGACGTCAAGTCTGCAACTCTTCTTATAAAATTATCTCTAAGTCATCTCTAAGAGTTATTTTTTGAACATGAGAGGCCTTTCATGAGAATTTTCCCAGTGGGAAAGTCATTATTCCAATTACTCTGACATCATGATTGCTGCATGAGTGCCTGAGTTAAATGCTAACAGCTCACTATTTCAATGCTAACATGTTAACATTATAGTTTTAGGTATCATTTTAATGATTGCCATAGACATGAGTTTAGTTTAACATATTAGCATGCTAACATTCGATACATATTAGCTAACTTTAGGCCTGCTAACATTTCTAAATAAAGACAGCTGTCAGTTGGTGTTGATAACATATTGATGTTTAGCATAGTATTTACCCTAGTCTCTATCTTAGTTAAGCATGGTTGCATGCTAATATCTGCTTATTAGTTTTGGACACTAATTACAACTGAGGCTAATGGGATTGTCAGGTATATACAATGCAGAAATTAGGTCTTAAACCAAAGTATTTGACAAATCAAATGTCATTATCACAAAATACTTAACGTTCATCCCAAGTTGGACATTTGGACCAAATTTCATTGCTATCTATTGAATAGATGCTGAAATACTTGACAGATATCACTGATAAATACTCCTACTCCATGAGCACCACTGGTGTGGCTAAAAGTAAATGTTTTGTGTCTGTGTGGAGACTGTAGTTTGGGCTTAAGATCCCAAACCTCTTGGAAATTAATTGTTACAGTATTCTAGTAGTTGAACTAGTTGACTAGTCTGAGTGGTGTTAGCAGTCTCCCTGCTCATTTGTCAGGCTGCGTACCACAACATAACTGGTGGATCAATAGCTGCTTGTCAGTAATGCTGGAGGTCATTAATGGAAACACGGAAGCACATTTATGTAATCAGGCAAATGGGAGATGTGAGGTCAAACAAACACACAGAAAAAATCCTTTTCTCGTTCTTTAGGCATGGCTGAAAACTAAACCCTGGGGCATAAAATAGGTGTGAATCAAATTGCAGTGTGTAAGCAAATGATTTGTTCTGAGTAAATAGTCACCCATGACAGTGTTTGACAGGGAGGCGGCTTTTCCACGCTGCAGCTGTTCCACTCGTTGACATCAGCCTACGGCACTTCTTCTGCAGTGAGTGTGGCGATATTACATTTCACCTTATTGGCTGTCTCATGTTTTAAAATAGTCCAAATGTTCCATATCATGCAGTAAACAACACACACCCTCCTTGTTTAGTCTGCAGTATCGTCTGACTGTTGCAACTACAATCCTTCGTAACAGTAATCATACTTGCTATTGCTGATAGCTATTTCGGGACTCTGTTAATGTTTCACACTGTATATGGCAACTTGAGTACTTGTATTTCCCATGAGGATTAATCACTTGATACGGGAGGAGGGTTTTAAATGTGCAGCCTTTCCAGCTCAACTGTTTTGATCTCGGGAAGCGGTTAATTTGCTGAAGCCATCAACTGGCGCAATAAATCAAACAGACTGTACATTTTGTAGCTGTTGCCGAAAAGGTCATGCAGAACATCTCTCACATTTGCCAGTTTGAGTAAATATGCTGTCATCTGTTTTGTATGAGGAGCACTGGTCGCAAATATTTGTTTTAAAATGGTGACATCAGCTTATTTACACACTTACACTCTTCATCAGTTTGCATGTACCAAGCACGGGTGGTGGACAGATCTCTTGGGTGATGGTAAAGGTTGTATCGGCACAAACCAGTGAAGCTAAGCTGCTGTATTTGATTGGAGGGCGTAATACTAGACTGCTGCATTTCCAGTGAGTTCAGACTACTTTAAACTCAATAAAAGGCAGGTCAAGTTCATGGTTATCAGTGCAAAGCACATCATCCTCTCAAATTACCAAGGTTAATTAATATCTCTAAAGCAGGTGTGACTCATGATCCTTGTCCTTTACTGCTTCTGTCTGATGCTTAATCCTTTGCCCTATATTTGATACATAAGCTCTGTGGCCTCTTATCTGACACCATGTAAGAGTTGTTCATAACTGTAATACTTGCTACCAATCAGACTGAGAAGAAAATACAGCCGTTTTCCCAAGTCACCAAAATGTAATTATGTAATTGTCTCTTCCTGTACTTGTTCCCTCGGAGACATTTTCTTTTCTGCAGGAGGTTTATTCATGGTCTAGCGTCTGCTTTGTCGCCCTGTCCTTTGAATCCAGAGAGCACAGCACTGCCCTGGAGGCTTTTGATAGAAGGAAGGACGTTTATGACTGACATCGCAGAGGTGCACTTTAGGTTTGACATTAGCATTACTTAACTAGCATTGCATTAAAACTTGCATTATTCAAACCCCGCAGCACTTTTTAAGCCTCTACAAGGAACTTTTAACTTGTTATAAAGCAGGCTAAATTTAATTCTGATATGTCACATCTTATCTACATTGGCTAATGAAACCATCTGCGAGGAGATTAGACATTACTGTTCTATCTTTTACAATGCCTTTGGAAGAGACGATTTGTAGCATGATCAATCCGCTGTTCTCTTTTTTATTATTTATGGTTGGAAGCAGGAGGATAACAGATAATTTTAATAATTTGTGTTTAAGGCAGAATTAGTATTGTGCAATTAAGTGGCATGGGTTTTTTTTACTCTCTTCCGAAACAAATGCTTGTGCGAGACAAGATCTTTACAACAGTAAGCTGTACCACCTTTGTTCACATGCGCCACTACAATCAACACAAAACAAAAGTTCCTCAGAGAGAATGTTTATTTTAGCCTATCCCTTTAAGTAATCATCTAAATTACTTTCAGGACTTGGTACTTTTCTGTCCTCCTTTATCATAGACTGATGCTTCATGGTGTAAGTGCATATTTTATTTTGGGTTTCTTTTTAAAATATTATTTGTATTGATTTTTATCCATTTATGTCAATTTCACCAAAATTTTCTGTATCGGATCTGGCGAATATTGTTTACTGTTTCAGCCATTTAAAAAAAACAACAACAAAAAAAAACAAATGGTAACTTGGTGGTGCAATCATAAAATTATAATCACATGGGGTGTTTTGACCTAGTGCCACTGTTATAAAGGTTTTTACTCTACACCAATGAGTTATAAATGATCCAACAAAAAGGGTTGTTTTGATCTGTTAACCCAGCAGTGACATAAAAATTACTAGCCCAGCTCTGCCCTGCTTCTGCTCAGCTTAGGTTTCGCTTAAGAGTTAATTTGTTTTGGAGTGAGTTATGGGTCTGGTTTACCAGGCTAAAAACTTACACCAACACCAGGTCATTTTTTCCACTAATTGAATTTAAGTGAGAAGTTCTTGCAAAACTTTTCAAACATTTCTCCAACTGCACGGTGATACAATGTCTGGCTCACAGAATCTCATTTCAAATTAAAATGCTCATTATGCGCTCATGCTGGAAAAAATATAAACAAAACTTTATTTAAAAGAAATCTGGCATGCAGTAGGCTACATATTTGACAAAGTTAGTTCTTGAATAGGACTCTGATAATGTTTCCTCGTGCGTGGGTGATAAAATACACACATGCTTGCATGTGCTGTATGTGTAGAGATCAGATGCACTCTAATTTCGACAGTAACGTGTCTACTCAAGGCTACGCGACATTTCTCGTCGCAAGAGTCCATGTCAACGCTCCTTCCTCCCACCTCTCTGCATTCGAGCCTCACGGTACAATAGTAGCTCAGCATATTGCATAAGGTTGTGCTGCGTCAGTCGAGACCCTACGAAGATCTGGTTCCATAAAGACTCTTTCACCCTCCACAGAAAAAAAATGGACCCCATTCTAACTTTCCACCGCAGGCCACCCAGCATCATGCCTGCAAAAGAAAAACTTATACAACATCATCTGCTGCTTGTAGGTCTGCCATCTAAGGGCACGATGACAGACACGTTGTCCTTGGCATGGAGCAGACCAAGCGGACTGATGATGGATGATGTCTCAAGGGTCCCCACAACTTCTGCTTGTCCATTTGAAAATGACACTGCAGAGTCATTATAATTGGCACATCACTGTCATGGGCAGGATGATTGTTTGGAAAATTGTGTGCGTGTGTGTAGTATTCTAATAAGTTGTTTGTTGGTGCGTAAAAGCTTACTCTGGATTTCCATCTGCAGTGCATAGGCAGGTCAGGGGATCGTGAGATCTGGCGTAAGATTAAGGAAAAGATTCCAAAACAGACTGCACATACGTATTATGTCTCGTCCATCTGTACGTCCCTTGGGGCAACAGCAAACAGCGTTCCCAAACTTCAGCAAGCAAAAAATAAGCACAAATCAATCACTTGTTCTTCTTTGTTAGATCTGACCTGCCTGAGAAAAAGGGCAGCAAAGACTGATCAGAAAGTATGAAACTGTGAATGGTACAGATCTCTGGTTTGCTTCACTGGCTTCTTAAATCATGGGAGCTGCTTAAGGTGATAAAATGTGTGACAAGAAGTGACAACATAAACTCTCTGACTCTTATATGTGTGGAAAAAGAGAAAAAACAGTTTTCCTGCATTGCACTGCACTTGCGGAATAGATGTCTGTTAGAGTTTTTGACTTAAGAAATATAGATTTGAAAAGGTGGTTGACGAAATAAGAATATCTGTCAACAAAATTACACCTTTTCTCAAAAAGCTATTATCGCAAGTATAAAATCTGACGTAAAACTACCTAGCTTCATAAACGTGTTGAGAAAACTAGTTTTCAGGCTATGGAGCACATGTGCTGCCACCATATACATGGATTTGAACAAAGATATTTTGATATGAAGCCTCACTCTTCTTAATTACTTCATATTGATGATTTTTAAGTTTTTCTTTCAGTTATTGAGTCAAATCTGTGTAAATTCTCTGATGTTGATAAGCTGTCAGCACTCAGAGTCGACCTGCAGCAAATCCTTAAAAGAGAAAAACAACATGCACACCAAGACTACACACTTTCTGGAATTTTTTCCCCTCTGCAGTCGAAGCAGAACTGGATTGAAAATGTCAGTTTAAGCAAACAAATATGAAGCAAAATGCACTTAAAGTATCAAAGGTAAGGCACTCTCATGCATAAAAATGACCCATGTGAATATTATACTGTATTATTGGATTATTGTGGCTGATGTATTATTTGTACTGGTTAAATCATTTTGTTTTTCTGTCTGTGAAACTGGTTTGATGCCAAAAAATGGTGCGTCATATTTGTAATGTCATCAGAAGTTTTGTATATAAAACGTTATTTGCAAATCAACTAGAATTTATGGCCTTTAGAAAATTGGAGCACACTAAAACATACCATATCTCTCTATAAATATTATTAAAGTAAAGTAGCATAATTAATTAAAGTAAATAATCAGAGCAAATATATGAATATAAAATATATTTTATAAGTACAGTATTTAAGAAAATGTAAATGGTTACATTCCACAATTTTTTTAATGTCTTGCATTTATGACATTGATTTGTTATTATGTACAAAGTCAAAATTGCCTAACCCTTTACTATTACTGCTCCCCTGCAGAGTTCCTAAAATGCCCATCTGCACTTCAAAGAGGTTTCTGATTCACTTCTGCATCACAGTCCACACTGAATTGAGTTGGGACAGTAATTGTACAGGATGCTGCCTATTTTTCTCCTCACACGACAATCCTTTGAGCAGCTGAATGTAAGTTACATCAAAGGTCTTTCCTCCTAAAAAGAGGGTCTTTGGTTTGGTTGCCAAACCACTCTGCACAAAACTGGCAACTGCCTGCAGTCCACCGGCATTGAGTTTTCTTACTGTGGCATGAAGTCATCGGTCTTTGACAAACACGCGCAGCAGAGTGGTTTGCTTAAAGTGAGCTTTTTGTTAACACTCAGAGCAAAGACGCACTCAGAAAGAGCCATCAAAATTAGACTCTTCTTTCTATTCATCACACATCCTGAAGAATCACAGCCACAAGAAATGTGCATGCACTTACGTAAGGATGTTTACACAAACAGACGCTGTAATATTACTGGCAACATGCATACTGTGATTTTTTAAAAAAAAGCCAAGCAATTATAATAACTGTATTTGAAAACAAAAATCATAAGATCTTTAACCCTTGTTAATAGTCATTCAGAAAAAAAATGTCTGGGTAAAATTAAGTATCCATCCTCATGTGGAATTTAAGGGAAAATCCACCACATGTGGCTGTCCAGTCAATGTTGATGATGATTGTAGTCAAGTGAAACATTAAATTCCTCAGTTTGCGCTATATTGACAGAGAAAGCTGAGCTTTCTGAGTTGTCTTGCTCAAACAGCCGCTCTTGCAGTGCCACACGTACCTGGATGAATAGCGCGCAAGCTCCTGAGGTTGTAAGTGCGGCTCAGTGTACAAAACAGTAATAGTGCAAACAAAAGTGGCGCAGCTAACGTTACTTTCCCACAAGTTGTAAAATAATCACTTGGATATTGTTATATATTCTGATCCAGTGTGCATCGTTAAAAGAGACAAGTAAAAGTTTTTCGCTTAAAATAACATCACATTTTCACAGAGTAGATGCGCTAACTGCAATATCAGCAGCTATGTGAGGCTGCAAAGTCCTGGGTCCACACTGCACACAACTAAACAGAGACTCCTACTAAAAGCTCCCATTATTCCCTACATGTAATAATCACAAAAGTTCAGTACTGGCCAGGCCTCCAAGGTTGTTCTCTGTCGCATCAGATTATTCCTGTCATTTAATATTGTGTAGTTTTAAATAATGAGGGGTTTTTTGGTCCACCAGAGCCTGCAACTCCTCTCAAAATAAACACGGTGCTGGCTCGCCTGGAGTAAGAGGGGAAAGGCGAGGGGTAAACAGTTTGTTGTTCTTCCAAGAGCCAGTGATGTCAATGGTTCATGGAAGAAGAAGAGATTTTGAGGCTGCGTCCCAGAGACACACAGAACAATGAAACAAAAACATTGTTGGGTTTCATATTATCTCCCTAACTCAGATAGAGAAGGCTGAAAAACAGCTGACTTTCCCTTTAACTTACTGTGCTCCTGTGCTGAAGCCAGGTTTGCCATTGCAAACTCTTGCTTCAGTGACATTTTTATTCCGTTGTACCTTCGTAACAGTATTACATGCAGCAGAAAAAGTGAGAGAGTTGGAGACACCTGCTGCTAGAAACTCTAGACTGCTTGTTTTAATCAGCTGGATCGGTCAGCTCCAGTATCTCTCGTGTCGATCAAAGTGTGCTGTTGCAGGAATAAGAGTCTTAAGTGGAACTGTTAGTGACACTGAAGTGGGAATAAAGTGGCTTGAGGAACGGCCTGAAATGCAAAGAGAACAATGGCTGGTGTTACGTTGCAAAAAAATTCTTTCTGTTGCTTGAAACAAGCAAATTTGGCAGCCGCTGTAAAATGTCACTTTCGCCTATGAACTCTCTTAAAATAAGCCAGGATGTCCGGCTTCAAGTCTTACAACACTTTCAAAAGACTTAAGAACTATAAAAGTAACTTTAGCTAAAAAAGATAGTTCCACCTCATGTGGACGGTGGACTAACGACAGTTGAGAGTGATAGTGTTGGGATCGCTTTCAGAACGATTTGATGAACGAGAGAAACACTGACAGCCAGTTTATACTATCAGCACATCTGAGTCAAACGAACATGTGCATTAAAGCATGTAAGTGGATAATTGCTCACCTAATTTGTAGATTTAGGGAATGTTAACAGATAGGCTAGGCTAACAACAGATTAGCTGTGTGCTGACCATGGTGCTGGACTGGTTAAAGAAAGTGGTTAATAAGATCGATTTTTAATGGATGAATTTTTTAATTGTTTGTTTAAATGGAGTAGCTTTACGGATTTTCTTAAAGGATATCTTAATGGAACTAAATGAAGATGTCGGTACGCTATATAAACATTGTAAACCAATGCATTAATTGACTAATAATGACAAAGGATCATAGTTCTGTTTCTCCATACAATGCATTCCTATGGCCCACCAGATGACTTCTAGGAACTGAAGCTCGTCTATGTAAGTGACGTAACGATTAAGAATTTAGGACTTCCGCTGGCGCCATTCTTTATCCTATACTGCTCAACCAGGTTCTGAACAAACCACTTTGAATACTTGTGTTAAACACCAGGACAACTGATAACTGGTGCTGTGGCTCCAGCCATGGCAGTGTCAATCACATCCACTCTGATCCTTTGCTCATCAACAGTTGGATTGTCACAAAATTTTGTACGCATATTCATTGTCCCAGCTGATGTTTTCAAATTGCTCTGGTGACACTCTGACTCTTCTCTTCTCTCACCATTTGGCTGATCTATTTTTTGTTTTTAATGGGAATCTTTTTTGCCAATTATAGGATGGTCATGATATTTGATACAGATGTTGATGTTAACAGCTTTCTTTTAGAATTTATATTTTTATTATGTAATTTTTTCCCTGAAAATCAATCTATTATCACTTTATTTTATGTTGTCGTCTCATAGTTCTATGTTTCTATTTTGTGTCTTTCATTTGCCTATTTTTTACTGTTGTCTTACACACAACTTTAGTGGAAGGGATTGCAGTTGCTTCTGTGTGCATTAGTTTCTACATCCAATTTTAACATCCGACGCTCTGTTAATTAAGCACTTTGCATGCATTTGGTGTGTTTGACAGGTGCTATATTAATTAATTGGAAGAGAAAGAAGGAAATAGGTGGGGCACACACTGTGAAAGCACCACCGAGCAAGCCCTGCCTTGGAACCCTCAAGCAAAGAGTTGAAGAGGATAGATAGAACAGAGAGCAAATGACCAAGAACTCAGGAGGTCCCTTGTCAACAGCCAATACCTTCAGACATAAGTAAGTGTAACCATAAAGACAAGTTTGATTTGTGCCTTAGTGTTGATTTTGGTATTTTAATGGCAATAAGAACATGAAATGTTGCCAGCTTTATCCATATAACTTGAGCAGTGTAGTAATCTCTTCATACCAATAAACAGGAACTACTTCTTTAATTGCTAAACCTGGAGCAGTCATTAAAGGCAAGCGACATACTGAACAATAAAGCCTTTATTTTTTTGTCTTTCCATAGTTCAAGTTTGTCAGTCCCACCCAACGAAAAGGTGGCAAACAGAGTGAAGGAGTAAGAGGTAGAGCAAGTGTTCCATTCTCATTGTGATCAGCGTAAAAACTCACTTTTACACACCAAGGGAATGGCCATCCAAAGAAGGCCGACTAAAAAAAAAAAAAAGGAAAAAAAAAAAGACTAAAACCAAAAAAAATAACAGCAGCTTCTTTGTGGTGTTGCTAGCTTTCCCTTATTATTCACAATCATAAATACTCCTAACTCACTGACTTTTGATAAAGGTTGCACTACAGTGTAAACCAGAGAGGTGATGAGTGCTAGCCATGAACAGAGGCATAACAATCATCATCACTATCGTCACCATCGTCATCGTCATCGTCATCATCATCACAGTCTCTGAACACTTGGGAGTGGGGGGGAAACTGCCACATGGCAGGGGCCTCTTGCTGTATATTCCAGGCCAAGGGGCTCTGCATAGTATGGTCAGACAGAAGAGATAATGGCAGCCCACCATGACTGAAAAGAGGCTCTCGGTCCAGCACTCACAGAGAGTACAACCTAGGAAAAAATTAAACCGGGCCGTCTCCGCATGAAGGAGAGCACAGAAACCTGAGCGGTGGAGCCTGACAGGACCTCAGTCCAAAATAGGTGTACAATAGTCAGCTGGCCCTGTGAAGTGTTTGTGTATGTGTCACACTGTATTAAAACTAACTAATACCAACCACTCTACCACTCATCAGCACTGCTGGGTTGGGACAGTGCCGTGTTACATTTAAAAAGGAGATAGTATTTACATCTTCAACACATAAATTATTTCCCTAACATACTGTCTGTGTAATGCATAATAAGGACTCTGGGGAAAAAAATAATTATAATAAACATTAAGTGCCTCATATGAAAAGACAATGCAGATTCCAGAATTGAGAAAGATAGACCAAGTGTGAAAAAACAAGTTTAAATGCTGCTGAAATAAACATCAAAATGCAGGCAAAAATAAGTCCAAAATAAGAGAAATTACACAAATAATGCAGTAATTCATGAGAACAATTTTGCAAAAATGGCACACAGGAAGAGATAAAGCTGTGTTTGATTAGGCAAAACCTGAATACTTCCAGGTAGTAACAGCGGCAGCACGAAGCCGACTCGTTAATACCCGAGAAAGAAGAGGAGTACGGAGGGGGTCGCTGCATGAAGGGTCTCATCGGTTCAGATGATACCGGACTCCTCGCATTCCCACCTCACACACCGCCAAGAGATCTAGGAATGACTTACAACTCCTCCCATCCACAGTGTGACCTTTGACATTTTTTAGATGTTTTGTGTCAGCTCCGGAGCTCCCCCACAAACCGGCCCCTGCAACAACTGCAGCCCCTGCACTGACCAATCACCCCAGGCCAGAAGCAGGTCGAACTGTTCACCTGAAGCGGTCTGACAAATAAGGCCCTAGTCCGGTAAAATTCACACTTGTCGAAGTTATACAGTATCAAAACTCTGTATAATGAGAAAACATACAAAAGCATACGCAAACATTGCTTTCAATACAGAACAACATACATGTTAACTGTTGGTTTTTGCAGATGAAATTCAAAGTATTCATACAATATGTCACAAAGAAATAATGGCTGGCTCTGTCAATTCTGATGGGAGATAAAAGGGGCAGTGGGGGAAAAAAAAACAAAACAAAAAACAAAAAAAGTCAAACTGGATTCAGTTCATACTTGTCATGTTGAATAACTGCACACACAGGAAGCTTGGAGGAGTGAATTAAACCTCTCCAGTTTTTTTTTTCTTTTTTTTTTCGACCGTACAAGTTCATAATACCACCACTCTCCCAATCCAGTGCTGCTGGGCTGCTGTCAGTCTTTGGGTCATCCCCCCCGCCCCCTCCCTGTTGTGTGTGAGTACATGAGAGTCCATCATTCCAGTGAGTTTTTAAAAAAAGGTAGGCCATTGGTTCATTTTGCTGAGAGGTCCCCGCCTACCATGATGGGGTGAAGCCCGGAGGGAGCCCATCAGTCATCCAGGATGACCTTGACGAAACTGGCCACGTCTGTCTCTTTGGAGTCATGCAGGGTGAAAAACGGATGTTTCTGCATCAAAAGAAGGAAAATATAGTTAGCAACAATCCTTAGATTGAAAAATAAATCAATAAATAAATGATAACTGTGCTGTTTTTTTACTCATCAATCACACACATCATAGTCTTGGTGGGTAAAATGAGTTAAGTCTGGCCTCTTGTGGACAAAGCAAGAAGCAGAGCACACTGAACATCACAACAGGAAGACTGACAGTTCACAAAGAAGTGCAGTGTACAATGTTTTTAGCTAAGAAGGGGGAAAAAATGTAAAAATTACAAACCATTAATTCTGTGTATGCTGGTCTTTCATTTGGCTTCTTTCTTAAGCTGTAAAAACAAGATGAAAATGCGAAAATTAGAAAAATAACAAAAATATAAAAATTTAAATGTTTTATAATGTCAAACAAATTTCATTTAAAATAATCTACTAATAACAACATAACTTTAAGTTGGAGCTCCACAGATACTCTTCTTCACTCTACCACCTCTCAGTAAACAGAGCAAACACTGCCCCCTGCTGGGCCTTTGCATCCTTTTCTTTAACAGTAAAGTAAGAGAGAAGGATAAAAGTCTACATATTTGTCATCGAGTGCTAGGCTCACCACTGGGAGATGAAGTCTACAAACTCTGGGGAGAAGCGTTCAGCGGGCAGCTGTGGAGATGGCTCGTCCACCACCTGTTTGAGCTGCTGGAACGGGGTGCCCCATGAGTCGTAGGGGAATTTCAAAATGGCCAACTCGATCTAAGGGACAGAGGGAAGCAGGTTTAATATTTACAATCATACCAGTTAGAGCTGCATTGTTAGAGCTGGTGTCCTGTTAGAGCATATTATGATTAGGCTCAGTGTGTGTATGCTCTTTTGTGTCATTAAAGCAAAATTAATAAATATTAGTTCTGTCCCCATGAAAGCAGCGTGGTCCACTGATGATATGACATCGGCGTGACACAGGTAACTGTCAAAACGGACACCATGACTCAGCATTAAAAGGGAATTCCTGTATATTTTAAACTTAGAAACTTTTTTTTTTCTATTTAACATGTTTTAGTTTGCAAATGACATGTGCTTACCAAAAGTTTTGTAATTGCTACAGACTATCGCCTCAATCAGGAGCTGCAACATGGCTGCAGTCAAATCCTTCAAGGCAAATACAACCAGCTTTTACTCCATTCAGTGAAAAATTGCTTCTTTGCTACAGGCAGTGGTTATTGTAAGTGTCTCACAACATAAATGAACAGATCTCCGCAGACATAAACCTTTTTGTTTTTGAGTAAAATCCTTGGTGTTTGCCTGGAAATCAGACTTTTCCTTCTTCCTTGAGACTTGTATGTTCAGTTTTTGTGAATGTAATAGAAACCATTTTAGTTGCTCAAAAAGAAATACACTGCAGTCATGTTGCCCCCCCCCCCCGAAAGGAATTCCCCTTTCAGTTGTGCTTGGAATTACGCGTTACTGGTGATTGGATCTCTTTCGACACCACAAATGTGGTAATAATCATATCTGACCAAGATTACAGAAGCATACTTTTGTTAGGAAAGCAGACTAACAGGAGCCTTTTATTACTGAGAACATAATGAATGTCAAATATAACAAGGAAAAATGCAAGAAATTCAACTTTCACTGGTGGGAATTAGTTCTATAGTGCACTTTAACATCTTGTCAAGGAAATAAGATTGTGCCTTTATTTTTATTGTATAATAACTGTTATAATCAGAGTATAGCGGATAAAATGATTACGTAAGACTTAGCTAACATTTACATTTTAGTTTTTGTCAGTTTTATCAAGCTCCTATCTTAGCACAGTAGCAGGTTTTAATTCAGATTTTAACTAACAATAACATGGATTTCTGCTGTGATTTATTAACTTTCCTTCGCAATAAATGTAGCATGTATGTAGTATGGCTGTGAGCAGTTAAACTTGACTCACCATCGTGATACCAAGACTCCATATGTCTGACTTGACGCTGTAGCCCTTTTGGTTGAGGTCAGGGTTGATCCGCTCAGGCTGAAATGGAAATTTTTAGCAACAGATTAAATATGTCCTAAATCTGCAAAAAAGACAAACAGCAAATCTAAGTTATGATTATTTTGTATTTCTAGAAAAAAGGTTTGCTTTAAAATGACTTTTGAACGTTAACAGAAGAAAGAACGAAACTGTATTAAATACAAACTTATGAAGGCTACTTTAATATCAGACATTGGAATATAAAGGTATAAAATAATAAGCATAATGTAAATTGGTGAAAAACAAATCAGCCACCCTGAATGTGTTTTTAGAGAGGATTTAAAATGGTGTGTCTAAAAAATCCAGGAAAGATGTTTGAAAGTCTGATTAGTCTGGGGTCTAAATTCTAAAATAGTTTTGGTTGGTATGTGGATTTCTGACGAATCCTTCAGTAAATCTCTGGAGAATTCTTCCCCAAATCTCAGCTAACACTTACAGCCATGTACGGTTTGCAGCCTGCATCCATCGTTTTGGCCACAGAATCCACCAGGTGGCCACTGATGCCGAAGTCGCACATTTTCACTTGGCCCTCAGTGTTGATCAGAACATTGGAGGGCTTCACATCTGGGAAGAGACATTAAGATGGAGTTAACAAGACACATCTTCGGGAAACTGAAAGCTGTACACACTGATGACGTGACTCTGATTACCTCTGTGTATCACTGAAAGGTTACTGTGAAGATGCTCTAATGCCTTGACAATCTGTGAAGTGAAGAGAGAAAATATAGTGAAAGGCTGAATTGAAGAAGTCTTCTGGAGATCATTTGCTGTAGACGACATCCCACAGCACATCAATAAAACCACATGAAGAAAATACTAACTGAAAATAATCATCTGCTTGTTTGTGAGTTTTGTGATGTCATTTCACTGGAATCTTGGATATTTTATGAAGCAATACATATTTAAGTAATTACTGGACACAGTCTCAGCCCAAGGACGTTTTTCCAAGTAGAAGTTACAAAACAATAGGGGCGGCAATCACAGAG
Organism: Naso thynnoides; assembly: GCA_029783665.1. Classification (NCBI taxonomy): domain Eukaryota; kingdom Metazoa; phylum Chordata; class Actinopteri; order Acanthuriformes; family Acanthuridae; genus Naso; species Naso thynnoides. Next base: position 10,647,917 of record JAQLOL010000009.1, on the reverse strand, counting down.
TATCTCACAATAAGATACTATCACAACGCGTTGCTACGACAACCATTTATATCACGATACAGCAATTCTGCAATACTATACAAGTTGTAAGACAATCACTCATGTCACATCAGGTTGTCTGTGCAATTGAAGAAGAAAAAATACCCGCAAGAAGGCAAAATTCAGAAAATTATGTGCTTATTGAGTACACTGTGGTTTCAGTTTGACAGAATTTGACAAATGAGATGAAACAAGGCACAAAAAACTGCACAGACAACACCCGGAAATTAGCAAAATGCTGCTTGAACAGCCAGACAGGCAGAAAAATAAGGATATGTGTGATGAGGTAGTGACTCTGGTAAGCTGAACTGTTTTGCATGTTCCACTAAAAATAACATATATATATATTTCCAAACGTATTTTTTTCACCCCTACACAGCGACCTAACAATGGAAAGTTGTGGTTTTAGGGGGAGTTACACGATGTGAGTATTTAAATGAATAACAGTAACTTCAGCTAGTCAACTCCCTGTAAATCCACAAATTGTTGTTCTTCTCATTTTGCTCAGAAACAACAAAGTAAGTAAGAGTATATTCCAAAAATGTTGAACTTTTCCTTTTAACTTAAACTTAGGGTGTAAAATGTATTAAAGAACATACTGCTACTGTGATCTTGCCCAAGATGTCCTCAGGAATGGTTTTGCCTTTCTCAATGACTTTCTTATAGAACTTATCGAGAGATGTGTCCATCAGCTCCATACAGATCCAAACATCTCCCTGAAAAGGGTAAAAAAAAATAAGAAACAAAATGATCACAAGCTCAACACAGCATAGGCCGGACATCGCGTCAGTTATAAATATTCTTAATTCCTTCACCTCTCTGAAGAGGGCGCCATAGAAGGTGACGGTGTAGAAGCAGTCCACTGTCCTCATGGAGATGTCCAAGTCCATCAAGAGCCTCTTCTGCTCCAGAGTGTTGACTGTGGCTCGAATCCTCTGTGGACACAAACATCACAGATTAGGCTGCAGGTGACATCAGCAGAACAGATTAAGCTTTAATAAAATAGTGTCCCACAGCCTTTAGCATTACGTGTCATAGATCCAACTGATATCATCCAACTGTTTGCAAGTCGAGCTCATGTGTTGAATACAGAACGTAAGTGTGTCATGGTACTATTTTAAAATCCCGGCGCATTTACAAAGAAGCCAAATCAGGTAACTTGAGCAGCGGCGTCCCAGCTTACCTTGACAGCCATGATAACACCACTTGGCACATGTTTCATCTTGTCCACCACCCCGTACGCTCCCCTCCCCAGCTCTGCAATCTGCTCCAAGTCATCGGCCTTCACCACAAAGTTCTGGACAGAGGAGGCAGACGTTGCGTTCACATTTTTATTGAGCTAAGCCACAAAAAAAAAAAAAAAAAAAAGGACAGCGGCAATTCAGGGAGACAACATTACCTGATCTCCAATTGTGACACAAGCTTTAGAATCAAGATCTCGAGGGGGCCTGCAGGGAGAGAGAGGGTAACATGGGTTAAAGTCTTAGCCTAAAGCAATTTTAAGTTCAAGTAATCCATCTAAGGACTGACGCTCTGTGAACCCATGCAACTCTGCTGCTTGTAATGAGCAACTGCACCAGGCAGTGGCCCTCTCAGTGGAGTGCAATGACGCTTTTGAAAGCAAATGCGGTGCTCAAGTTATAGCCTGATGGAAATTTTAATAAATTTATGAAAACTGCAGTCAAATACGACGATACTTAATTAATTACAATATATAGGCTACTAGAGCTGCACAAATAATAAAAATTTTATCTAAAATGCAATATGGAAGCGCAATATTTGTATAAAATACTACTTTAATTCAAATACTGTGCCTCTGCTGAGTTGTCCTGGCCGACACATCATACACGCAGACTTAAAGGATCATACCAGTGTTACTACGTGTTATTGTAGTTTCTGGAAATCAATTTAATTGATTTTGAATTGGTTTTTATTGTAATCCTCTGATATCGATTCATACGTCCAGAGATTGATTTTTAATTTTTTCCCTGAACTTTGACCCCAGTAGTCTCGCACTATGGTCTCACGTCACCAGCCTCTAGTGCTTCATGCATGCGCAATGGCATCTTTCTAGCTGCACATGGCGGACTCAGGCGAAGCTCCACTGGGGAAGCCACTGAGTAATTGTTTGAATCAAATTGTGATTAATTGATTTGAAACCATGTGACTCAGAATCAAATCGATTCAGGAAATTGGACGCGATACCCAGCCCTACATACAACGCTATCAGCAGGATTGCACTGGAACTACTTCTCCCTCCGCCTGTCACAGTTGTTTGGGTACTGCAGCTCTATTAATTGGTGCCGACATAATGCGACATTAAGCAGAAGCAGACTTAAGAAGAGGAGTAATGAGGTGCTGTTAGGGCGAGACAAGCTTCAAAAACTGAGTCGAATTGGAAAGTGGCTAGGTACTTTTGCTAACTGCTAATAAATGACAGTCTTATTGGTGCACAGACTATTGTATTCATCGATACCGATACCAGCATTTTCTGTGATGTCGTCAGCATTTTCTGATATTGGTATCAGTAGTAGAACAACTCTACTACTGACTGTGTGAAAGTGATTCATGTCTGCCTATACTCCCCTTTTGATGTTTAAACAACAAGAGTACCCTGCATCCTTAATAAAGACTGCTGTTGTATTTACACTGAAATAAACCAATATACCAGCAAAAAAAAAAAAAAAAGAGAGAATGATATTTTTAATTACTTTATATGCCAGCGAAATGCATCCACGAATAATCTGATTAATTATTTGGCTTTTAATTGCCCTTTTCTAAACAAAAAAGTAGAGATGTTCCATCGAGGGTATTTCATGATTCGATTTGATTTTGATTAAAGGAGCCTCGATTCGATTATAGCAATTATAACATTTGTTGATTTGATTTGATAATTGCTGCCATAATTTTTCGATTATTGCCATTTTTTATGGTTTTTTTTTCCATCTAAGATTGATTTTTTCCTCATCTGACGCTATATTTGTAAATAAATAGCCTATCAATTAACCCAGCATTGCTCTGAACCTTCACTCATAAAATAAACACCAAGGTTTTTTGAATACTTGAGTAGTCATAATAATCTTAACTTTCAAAGACAAGTTCCACTCACACGGGAGCTCCCCCTATCTGCGGAAAACAGAAACACAAACTGTTGTGCAGGAAGGACTGGTGGTGCCTTCTCCCTCTCTGAGTGGAATCTCCTCAGGTGCTGCAGCATGTTGGTTGTGTTACTGAGGTATTTTATTTTAGTTTTACAAAGCTTATAAATGGCGTAGGTTTTGTCAAGTGTTTTGCTCGCCTTTTCATTAGATTAGATTAGATTAGATTAGATTAGAACCCGAATGTCTTCCAAACACTGGCGCTTAATCCGGGTGGCGACACTATTAAATGCCCTTTTGGAGCTGTAAATGGCGTCGCGGTTGCCATTTTCCAACGCTTCACACGACAAAGTTGTTGCTTCCTGTTGTCCCACTCGCTAAACTGTCCGATCAGCGTGTGCGTCGCATATCTTTGGTTCTGCTTACTTTTGTTTGGTTCCGTTTTCTGCAGCAAAGCATCGACGCTAAATAATCGATGCCAAATTGTCATGTTAAACATCGCAATGAATCTCGATTCCGATGAATCTGGACCATCTCTACAAAAAAGTATTGGTATCATATCGGCATCTGCAATATCACCTGCAATTTTGCTTGGTATCGGATCGGAATGAGAATCAGTGGTACTGTACATCATTACCAACCAAAGAATGCAGACGTTCTCTTTAAAAGGGTGAATTACCCATAACTAGCAACTTTCACAAGTCCTACAGAGTTTATATACCCAGTTTCAAAATGAATGGCAGTGAATGGGGTTTAAAAAAGCAGTCTGAGGTCTGCTGAAGTATATACACAGTTGAATTTTAACTACATTTGTAGAAGAAAGGGGCAATCTCTGCTAATGGTGAGAAGTTAAAAATAGAATGGTATGGTCCTTTATAAAAACATCCTTGTTTGGTACAGATCCCTGCAAAAACCACACCGTAATTATTTTAAAGTTTTTCTGAAAAAAAAAAAGAAAAAAGAAAGAGAAAAATGTAACAACTTTAATATCATCTATTTATTGCAATACTGCAACTTAAATGTTTTAATATTTCTTCAAAATTGTGCAGCCCTAATATATAGGCCTGTAATATTTCCTTGCAATAAACAAACCACTATTCCTCGTTTTTAATAGGGCCTGACTGATTTGGGATTGTCGGGGCCGATCCCGATATCAATATTAGGAAGTAAGAAAATTCCAATATCTGATATATCTGTAGATATTCTATGTATAATATTTTGAATGTGTTTGTCAAATGTATGTGACTAAGATACATAATGAAGGCAGGATTTCTAACAAACTTTATTCCAAACATCAGAGCACCGAACAGTAAACACTTTACTTATTGCCATTTAAAATAATGGACGGTCCTTTGCTGGACAAACTACATGATTACATTATGTTAAATTCCTGGTCCAAGAATTTTTTTTCCAGCCTTAAAAAAAACCTCAGTTTTAATATTGACACTTGTCTGAGAACAAATATGCCAATGCAGATATATCGGCAATAGGCCAATATTGGCCAATAATATCAGCAAACTGATATATCGGTCGGGCCCTAGTTTTTAACATTTTTTAAAATTAAATTTTGTTTTTTGTAGTTAAGATATGAAGTATCAAAAGAGAAAGATAAAACAGATGATACAGAAAAAAATGTCCCTCTCTTGGACAAACTATGTAACGGAGACAGTTTGTAAAATGCCTCAAACACATTTTGGCCTTTCTGTGCTGCAAATTCTTTATTACATATTGGCCAAAATGTACACTTATATCTATATATCGGCAATATACCAGGCAAAATACATTGTCCAAGTAATCTGAGCATTTTGGCTGCTGTCACCACAACACTGTAAGAAAAAGGAGCCTTACGCTGCTGCTGCTGGTGGAGGCTGTGCAAACACTTCTTTGGCCAGCTTCAGCCCGGGGTTCTTCTTCTTCCCTAAGATAAAACAATTAGCAAACCATTACACATACAGCTCCATGACAGATGCACATTGATCAATAAAGCTGTATTTAGCTGCAACCACAAGCTAGAATGATCAGCACTGCTTTGTAGAAGGACTTGGGGAAAATGGACTCCACATCTACAGACTGTTCTAGGCTAATTTACCGCATTACTCTGATTTTAGAGCAGAAGTTTGCCACAACGGAGATCCACAATTCTAAATCAGATCACTAAGTGCAGCATAAATGGACTTTGATGGTTTTCATACATCTGCAGTGACCTGTTGATTGGGACTTAATCTATTCTGGTAGTAAGGTGTGTTTTCTGATACAAACTATAGCAAATGATCTGTTATCTAACTGGAGATTAGGTGTGCTCAAAGCTGAGGCCCTGCAATAGAGAGAAGGTAGACTAAATGACTAATCGACATTGGTATGATGACTCAAATGGAGAGGGAAGGGGAGAGCAGGGGGGCTGTTCAGAGGGAAGCAAACTTTCCTTCCTGTCATGATTTTTTTTTTTTTTTTTACCATTACAATAACAGCTATCAGAATAATCAATGGGCTTTCTTCTGAGTGAGTTCCTCATTTTTTAATATCTGGAGCATGGTGTTGTAAACTCTGCAGCTCTGGGACATTTCTGTGTTAAATCACTGACAGCAGTCCATTCATAAACACCGTTTACCAGCAGCCTGTGGGACTTCCCACAAGGGGCTGCGAATCCATGCCAGAATGACACAGCTACCGGGCCTACGAGCAACAACACAGGAAAAACAACTCTACTTTTTCTTGACATGGACACTCATGTTCAGCATGTTTGCTCTTGTTGCAAGGTCGACAGGAAAAACAGGACACTTTTATTGACCTTTATATGTGTGTGTGGGCAAGGACTTGGCCACAATTTTTGTCCCACTGGTATATGATGAGAAACATTTTAGACCTGGCTGGTTATTTCCTGTTCTTGTCCTGCTGCATGCTCAGGCCAGGCTGTGTAGTCGCTCTAACCCTGTTCAGAGAAACTGGTTTCATGTGCAAACAAGTCACCTTCACTTTCAAACAAATGCAGCAGCTCTTCGGAGAGCTGGCAAAATTTAGCACTGGGTGAGTTTTAACTGTAAGATTGCTACTATCATTATTACTGTGGAGTTGTATTAGCCATTGTGTGAGTCACACCACTCCAGTGTAGAGGAAGTATGATTGGGTAAACCCCTTTTTTGCCAGATTAAGCTGGAAGGGAAGTGAGGTTTTGCTAAGATTTTAGATTCTATGGCCTTCCACTTGAAACGTCAGACAGGTCCATTTTGTGCTGCAGCCCTAAAATAGGCCGACAGTGTCTGGACAGACTACGGCAGTCTCATGTGGTAGGGAGAGATTGAAGTGTGATTTACTCACACATGCTCAGTCAAAAATAGACTGTGCATTTCCTCTGTGTGGGATAGAATATGAGCACTGAAAGCCTTCCGATGACCCGACAAATAACACTAAAGAGCCTTTTGTTCGTGCACCAAAATTAGAGTAGCACAACAACACGCTGGTGCAGTACAAAAACATCTGACATGCCAAAGCTGTTCTACCAAAATTACAGTGCTAACATGCAGCCTGTAGTTTCAATGAACTCTGCGTTACTGCAAGAAAAATCTACAGTGAAGTATCGAAAAGTTTGAAATGCCGGCCTCTCTCAGGTAACAGTGTGTGCAGTGACCCCGTAGCCAGGACTGGGGAGGGAAGGCGGGATATGACTCACAGCCAGTCAGACTGGACACATCCGCTTAAAACACAACAACTGTCAGGGACCCTTTGGGAAATATGATGTCACTTGACTTGGATTGCTTGCAGCTCACCCTCCCCGTTAGGGCCAATTGAGGCCAGCTTCACAGCAGCTTTGGGCTGCAAGACCTGCCTCCAACCGAGGCTGATACAACAGAACAGTGTCATGACATCAGCCTCAGCTGCAGTCAATGCATGTGGAAGCAGCAAAGGAAAAAGCAACACATTACCTCGGAAAAGCTGCAGGTGTTTAGAAAGAAGTGCTGATGCAGGGTAGAAATGCCGGTGCTTACTTTTAATTCTGTGGTTTATCATGACATTGAGCATTCGTTTAAGCACCTGTTTTATAGCCAAATATGGCACCAGTTGCATTCAGCATGTTCATGTGAAACATCTCTATTTTCTCTTGCACAGGGAGACATTTCACCTTTTTTTTTTTTTAATTTTAAGATTTTACTGGCATTTTTGCTTTACTGTGATACTGACAACTGGAGGGAGCAACTTGATGCAGGGGCGACAGAGGGGTTGACTTGCAGCAGAGGGCCCAAGCTGGAATCAAACATGTGAAGCTGGACAAGGAACAAGCTTTACTACATGGTGCATGTTCCACCAGGTGAGCTATCAAAAAGGTGCTTACTGGCCTAAAGCATTTTCACTGTAAGCATTACTCATGATATCTCAAAAAAATAAATAAACAAATAAATTCTTTGCACATGTCACCTTAGAGTTACTGACGTCTGTATCAGCTACTACAAATAGTAGCGATGAACTTTGACAGGAAATGCAGCAGTTCTTAGAAAACCAAAGACGTTCAGTGGAAACTACCCAGAGTGCAGTAATACATACTTGTGGATTGTGCATGGGATCAAAGTGTAAATAGCTGTGTGGCGAGTCACCATCAGGAAGCGCCAGCCTCAGCGTGGGTCCATATAGGATGACTCATGCATAGATAATCTTGCAGGCCACCCTATCAGTGCTGTTAGGGAGAACCCAATCTATGAGCATGCCTCAGCAATACGCAGGAAAAACACTGCAATGCATTTAAGCACGCTCCACCCTTGGCTACCAAAGGCAGAAGTCCTCAAAGCGTCCAGAAAATAAATATAAAAGCAATTTCACAAAAGGAACTTCGGGCCAGCTTTGGTGCACGGGCAAACTAGAGCACAGAACCTGCGTAGCAGCTACAGAGTATCTTCCTGCAGCCAGTGAACTGTCAACAAAGACAGCCTGCACTTGGTATTGGTGCTGCAAGTCAAAACATGCCATGGTAGGCCAAAGGCTGTGATTGCCTGAGCCAATCTACACAGCCCTCTCAAAACAGTGTGTACTCCCGACCATGGTAACGCTAGTATGATTGTGTAACAGCACAAGCGGTGAACTTGAAATGTAAATTGACATCATCATCATCATGCTTTGTGTGTGTGTGTGTGTGTGTGTGTGTGTGTGTGTGTGACGCAGAGGAATGACCTTGATTTTTCCAAGGTGTGTGTTTTATTCACCAGCGTCCAGTAATTACACACACACACACACACACACACACACACACACACACACACACACACTCGCTGACTGACTGGCAGAAGGCAAGTGTGTGACAGTGCAATGCTTCCTTTGGCATCGCGGCATGTTTTAAAAATAAAGGAATTTACATCATGGAAAAAAAGCATTTCCACGGGAGCGGCGTTAAAGATATTTTTGCGCTCACGTTAACGTGAACACGCATCAGTCATGAATTATAAGGCCGAACCAAAAAAAAAAAACACCTGTGGTCCCAATGTGCTTCACTTTAACCGAAAAAGGGGGAAAAATAGATCCACGCGCGGTGATTTCCTGCCGAAGGGCAAGTTGGCTGATAATTACAGCTTGGCGAAATTCCCTTTTTGTCGGGAAAAAAATGGTTGTTAGCTTAACATCGCAACTTAAAACGAAGCGATGCGCGCGCACAAATTTAGCTAAAATTGTGAACAGCAAAATCACCATTTAGCACACAGCCTGTAACGCTGGGTTCACGGTGTATTGCTCCAGACACCAGGGAGTCTAGAGACTTTGTATGATGATAGAAAGCAGAAGAGACATGCTGGCTAGCTTCTTTTTCCTACTCTCATACATGCAGCTTTCCACCTGGCAAGGTTACGGTACTCAAACATAGCTAGCTTAATTACTTCCACGCAAAGTGCATCTCGATAGGTAAAATATATGCAAGGTCGGTTTAAAAGCGAGTGGAAGAAAAAACACTTACCTCCTTTAGACAGAGACATTTCCCCTTTGCTTTGATGAGGGGGAAGGGAAGCACAAAGACTTTTGCCTTTTTTTACTCCCTCCCTCCCTGCATCTAGCCTTACACCCGCTCAGGATCGCTGGCTTCTGCAAAAACTAGCAGCGATTAAAACAAAATGGTTCCTCTCCGTGCAATGTTGGCGCTTCGATCAGCAGCTCACACGCTCGAGGGTCGACCAACGGAAGAATGCACAACTTTAAATCAAGTCCGCGGTGCTTGTACAGTTCGAGTTAGTTTGCTAACAAAACCTGCACTTTTAGGGTGGCCAAAGTCTGACAGCTGAAGGTTCCAGCCACGTAATGACGTATTTCCTGCCTTTTGCTAAGCATCATGGGACGCGTAGTTTATGTCATGTGAGAATCTTTTCTGTAAAAGAAACTACTATTTTCCAAACATAAGTGTAGCAAATAAAAAATCTAAACATTGATTGATTTTCAAAATTAAAATTTACTTATCAAATAATTACAGACCACCACAGACAGATTTTCTGATGTTTTTTGTCTTTTATTACATGTTTGTCAGAATGAAAATCACATACTGTAGCCTATTGGTGCGCCTTCTTTAAAAGCTAGCCATTACAAGGAACAAGAAATAAAACAAACATTTCAAAGGGCTGCAACTGCTGTCTTGCAAGTAACCTATCTTATACAAAGGAAATGAAGTTTTGGTTTGTAAACAACAAACAAGTGGGCCCATGTAATTGCATTAACAGAATACAACGACATCAACTAAAAATCTACATTTGACTGCTAAAAAGTGAAATGCATGAAATTAATAGCAAGAACATTTTATTTTCAAGCAAAACTAATGATTTACCTACGCAAACAACATTAATCATCACTTAAATTGAATAAATTCAAGGAACAGAGTGCCAGACTATAAAGTACCTGAACAAATACAGTACAGTGAAGTATTTTCTGGGTTTTTTTTTTTTTTTGTTCTTAGTATGAATGAAATACTGAAAAACATTGTCATCCTTTATTGTATCAAACACCTTCTTGCTATATGGTTGGAAGACTACAAAATGTACAAACTACTCAACAATGGAGATCTCACAGACCTGATGCATACACATGTGCTGTGATATGAGTTTACTTTGGAGTAATGTGCATGTGATTGTGTGGGTGGATGACCACTGGTGTGGCCACACCAAATTCAAGCATTTACTTTCTGGCAACAAGGAGCGTATGGTAGAGAGGTTTTATTACAATGTGCAGATAGAGCGAGCTGTCAATCAGATACTCTGATGCGCGACGCTGCAGGTCAGCATCCAGCAGAAAATCCCCAGCCTCCTCTGTGCTTTGGTGGAAGTTATAGACGTGGCGAACCACCACTTTTCCCTGCTGTCTTGCCATCACAATCACCGTCTTCTGGAAACTGACACCCGCAAAGTCCGGGCTGGAGGTGGCTGGTGTCACAATGATGCGAGGTCGACCTCCGTCTGTGCGTGTCGGCTGCATGGCGCCCAGCTCGGTATAAGTTGACCTGGCGCTGAGTGGGAGCCATCGTGGGGAGAACAGGGCGTTCCAGGTCACTCTTTTGCTGGAGTCATGGCCGCTGGGCCCGAGCTGGGTTTGGAAGCTGAAGCTGCGGTCATCGCGGGTGGGGTTATTGATGACCCACGGGGAACCCCAGGAGGAGGACAGGTAGTTACGGGGGGTGAAAATACTGCAGTTGACATCAAAGTACTTGGCCAGTTGGATCGGTGAGGCGGAGTGAAACTGGAAAGCAAGATAGAGTAGATCACGGATAGACTCGTAATACCTAAGCATGAGGGCCGACTGCTTCTGAAGACGGAAGAGGTGCTGAGGGGGGATCATGCCGTATCGAACAGCCCTTAGGGCACTCTCCACTGTACCGCTGACAGGCCTGTTCTGGCTAATCCAGGCCTCCAGGGCCTCATAAAGCTCCAGCTCACTCTGAAGAATGAGGTCAGAGCGCTGGAGCAAGGAGAGGAGTAGGTCTTCACTGATGGAGCTCCATTCTCCGCTCTGCAGCACAGAAGACAGGTTCCAGGACAGGTACTGCAGGCAGCTGTCCCGCAGAGCCATGTCCCCAATTTGTAGTGCATAGTTGTACCAGCCGACCACATGGCCTGTGGGCGAATCACTTGACAGATGTTGGGCCATATACTGGGTCAGACCCTGTTGCAAGCCCCACACATGATACTTGCTGGCCAGCTTGTGCAGGGAAATGGCTTGATCTAGTCGCACCGAGATGTCGCCGCAGTACAGATACCTGCAAGAGTAAGTAAAATCAGTAAGGCATGCTCTGTTTGAAGCTTGTTTCCTCTCTTCACATCTGAGTCACTGAATAAACCCACACTGTCCGATTTTTCAACTGCGAGTCTAAAACAGCACATGTAATTTTAGAATACGAGACGGAGCATCTCACTCCATCAAAGAGATTCAAAACGGTGAGCAAAGACCTAAAACCAAGAGCAACAGCACCTACATCTAGCTCCACCTTTCTTAAGAGCTTACATTTGACTGACCTGATTAACTCTGAACAGATGATGACACCTTGAGTCATACTCACCGGACAAACTTGTCAAAGACAGCTGCACAGTCGGGCGTCTCCCTCAAAACCAATGCACTGTTGTTGCGGGTGAGCAGCAGTTCCTCAAACACGTCACTCTGCATTGTGAGAACCAGGCTGTGTGCCTGGATCACCTTCACTTCGTCCGTATTGATGGTCTGTATCCGGAGAGTGACATCACTGCCGTTCCCCATGGCCAGCAAGGTCTCCATACGCTGCACCAAACTCATGGAGTGGTTCAGCACCGTGGCCCCATTGTCCAATGCTGCCTCCTGCTTCAAGGCAGCTGTTGAAAAAATGTGCAAGGCACAACAGAAGAAATTACTATAGTATCACATTGTTTTCATCCAGTTTGGGGATTTTGGAAAGTAGCTCATATTCTTTCTTACTGTCCGTTTCAATCACTATAATTTGCATCAACCTGCCTCTTTCACAGAAATCTTACGCATTTGTTCTACAGCTTGAATTAGATTTGACTCAGCAGGAACTGGAAAAGCACTCCCAAACTCTTCGACTAAACCGCAACTGATAATATGTGTCAGAGAAAAAGCAGAGCAGCACAACCTTCTGTTCTGCTTTCAATGAATAGAGAGAAAGAGCAACAAGCCAGGTGGCTGACTCAGAAAACCTCCGGTACCAGGTGCACAGAAAAGAGCTTGCAGTGCCGTTGCAGATGGCTCCTTCTATGGGCCCTCTTGTGGGTGAGTACAAGTGCCACATAGCGGAGAATCACACATGAAAGACTCAGCGTGACAAGCGTTTCCATTCTGCCCTGCCACAGTCATCAGTGGCTTATTACTGGGAGTTTAATGAGACACAGGGGGAGCACACTTGGCTCCCTGGAACGCCTTACAGTCTTCATATCTTTACCATAATCAAGCACTCCCACTTCAAAGTAACCTTTTTCCAATTAGGCAGCCAGCACCCTCAGCCAGCTGAGCATGGTGGAGTGTGTGGGGATGTGATGACAAATGATTCTAGCACAGCATAGCTGACCACCACATCCATCACAACTTGAGAAACAGTATATTTTACCTGTTAATTTAAAAAAAAAATTAGATTCTGCTAAAAGAAAATCTTAGAGGTTCAATTCAAAGTAGACCAAGTAAAAAGTTATTAATAAAGAATATTTCAGCTGCTCTTCTGCTCAGTAAAACATTTTATACACAATTGTCTAAATATAGGATTAGATGAGTCTGTGCTCACGAGGAATTTCAAATTAAATCTAATCTGACAGCGAAGGAATGTGGCCTTCGATAGCTTCGGCCACTATCAGTCAAAGTCAGATCTTCTCGTAAGAAGTAAGAAAAGCCTTCCCTCACTGCTTCTACTGTACTGTAGAACTGAGGCGGCACAAAGCCGGACAGCAAATGCACTTGCCAGTATTTCCCTGTACCCGGCAGACAGATAGATGCGGACAGGACGAGGAGAATGGATGAAAAACCCGTCCTTTGCCCTGAGGCTCAGCACGAGCATACATTCATGCTGTGCCCTACTATCCACTGACAGTACGGGGGAAGCTGGACTAAAATAGAATAATACAGCTTCTTTTACATTGTAAGATACCAAAAAAAAAAATAGATAAAGTGATATGACCTTTTTAAAAGCAAACAATCCAAACTGATGCTGTTTGTTTTCTTACCTCCTCTAACTGTGACAGAGTGGATTAAGAGGAGCAGGGTGCCCACACAGACCCCAGCAGGGATCCCTCGTTCACGTGAGCGTACCATTTCTTCTCAGTTATTCCCTGCCTCTCTTCACTTTGTCCTTTCCCTCTCTCTTCCTCACTCTTCTCCTGACTCTTCCTCTCGCTGCTGTGCCGTTGCAGAAAGGTGTGTTGCCCCGCGTGTGCCGCCCGGCTCCCTGTCCCGCACTCTTTATGTAGGACGCTGGCCTTTCCCTGGCGCATCTCGCAACCCCATGGGCTCCATTGATTGGTGGAATCTGGCAGGGGCGTTGCTATAGCGACAGCTTTGATTTTGAATTCCTCTCTTTTGGATGTTACATGGCATTGATCGGCGGCACCGGGCCAGCCAAGGACTCAGCTTAATGGTTTTTGTTTTCTTTTTTTAGTTTAAAAGTCAGGGGAGTTAGGCACGATTAACAATCAATATTAACACGGTTTCATGTTTAAATGACACTCAGGATGCAGCAAAGCTCTGGACTGCCAGATTTTGTTTATGATGTCTAAGTTCTGTGCCGTATAATTAGTCAGTTAATTACAGTAGGTTGCCACTGAGACTCTCTGCCAAAAGTAATTGAGGTTCTAATTTGTGTGACCGACTGCAGTCAATCAAATTTTTATAATCCATTTTGTTGGACAGTTTTTCAGCTGAGAGCAATTATTTCTCTGATGGCATGTTAATCTCGCTAATGGGAGGATAATTTCATTGGTGCTGGACTTGCTCATCAATCTAAGGTTGGCGCTGTTTATCAAATTCAACTGCCAATCAGGACTTTATGTAGTCACTCTGCTGACACTGAAATAAATGTCTTTTGAAGTTTTTTGAATGTCACTGTGCGTGATCATGTTCAGCCTATTTCAGGTGCAGTCGTTGCATCACAAACTTTACAGAGGGAGGGTTCGTGTGTGAGTGTGATGTGAAGTAAATGCTGTGCTGCTTGCAGGGAGCATACGATAATAATCAATACCATAAATGCCATTAAGGCTAAATGCGAGCTCAACAGTCGCATGGAAAGATGGAATCACACATCCTAGAATAACATACATTGACTGATGTACACCAGAAGCAAGTTTCAAAGTGAAATGGCAGCAATGGGGATGCATAATACATAATGTTCTGGTCATGACCCCAGGGCTCAAACAGCTGTTTACAGTACCATTTATATGAGCTTTTATTCATCCCTCAGTTAGCATCGATCTGTTGCATAGTGGTGGGTCAGTCAATATTGAGATCTCTGTCAAAATCTTCCCCAAAAGATAAGCTCAGCATAGATATGGATTCAAAAAATATATTGCAACTGGCAAGGCCATTAGTCCAATCACAATATTTAGACAAACATGCTGCAGTGTGACAAATGTGTTTAAATTCCTCCAAATCCGCCATGCCCACTAAGTAGAGACAGACAAGGAGAGGCATCATTTCTGAGGGAAATGGGTTGTGGTGAAGCCCCAAGGGCTGCCAGGCTGCAGTAAAAATGCAGGAGCGGAGACATGTTGCGAGACCCCGACCTGAGCCCCGTCTATGAATAACCTGACAGCTTCTCAGAGGACAGCACTGCTGCTGAGGCGCCCTAATGAAGCCTGCTGCAACAAACTGGATGAGACAACACAGGCACAGGTTCATGCTGCATGTGGTAGCAACTTCTACTTGTTTGAGAATTTTTGAGGTGAATCCAGATACACACAGATAAGTTTTATTATATGAATGCAATGAATCTATGTGGATAATGGGCAAATAATTGGGCTTCTGTAATGATGGGAGCCTACCTGGTGTTTAAACACGGTACTCCGTATATACTAAAATACTATTAAGGGCGCTGTTGTTTAGCGGCACAATAAAACAGAATAAAATGAAAGCCCTCCTCAGGCATCCGCAAAGGACACGTCCTTCATTCAGGTCACATTGCTTTCTCCTTTGAGATCAGCTCCTATTAAGAACCTGCATACAGGACCACAATGCAGAGGGGCGGATCGACGAGCTGCTGAATTTGTGAGAGCACCCCCTCGGGATGAGATCCATTGAGGGATCGATGCACCACAGGGGGCTCCATCACGCAGTGTAAACAGTATGTTTAGTGTGGGCTGAATGCCAGAGGAAGCTTCAGCAAGGTGAACTGGATGACCTTATACTGTTGTGCTGCACCCTGAGGGGATGTACAAACTAATCAGGTCTCCAAAACATGAGAAACAAATGGCTTTTGATATGAACACACACTGTACATGATGACCACATAAAATAAAAAGAGCAAGTAAAAACTCAAATAAATATGACATGAAAATGTAGAAAAGCTCACACTGATATATCCAAGCATCTGCTGCAACCCACTAAATTCAGTTTAGCAATCGTATCAAAATCTATGTGATTTATTTGTGACACTTTCATTTTCCTAACTGCAAGTATTGCAAAAAAGGACAGATGGTGAGAGAAGTTTGGTGACTTAATATTTACGCTGTCAAAGCAATTTTAAAAATAAGCACTGAAAAACTTAATTCTGCTCTTACACTGTGATACTTTGATCACTGCTGTATGTCATAAATTGGCGATGACAACCAATGAGATTTAATTAATCTTTTTAGGTGCAATAACAGAGGCAGGTTTAATGCAGTTTCATTTTAATCTCATTATTTTAACAAATTTCAGAAGCATAAATACAGAAAAAGGCAATATTTCTCTATTTCATTTGAGTGGAGTCTATTTGAAAGCTCAGAATTAATCACATAGGTCAATGTTCCCATTAATCAAATGGTTGCTAAGTGGCCTAGCCTACATGAAATCAATGAAAAGTTCTGCTTGTATTTTGTTGTGCAGTCTAATTGGATTATGTAACACAGGGGCCCATCTCTCCTGTAACAATATTTTCCACCAGGTGGCTCTGCAAACTGATGCTGACTGCTCTACAGAAACTGTAATGAGAGTGTGGCTCAAGTATGATTAGATTTCTCACTTGCCTGCTTACATCTATAGATAAAGCATTAATTTAACCATTAAGCTTGGAGATATGAGATGCATGTACTAGAGTTGATATATTTAAACTATGTGTGGACCCTCTGTAAAAATAACTGAAAGTAGGCCAGCTCTATATCTTTTATGCCATAGATCTCAGTGGAAAAAATGAATGTTTCACTCTGCTACATTTGTCTGACAACACACACACACACACACACACACAC
>JAQLOL010000009.1:10620373-10631152 GCA_029783665.1 Naso thynnoides | reverse complement strand
GTAGATAGCCCGAGGTCAACCTTAAACATCTTACAATAGTAAAATGTAACACATTAATGCTGCAGTAATAATCATCCTCAACCAGCAAAGCCTGTAAAAAGTTTTACAGTAAAACTTTAAACAAAGGTTGAAACGAAAGAAGAAAAAAAAAACTCTGACCATAGTGAAATAGGGAACGTTTTACAGCAGGCTGAGTTACTTTTGATGCCTTCAGCGTAATAAACTCCTTTTATTTTGAAAGCGCGTCTTTGCATATAGTGGAATATTGCTGATTTTTAAATGGATCTAAATGGGATCCTCCCTCCATCAGAAGGAAAACTGATCTAATCACTAAACCTGTGAAAGCTATTAATCATCGATCATCAATGCGTTTGAAATCAAAGACCCTGCATGTCAGCCACATTCACAGCTCGGACCTTATCACAAAAAGTGGAAATGTGTCACTGGAGAGATGAGTGGGCCCTTTGTTTGAATGTAAGCCGCCTGAAGCAATTAAGTAGGCTGGATACCTAATCTCACTGAGTATGCAAAGCTGCAAACACACCCGGGAGGTCGGCTAGAAAGTGGATAGAGAAAATAAGTCACAGGAGTTTGGCATATAAACTGCACGCAGTTTGAAAGTGTAAAAGTGCAGACAGAAGAGACGGCGTTAATACTGACTGTGTTGCTTTGATGCGACTGCACGTGAGTCTGTAACATGCCTCAGTAGCAACAGAAGGAGTGGACAGATGGAGGACTGTCCGTGAGTCCGCCCGGAAAAAGCCGAGGATCAGCAAAGTGAACATTTGAACGCTCAGAAACTGGTCAAATCATCTGTGAGGCGCCGGAAAATCTTCGTATAAGAAGAAACTTGTAGGGAGGACGTGGCTTTTTTCTGCGGTTGTTGATTCTCTCCGGGGGAAATCTACCTGAGTCACCTGTTGGAGCCGGTGAGACCGCGTCAGTCCAGCAGGTATGGATTTACTTCCCAAACTCTAAACCCCTGTCATTTACCGGTGCTGCTCTTATGTAAACCTTAAGTGAGTCATTAACCTAGAAAAACACTAATTTTGGTAAAAAAAAATTCAGCTTTTAAAGATACTGTATTGACTTAAAAAATGTTTTCAGTTTTAAAAATGTTGTCATCCTATAAATTTAACATCTCAGTTAAACTTAAAAAGTCAGTAAAATAAAATAAAATAACGAGACATTTGACATTGACCAGTCCTCTGATCATTTTTAGGCCATATTAGTGTTTTTAAATGTTCTGAGAGGAATATGTCAACCAATTCATACGTCTTACTGGGAAATAAATGGAATTAAAGTTAAATAAAAAACACTCTTACCTTTAAATCAAACTGTGTTTGACCACAGAATGATATCAGTGGCTGTGTCTGGTGGGAAATAGCCAACTGGGAAATTTCCAGTCTGCTGTTAAAATGATGAATCTGCAAGTTCGATGGTGCAAAGCCAGACCGAGTTGTAATTGCAACATGATGTCCTGAATCTAACTTGTTCGATTCTTCTGAGGCTTGTATTAGAATATTTAAATTAACATTGATCTTAGTATTGTCAGTCTCCATTACGACAGTATGTGGGTGGTATTAGTTTACTATGTCACCACAATAGTGTGGAAGCATCTTTTGTTTTCAGATGCTTGTAAAGCTGGTAGTTTTGTCTTTATCTGTCACACCACTGGTGCAAATACTGGTTTGCAAAATTATGCGCGCATGTTTAAATAATCAGGCATTTTTGTTGCAGTACTTTTCCCAAAAACCTGCGTTGAAGTCATGGCCGCTGCCCCAAAAGGATGTGGCTCCAGTGTCAGCTCCATATATTACAACCTGTGTGACCTCACCACAGCGTGGGGGGTCGTGTTGGAGGCTATCGCTGCGGCTGGCGTGGTGACTTCCTTTGTGCTGTTTGTTATCCTCATGGCCTCGTTACCGTTCGTGACAGACAAGAAGAGGAAGGGTATGGTGGCCCTGCAGGCAGGCATGTTAATCTTCACTCTGGGACTCTTTGGACTCACTTTTGCCTTCATCGTGGGTCGGTACTCCACCAGCTGTGTTGCACGGAGGTTCCTCTTTGGAGTGCTGTTCTCAGGCTGTCTTGCCTGCCTGGTGATGCATGGGTTGTGGCTCGCCCTCCTGCAGCGGCAAGGACGGGGGCCCAGAAGCTGGATGTTATGCCTGGGAGCTTTAGGCCTGTGGCTGGTCGAGGTGATCATCAACACTGAGTGGCTTATCATCACCACTGTCAGAAATCCTCCTGGAGGCGTCGCTGTCCCCGACCTGTCCTGCAATATCCCTCAAGAGGACTTTGTGATGTCTCTGATCTATGCGATGGTTCTGCTGCTAGCTGTGGTGCTGATGCCCATTCCCTCACTGATGCACAAGCACAAGCAGTGGCGCCTTGACGGAGCTTTCATCCTGGTCACAGGGCTCTTCAGCTTGGCTATCTGGGTAGCATGGATTGTAATGTACATCCATGGGAACAGAGTGGCTGGGAATCCAAGCTGGGATGACCCTACTCTGGCCGTGGCTGTAGTTTCAAATGCCTGGGTGTTCCTTTTCCTCTACACCATCCCAGAAATCTGTTTGCTGACCCAGGAAGACCCAAACCAGGAGCAGCCACATGATGGAGATCATGTTTATCCTGCCAGGAGCCTTGTTTATGACAATGTCCTCAAGGAGCCGGATCCATCGCAACAGAATGTGTACGTGGAGAATAAAGCCTTCTCTATGGACGAATCTCCATCAGGTACAGCACGACACAAGAGGCTCTAATATTAATTCTTCAATAACAATGTGGGTGGTTGCTGAATCATCAGAATTCAAAATCAGAGTGAATCAGCAAGCACTCCAGTTAAACGATTTATTCATGCACATACAAGCAAACAGTTGTTTTTGGTTGTGTTTTTGTATATTGGCCTGTGTTTTCTTAAGTTGCAGGGTATTGAGCTCTCAGGGCCACCATACCTTTATCTTTCACGGTCAGACATTAGTTCAAGAGTACGTACCAAAAGTCACTAGTTTGGCTACAATCATGTCAGCCATGCAACAATGACACACAGTGTTGAATCAGTTTGTGCTTGCCATACAAAAACAAAGTAAAACAGAATTATTTGATATGCTCCTTCCTGTTGGGAAAAATAACGCAGATAATATCTCAACCGTCAGACACACTTTTTCCCGCTCACCTGCCTGAAACGTCACAATGAATCACTTGTTTGTCCACGTTTATGAATGTTAAGCACCGGCCATGGGAATTCATCTGCAAAAGAACACTGAATATTTGCCTCTTCCTTTTTTTAAAAGTCTTTAAAAGTCTGACCTACCCACAAAATTTTGTTGCATTTACGTCAGTCGCACTTTAAGCAATAGCAGGAGTTGGATGGGCTTAATGTGCCAACACAGCTTGTACACAACTCAAAGTCTGTCTGGCTTCATGTGGTGTGAGACTGTAATCAATTACCAAGAGGATGATAGTTTAGGAAAAATGACTAGTAAATCATCTCCAGAACACAATAGAAGCCAGAAATGATGAAAGGTTGGGTGTGGGGCGAGCATCTTCATCTCATAAAACCCACCTGTTACAGAAACCACAGAACCACTTCTCCAGTGAGAGCCTGTTCGGAGAGATTCTTCTTTATAAGAGGCCATTATGTGTGCTGGAGATAGCCTATGGCAGGTGTTCCCAAACTTTTTGGCCCGTGACCCCCAAAACAAAGATGCCAGAGACTGGGGACCCCCATGAACCCCCAAGGTGGCATATAACGTTGTGCACATGCACTATAATGCCGAGGTAGGCATCAAAACAACACAAAAGAACAACAGTCCAACATTATAATGTTATTCTGAAGTAATTTAAGAACAAATATAACCAGAATTTAAACAATAATGGGTTCTCTATGCAATTTAAAATTATTTCAAATATTTATTTGTTTTTTTGGAAGGCATCTTGCGACCCTCCTTCTGTGTCTTGTGACCAACTTGCTGAAAAATCTAATGACAACAAAGGCAAAACCAGGATAGGGATCTAGAATATTGGAACCCTGTATGTGAGCAGTAAATCAGCTCCAGTGGCGAAAGAAATGAGTTACATCAGTCATTGACTTGGACACAACAATCACCACATCATGGTTACAAAGTCTTTAAATGACGCTATTTATTAACTCGCTTCAAAGCCTTACAATCTCATGTTAGTAGCAGGACTACTCATGACAATACCGTGACTCTCAGAAACTAATTAGAAAGAGGTAAATAGTGACAGCCATATTTTTGCATGTCAGGTTAATGCAGCGTGTGTTATGATACTGAAGCATCCAAACTGACGTCTCAAAGGTGGGGCAATTTGTTTTTGGTGTCATCAGGCAACAATTTCACAAAAACCTTTCGGCATATTGTAATTCAGGTCTAGAAGAACACTGGACTTCTGCACCTCTCCTTGGCTCTATCCCTGCATTTATGTGCTTTCGGAAGATATGAGTTTCCAAGTTAGGAAGTCGTTGTTCCGACTTCGTTGTGTTCACATGCTTTTGAAGTCGTAATGTGGGAAAAACATGGATGCAGTGATGACAACGTGCTGCATTATTATGCCAAAAGCTTTTAAACGCGAGGCTGATAGCGGTTACCAGTATTTTCATTACAACGAAGAGCAAAGAAAACGGATCAGGTGAGCCATAAAATATGATTAACTTTAAACGTGTTTTTAAAAGTATGGTGTTACGTGCTCATGAGAGATAGACATGCAGCTGAGAAACTGAAAAAAAAACAAACAAACATTTCCCAGTTTCACATTGAACTGTGAAAATACAGATTTTCCGAGAACACATGAATGCAGGGTTGGCAACCTGTGTACCAAAATTATCTCCGACTTTCCGAGTTGTTCTTCTGACATGGGGTGGCGTTCAAGTGAATTTTCCCAGTCGGAAAGTAATTTTTCCAAGAGCACATAAATGCAGGGTATGTTAAGGCTTTAGAAAATGGGGACTGTGACAAGCACTTTTCAGCCAATCATGGTAATTTCAGTGAGCACTTGTTCCTATTGGCTGCTCTACGCTGCCCCTTTTAGCAGCAGGTAATGTCAATTTGAGCTGATTGGCTGTTGAAAAAAAGTGGCATGCCTTTTGTTCTAAAGCTGGCCTCTGGCGACCTGACAAGCTGAGTTGCAGGCGACACTTTGAGCCGGTTTGTGCTGAGCTGAGACGGACCAGTTTACCCTGCAGCAACTTTCCCTTCATCCGTTTCACTTCATTGTGAATCTTTGGTGATAACTGAAGAAAGAGTGACTACAAATAAAATAAAACATGACACGCAGCAAAATTAGGGAGGGGATCGAGCAGTGAATTTGCCGCCTTTCGAGTCTCATGCTACAGCTTGCTTGATTTCCAGATGTTGCCTACACCAGCTTTAAAGGTTAAAGGTGTGGCGGTTGTTTTTTTTTTATTGCTGTTTTCATGTGGACCTTGTAGATAAAGACCATCACCACAAAATATCTTCCATTTCTTTCTTTACCAGCGCCCACTAAGCCCGTGTCTCCATACGCCTCTTATAACGGTCAGCTACGAAGTTGTGTATACCAGCCCACTGAAATAGCCCTTATCGCCAAGGTTCTGACTAAGGTGAGTTTTTTCACAGTATTTAAAACTCAACAAATATCTCCTTCATCACATCTGAATTTATCACTTCTGTGTTTCTACAGATGGACCAAGAAACGATGATCCCACGAGCCAGAGCCCCGTCTTTGATTCCAGGAAGTAGCGGCTCTCCTTCTCGATCAACCGAGTCCTTAACCCCCTGAGGACTGTCGCGCACCGGCAAAGCAAAATGAGTTTAGTGTCACTTGATTATTAGAGCTTTTAAGGGAATCTCCACAAGAGGTTTTTTCTGCCCTCATAGTTCTGTTGTCTGCTATGTTTGCACAAGAGCTGAGTGTCATCTATCAAGGATCATAAAGATACGGACAACCCAAAATAATTTGCCTATGGAAAGTTTGTGCCTCAGCTCAAATTTCATTTCCATTCTTACTATATGACACCTAGTGTCCTAAAGCTTACTCTTTACTATAAACTAGTTTAACTCAATTGGAGCTTCACTCATTGGACCCCCCCCCCCCCTCCAAAAAAAAGTCATTAACACAAAAGAAACAGTGGCATGGTGGCATCTTTCTGAGGAAGCATTTGCTTTACCTTCTGCCTAAAGGAAAGACCAAAAACTAACTGCTCAGTCTCTATTTTTATCAGGCCTATAAAAACTACATCCCAGAGTGGACAAATGAATAGAACTTTCAGGTGACATCTGACCCAATGCTGGCTGATAGTGGAGAAATCGTCGACATGGATTAACTGTGAAAAAAAAAAAAATACTGTTACAGATAGGTTTTTATTCCACAATATTGAAAGTTGTTATTGTGTTCTAACAATATGCTTTTCTTCTCATATATCTTCTCTGCAAATTTTTAAAGCCTTTGTTCACTTGTGAAATCAAGTTGTGATTAACATCTCCTCTGAAAGCCATTTGATTTCTTGGATTTAGAAAAATGTAATTTAATGTAAAGTCTTAAATTCTAACTTATTAAAAAGGTGTAAAGGTTCTTTCAGTCTGGTGTTGCTGTTTGGACTGGAACAGGTAAACAACTGAAGAGGAGGCAGATATGACATAACGTAAGAGGAAGTGTTATTAAGCTTGTTATGTACCAGTACACTGCCCGGAGCGCTTATTTACATATAATGACATGATGAACTTTAACAGTATTACCTTAAGCCATATGCAGGGTTTGGCTCTCACACGGTGGTGTATGAGCTTCTACCAAAAACAAGGTTTTAAACTTCTTTATGTGGCCGGAGAGATACTGTGGAAATGTTACACGCAAACAGGAAAGTCTATCAGTTCATCCATGTAAGCTTTTCTAGTTTAAATTGAGGACAATAAAGGGATAGTTTGGCTCTTTTGATGTGGGTTTGTATGAGGCCTGTATGCCTTGTGAGTTTCTTAACCTGCTGTAGATGATGGTCAGCTCGCCCTCTTGTTCAGCAGCACAGTGCGCTGGCAGGAAACACAGAAAGTGTTGCTGTAAACGGTGAAGCTGAACGCTAAAATATATATGTCCCTTTATGTATACGCTTCACTTTTAAAATTTTTTGTGTTTTACAATGCTGTCAAATAGTGTTTTCTTTTGGGCTGAGTGGACACTTACATTTTGAGTTTAGAAATTACAATAATAATTTTACTTCGATCTTATACCAGGTGATAATTAGCATGCTGTGGGGACTGAGTTCTTCCTTTTCTCTACAGGGAGAGCAACAATGATTTGATTATGTGTTTCACACACACAGACAAGCTCATACACCTACACACTGTAAGAGCTTCAGAGTGAGCTGCGGCTGCCTAGCAGCAGGCTGAGTCGGCTCTCTCCCAATTACTCCCACCATCCTGAACTGTCAGCAGCAGTGAGTACTCACTCAGAGAGGAAATTGCTCACCAACCAAAAGAGAACATGTGCTCAAATGTCGAGATTTTACTCAACATTTACTCGCGGGCTGCACCCTTGGATCCGCGACGTGGAGATTCAAAGAGATGCAAAAGAACATGCAGATCAGGCTAGTAGACTTGAGAAGCAAATTCAAAATTTCCACATTTAAACAAATATACAGAGCATTCAGGTTTTTAAGGTGCTTTCTTTGCATTTCCAGCAACATTCATCTCTTTGCTTCACTGTCTAATGTCACCGCACCGGTTAGTGTTGGATTCATGAGCAACACAATGCTGTCCCCAGGGAGCCTCTCTTGCTTTTTCCTGATGAATCTCATTAGAGGAAAACCAGCGAGGTGTCACTCCGTAGAATAAAGCTTGTACGATACAAATAGATGAAATAGGGCTGCACAATTACTCGAAATTTATTTGCAAATGCAACATAGCGTTCCGCAAATTTTAAATTGCACAGAGTGCAATTTTATTTCAGGTAAATGTGTGGGTAAAAAAATGCCACTTTAATTTAAATGTGGTTGTCCTGGCTTACACATCATATTCTACAGACTTTAGAAAATGTCTCTGTTTGGCACAGATCCCCACAAAAATCAAACCATAATGATTTTAGTGTTTTCCAGTAAAAATGGGAATGACATAAAAATGATCTTCCCCTCTCATATCTCAAATTATGTCGCAACCGCAGCATCAGTTTAAATAATCGCAATTGCATATTTCTTCAAAATCGTGCAGCCCTGACATGAAACCTTGTTGTGGCATTTATTTAAACCTTGCACAACAGAAACCGTGACCCGAGCTGAAATCAAAACAGCACCTTTCTCTGACAAGCAGCAGCTGTAACTCCTCTCATCATATGAATAGCTGTCTTGTGCACTTGGACACGGGTGGTTACATGACCAGTGATGGTTGAGCTCTGCTCAGGGGAGTCAGCCCCACCAATCACAAGCAGCTGTCACCACTTATTGCATTTCCTTGTCACTGTGACAACCCTCAGTGGACAAACACAGACAGAAAAAAAAAAAAAATTAAATAATTAAAAAGCTGATTGAACAGGAACGACCGTGAACCCAAAGACCAAACAATAGAGATTCAGTATTAATAGGTAACAACATCTGGTGATATTACTCTGTAGATCACGCATGCATAAAAATATTATTAATATTAATGTTTGCCTTTAGTGCTTGGACGCTTTGAGAGGCAAAGTTGTCAAACACAACGTCTCTGAATTTGTACAGTTGCTCCCAGAGGCCAATATTTAAACAAAGGCCTTGTTCATGAGGGTGAACCTTTAAAGGATTACAAAAGTAAATAGCTGTGCCAGGCTCAGCATTAAAAAGGCTGATGTGATTTATTCATTACAGGGCTCAGGTTCTTAGAGTGGTACAAAAGGAAACAAGGTATGCAGTTTTTATATCTAACTCTTCCAGTTTTTCTTTATGTATTCTTGAACAACTGATGTCCAAAGTTAATTCTTGATCTTAGTAACCAAGGCTGAGAAAAATATTGTGATATTCAAAGTAGGGCTGCAGCTAACAATTACTTTCATCATCAACTAAGCTGACGATTAATTTCAGGATAAGTTGAATAATTGTTTATTCCATATCCAAAAAGTGGAAAAAATGCTCATCTCAATTTCCCAGGGTCCAATGTGGCGTCTTCAAACTGCTTCTTTTGTCCAAAAAACAGCCCAAAATACAAAGACTCCTCACTCATCATCATAAATGACACAGATAACAACAAATCCCCACAGTGTAGAGGCTTGACCAGCAATTCTTTTTACATTTTTTGAAAATGACTGAAAAGGTTTAATCCACCATCAAAAAAGTGGGTGATTAATTTTCTATCGATCAATAATTGCAGCTCTAATTCAAAGACTATCATGTCATGTTTAAAACCTCATGACAGCTATTAAATGAATCAATTTAATGAGCCCCATTTTTTTTTCAAGATAATTAGTCAAAAAGTCAAATTGTGCTCATTTCCACTAACTTAAAACACACAGATTTATTCACACACAATAAAGCATGGTATGGCCTCAAAAATACATTTTTAATTTAAAAAAAAAAAAAAAAGTCCAAAATAGGTAGTCCATATGTCTGTTGGCTCATACAAACAATACGAGACCAGCTCTCTGCTGGAGGACCGCCATCTAGTGGAAGCACAGCAAACACTCAGAGGTGTATCACTGCCTTTAGATTTAACCTTAAGGCTAATATATGTAACACCTGAGCACTAATTAGAGGGGTCTGATTAGTATCATGTGTGTTTGGAGGGGACTGATGTCAGGTTCAGACTGTGCTATAGAAATACAAAAATGTGTATCGGTGTAAAGGATGTTGACTGAAAAGACTGAAAGACATGAAACTTTTCTCATGCTGCACTCTTGACCGCCCGAGTGAAAACCAGGAATCCTAACCGCTACACCATACAAGACCTATACATTATACAGCACTGTACTTTATATTGTGACCCATCAATTAAGAGCGGGCAAAAGATTCGAAGTAGAATTGACTTTACGTTTTAGCCGTGCTCAAACATAGTTAAAAAGAGTTTAGGTTAAGGTAATTGTACTGTAAGTGGTGCCAAAATGTCACCACCTTAACATGCAGATACTGAAAACAGTGTAAACACAGAACCAGGGATGAGAATAAATAGACACAACCTGTCTGAATGTGTCGAGTTAGTGCTGATAAGTTTGTCTTCTTTATAAGACATTTTAACAGGCCTAAATCCAAACATCCTGCTGCCTTTAGAGCTTGGCTTGTGATTCTCAAAGTCACAGGTGGATGCTGATAACTACTTACCTCATACTGTGTAAATCAGAATGTTTGCCTCTTTTAATGACAGTAAGCTACATCATGCTAAGCTCCGCCACTGGCACATCAGGTTCAGAGTTACAACACACAGAGTCTGCTGATGGTTCTTTGGTTATGCGTCTCAGTTTTTTGAACTTCACTGCTGACTGATGTCGCAGATTTACAAATCTTTTTACGTGAAACGTCACTGAAGGTTCTTGAGTTTTTCCAGACTGGCAGTCCTGGCCTCGTGCTGCTGCTGTTTCTGTTTCTTCAGAGTACGGTAGGCCTCCACTGCTCGCTGCCTCTCCTCCTCCATGATTCTCTGTCGGGCCATAGAGGGCTTGGTTGTGGAGGACACGGTGTGGCCAAGCATGGAGTTGAGAAACAGCTCCTTGGATGCCTGGATGATGGAAGTAGAGTAAACACAGTTAATCTCTCCCGAAGTAGTTAAAGCAGCAATATGTAACTTTGACTGCGACCCACTGCTTCGAAAAACGAAACTTGCACATCAC
>JAQLOL010000009.1:10584714-10598185 GCA_029783665.1 Naso thynnoides | reverse complement strand
CCCCCCCCCCGCACAAATCTGAGTGTTGCAATCTAGTGCCTTTTTCTTCACCTTCTCAATTTACGCATCACTTGCATCAGTCTGTTCTAAGCTGCCCGTCACTCCTCACCTGTCCGCTAGTCCACCTGTTCATTTTTCGCGCTTTTAATAGTCACCTGACCATTAGTTAGGCTACTTTACCTCTTTCAGCCGGCGCGCCACCTGGAGCTTCACCTCTGCATCTTCACAATGTGCTGGGAAGTCAAACTTTAAGGTTGTTTGTTGGGTTATTAAACAGTGACAAATAAGTCAAAGTTTAGCCACGATGGACGCAGCAGACTCACCTGCGCGCTTTTCCAAGTTGTTGTGGGATTTATAAAGGGGAAATGCGCACAAATAGGCATGCACTTGGTTTTATAAATCTCACACTTTTTTGGCGTACGTACATTTCCTCGTTTGTACGTATGCCAACTTTTGGTGTGGATTCAACGCACAGTTTTCTAAATGAGACCCCTGGTCCTCGGCGTCCTTCCTCCTCCTCCTCCTGGACAGACCTGGATAGAAGGAATGGCGCCTATGTGCCATGAACTTAAGACACATGGGAGCGTATCCGTTAAGTGTCCTGTTTAAAATCGACCCCGCACTTCGCGCACACATACACACACTAGGTGCGCGCACGGTCACCAGGATCACGCCGGAGCAGTGCCTGACTTTGTCTTAAAAAAATAAAAGAAAAAGCACCAGTCCTCAACTATGCGGGCTTTTATTTTGAAAGCCCTAAACGGAACACTCTTCAACACCTCGTGTCGCTTGATTCTGGTGCAAGATGTCGCTCATTCCTTCTGAACCGAAGCTGAAACCCAAATGCGCATCGCTGACCGACACATCTTTTTAAAACGAACCAGGTGCTGTCCCGCATTTTGCGTGCAGAACAGAAGAAAGAACAACCAGATGTTTATTCAGAAAGGAGCGCAAATGTGAGATTACCAAATGTTTGGAACGTTCAAGATTTCACCTTGTATGAAAAGCAAATAACGGATAAACGTCTCACCGGGTGACCGAGTCAGTACAGTAAACCTTAATACGCGCGAAACGGGATTTTGTTGTCAAACAAAAGCCCGGAGATGTGGTGAAATGTCAACATCTGTCTCCAAATCTGAGCGGGTGCTTGGCGGAGCGGGATTTTCAGGGGTCCCTCTGTGAAGTGCGATGGAATAAAATGCTGCGCATTACTGCCTTCAGCACAGGTTACTTGAATCTAACACGCACCTGAGTCGGGGATTGATCTTTCTCTCGTGTTTAGGCTTCCGCTGTCTTCTGCAACGCAAAGGGGAGGATGGTCTTTGCTCTACATGTGATTGTCATGTCTTCGGCGTTTTTCAATCCCAGTTTCGCCTTCAGCTCCCACTTTGATACAGGTAAGAGTCATCCTGATGAGCGGCTGGAATGAGGGCGTTCATGCATTTGCTGCAGAGCTGCCTCTGGTTTCTGTATTTCATTTTAACAAGCTGGTGTTTGATGCGATGCCAAGCACGCTGTCTCGGTGCTGAATCTTTATAGTCACCTGCAGCAAAATCATTGCCTTAACATCACCATCATCGTCGTCATTATCATCATCCTCATCATCATTATCAGCAAGTGAGCCTCAACCTGAAACGATTAGCTCTGGTGTTTTAGATTCAAGCTCTCATCGCTTGGTGACAAGAGGGTTAAAAGTGTCTGCATATTCTGCATAGTCCTCCACATTCATCCCTGCAGCTGTATGTGTGTGTGCGTGTGTGTGCGCATGTGTGTGCTGTGATAAGGGTGTGTGTGTGTGTGGTGACAACAGAGCAGAGGTGACCTGCAGACAGTGTGTTTGGCTCTGCTGCTTGAGGTTCTGGCTCATAGATGCAGTATTTAATCATAGTCCTGTGTTTGTGTGTATGTGAGTTTGTGTGTGTCAGGAGGGGGTTAATGGAATACTTGACAAATGAGGACCCAGGTGTGTTGCAGTGCCACGGGGACACCCGTTGCAGGAAGTCATGCCTGTGCTGTGCAAGGCCTGTGTGAGGGGTGGGATCAGAGTAGAATAAAGACTTGTGTGCGGGAGTGTAAACAGGACTGAGAGAGTCCCTGCACTGAGCGCAGTGTGCTGAGCATACAAATGACGGTGAGCTCAGTGGCTCTCAAGTTTCAGGATCTGGCTGTCCCCCCCAAACCGCACACTCTCTGTCATCTCTGATCCCACTTTGTCCTATCCATGTGACTCCACACGTCTTTGCATCCTTTCTCAGTAAAAGTGGCATCCATTTGAAGTCATACCGGCCTATTAATTAAACAAGGCCTTGTGCATTTGGGAAATTATTTAGACTTGCAACAACATTCTAAACACTATAGCAAGGTGACTGTCATACAATTTTGCTGTGTAAAGCACCAAAGTAAGACAAGCAATAAGAGTTGATGTTTATATCTAAAACTTCTACCTCAACCATCCCATATTTATGGTGGCAATGCTGTGCCAATCACAATTATACAATGAAAACACACCTGTAAAAAGTAAAACACAATGACAAATCACAAAACACAATCACAAATAGGAAAACACAATAGCAAAACAGATACAATTGCAAATGGAAAGCACAACTGCAAAAGGAAAAAATAGACCACAAAAAGAAAAAAAGACACAAAAAACCTCCACAACAACAAAAGCAAAACAATCACAAAAGGAAAAACACTACTGCTAAAAGGAAAAACACAACCACAAAAACAAAAAACACTATCGTAAAATGGGTAAAACCAACACAAAAGGAAAAAACACATTTGCAAAAAGAAAAAACACCATTACAACAAGGAAAAAAACGACAACAAAAAGATGATACAAAACAACAAAAATGTTGAATTCATGACCAGGCAAGTGTACAATTTAGCTTCAATAGGCTAATGAACAAAAAACTAATCTTTCCTTCTTTAGGTTGTGTTTTTTCCTTTTGCAGTTGCGTTTTCCTATTTGCGATTGTGTTTTGTGATTTGTTGTTGTGATTTAATTTTTGTAATTGTGTTTTCATTTTGTGACTGTGACTGGCGCTTTAGGGCCACCGTACGTATAGCATTTAGACTGATGAATAAATCCCTAGATGAGTGAAAATATAATTGACATGACATCACAGCCATAGAGGATTTGTTCATACCTGTTCCAGGTGATACTTGGCTCTGCTTTGAAATAAACTGCAAAGATCGGTTTGGCATTTGGGTACTTAATAGACAAAAATGGTTCTTGGCGTTGAGTGCAGTGGATGCTGAGCTGGCTGTCCTTGGTTCTTTGCAGTGAAATATGATATAAACTGACCGGGGGAGCACTCTTTTAATTTGAAGGCTGATAAAGAGTTCCCAGCTGAATTATGGGTAAAATGCCCACACACTGTGGCTCTTCTGGGGCATCTCTGATTTAATTGTCTTGATATTTTTCTTCCTGGAGGAGTTCACAGGTTTAAAAAATTCCCCTGCAGAAATGTGCAGTGAAACGTTCATGTCTCGTCAGGTTGGTGGATGAATAGCTGCAGTGACATCTCTGGATTGAATCAGCTAATGCGCTGCGATTGGTTAGTTTCAGGTAGAGAGTGTGCATGCACATAAAGCTGGACTAGACGACAGAGTTAGAATGATCACTCCCCTGTCGTAATGGTCCAAATTTTGCATTAGAGCATCACATCACTTCCAATCCTGTTCCTGTTCCCTCCTAGTCAGTGGACAGAGGATCAATGTGTAATGGAGGGGGGCGTGTGAGGAGGAGCCAATCATTTTCAAGCCCAGTGCAAGGGAAAAGAGGAATGCAAGAGTCCCTTAAAGGAGAGTGACACACAGAATTCAATCAGCTGTAGTGGCTGAATATGCTGTCTGTGAGGCAGAGGAGCAGATTAGTAAAACACACTTACATATCTGAACTGCAGCACTTCTAAAGCAATCCTCCACAGCAGCACTTCATTCCTATGTATGAACATAACACACACATGCACAGCCAGAAAAAAGAAGTGTGGAGCAGGGTCAGTCGTCACATTCTGTGGCATTATATAAGATGTCAAGGACGTTTCCAGTGTAGCAGGATTTTTGCTCTCCTGACTACATCGGCCTTCATCTGGGGCTCAGTTTGTGTTCACTTGTGTAGATACGCGCATTTATGTGCAAGGCAGTGTGTGTTTGTGGCATTCTGCACCAGTGTCAACTACAGCTTGCACCTGGCTGGCTACTGCTTCAGCACCACGGAGAGCTCTCCCATCAAGAGAGGGCGCAGATGTGTTCGTGTGTGCAGGGTAGCTCTTTGAAAACCTGACCGCATCCCACCAACATTATAAATATGCATCACTTTACTGTTAGGGCAAACAGAAGACAGCCTGACCTGGATTGAAGGCCAACGAGCTGACAGTTTAACAAAGTGGGAGCCTTGACTTCAAACAGTCTCCTCTGATGCCTGGAGGGGGCAGTAGCAGCTAGTATGCATGTTCCGCTATCTTGATGGAGATTAAAACACACATATTTTTCTACCGCTGATGCGCACTGTGTCATAATGCATAATGCACATTCCACATGCAGGAAAGCTTCCACGTGCCCTCGTGCCCACATGGATGCACCACAGCAGGCTGCAATCACTGTGGTCCTAATATCGGAGATGGTAAAAATGGTGTCTTGACTCGCTTGCGGAGCTCCTCCCACTGACTCGGTCAGTAAAAGCCAGCCACCACTGACTATTTGATTATTCATCCCTCCATGTGTAACACCAAGCACTTTAGTTACATAACTCTGCCTCTGGGGGAAGTGGAATAAGAATGAAGTGGATTTAAGCAGTCAAGGGGAACCATCTATGTCTCCTCTGTGTGCTCTTTGTGTGATGATGTGGGGGATGTGTGTTCTCTTGGTGTCTTGTGTGGAGGCTTGTGTGTTTGAATGTTTTTTAGAGAGGGCCCCGTAAAGTATTAAACTTTGGCCAGAGTGTCATTTCTCGGTTCATTTGAATGTTAGAGCACCTTGAAGTAGAACCATTTAGCAACACCTCCCATGGTGGTTAGAAGGGAAGAGGCTGGCTTGTTATGATGTGAGGTTGAGGCGTGATGGCCTGATTTAAGGGATGTTTCACGCTCAATATTAAATGACTTAAGGAAAAATGTTTTCTTGTGCTGAAGGGGCTGCTTCAAAGTGGTGAGACAGGTTGATATTTGGGTGAAAATTATAAATTGTGAATTATGTGCATGCTTGGCTGAGTGGGAGTATGTCTATAACAATAGCATCAGGAAAACAGAAAAATATTGTAGGAATAATTACAAGTGCGTAGGAGCTGGCATAACTCACATTAACTTATTTTGCTCAGGTATGTTTGTATTCACTTCACACTCACACACAGGCATCTCCACACAGATATACACACAAACTGCCTTTGTTTGCATCATGAGACACAAGCTAAAATGTCTCTCTACGTGCACATTTCTATGTGGGCATATAGTTTGCACATGCATCTAATTTGTGTTTATCAGCCAGAGGTCTAAACACATGAGGGCCCAAACACTTCTGCCTAGAGTGTATGTGTGTGTAGAGCTCTGTTGGTAGGTAAAATGTAGTGAGAGATGATACTATACACAGGTAAAATTACTGGAGCCTTCATAGTGTTAGGAATAAAAATGATTAAGCTCTACTATTTTCAAACTGCCAGAATTCCCTTAAATTAAAGCTGCATTTGGTAACACTGGTGGAAACATCAACTTTTTTGTGTTCTTTTTGGGAAAAAATGCCATAATACCCACAGACAGCTGTTAGCAAGTGACGTGGTCTGAGAGTATCCTGAGATCTGTGTTTTCCCAGCATGCCTCTGTATTCAGAGTTGGTAAAAATCCCATCTCTCCCGTTCTATTTGCCAAATCAGTGACTCTCTCTGTACTCTCTGTCCTGATTGGCCGGTCTACACTGCACTACTTAGTGACAGGTGACGTTCGTACAAGCTGATTAGCTGTTTGTGCCTTACGCTCTGACTCATCTCTGCCAACAACAGAGAGTCTGCAAGCAACACCGACAGTCGGCTCAAACTCGAGCTGAAATGGATCAGTATATTTCGCTGCAACTTTCCCTGCAACTACTTCATCTTGGTTCAAACTGGACTTAAAAGAGCGAGTGACGACAAACGAAATAAAACACAAAAACAGGGAGTGAAGTTGCTTCCCAATAAGTCGCATGCTACAGCTAACGTTAGCTTGTTAGCTTGTTAGCAAAAGTTACCGACTGCAGCTTTAATTTGAGAAAAAGGTGCATCAATTGCATTCTGTATCTATTAAAAATAAAAAAGCAGCATCGTTCAGTGTTTGCGAAGATCTCCGTCAACAGACCCAGGACGACCCAAAAATGTTGAGGATCATCTCTGGTGGTTAGAGCTGTGTCTACACCAACATTCAGTGCAAGGCCTCTATTCAATCTGTGTGGACCTCAAATGCGGACTGAAAATTTCTTATTCTTCTGGTGCCTCCTTGCCATGATCTGCCATTATCTGAAATAACGCTGCTGACGTATGCTCATGACGCATACACTCAGAACATCGGTGAGAGTGGACAGAAGTAATGTTAACAATTATTTACCAATTTAAGTGTGCAAAATACATCAACATATCAATGTTTGGCGTGCTAAATACAAGATGCAAATTGTTAATACTGATACAATCAAATTGTATTTTGAAAAATAATTTTAGATTGATTCAAGTCACACTAGAAGAATGACTTGCTGTTATCAATTTGTGAAGTTTTATCATAGGAATATAAATCAATGCACTGATACAATGGATGTTTAGTTACACCCCTACAACTAAACATATGTAACTCAGGTGCTGATGATGATCAAGCAATTTAACTTGAAACACTTACTCAAAAAAGGTTATTTTCCACTGTATACTGCTTCATTCTTGTTCAACAGAAACAATCTCAGAAGTTTTTGATTGCACCTTCTTGTAGTCATTAGCTCCTCCCAGAAAGTGGTTGTCTTGCCGATTATTTGCTGGAGAACCACCATATTTTTTTCAACCAACAATGATAATTTCTCTCGGAAAAAGGTCTCAAATACAGCCAGTTAAGAGTTAACTACTGCCAGAATCATTTATCTTCTCTAATATTATGTTAATGAATGAGCTTTGATCTGATTGGGCAGAAACCCCAGCAAGCCTGTCTGAGCTGGAGTGAAGCTGTTTGACTGCAGTAACAACATAACTGCTTATCAGAATTTTTTCTTTGTCCAAATGCTTTGAATCTTGTTTATTTAATATTGAATATCTTAGAAAATAAACAGACAAATTTAATCTGCTCCAGTACAATAATTCAACGCTTTTCACTGTATTCAAACAGGAAAATGTAAGGCCCTTTTTCTCTTTGCCTCTTGCTTTTGCTGCTTGTCTGTCGCTTTAGCACCTCACACTGCACAGTGTTACAGTCACGCATGACAACTATGACCTGTCAACAACTGCTCACAGCTGCATATCTGCTGCAGATGCATTTTCACTACGTTATTACTGCACTGCGCCAAAACCATAGGTTGATGAAAAATCTATGCACAGTCGACAAGTCAACTTTTCTGTCCAACCCCTTGCACCTTTACATGTGAGTCTTGGTTTTGAAGTTTGCCAGATTAACTTCTGAAAAGACAGAGTTGATATTCAGACATTTTCTGTCCAGCAGTGTGCTCTTGCCCG
This sequence comes from Naso thynnoides, assembly GCA_029783665.1. NCBI lineage: Eukaryota > Metazoa > Chordata > Actinopteri > Acanthuriformes > Acanthuridae > Naso > Naso thynnoides. Next base: position 10,590,513 of record JAQLOL010000009.1, on the reverse strand, counting down.
GGCTGTCATGGCACGGACATGACAGGCCTGATATGCTGAGCCATGGCAGTCCTCCTGGGCTCTCACTCCCCCGTTAATGACAGTTATTATGGCTCTCTGCAGGCCAGTGCATCCCTCTGCCATCTGCAGCCATTCACAGAGAGCATGGTTGAACAGCAGCAAGGATGTAAATCGGAGAAGGATACTGTACCCTGCCATTAATCACATCATGCTGTTCCCTCGGCTCTAAACTCTTGCTGTGACTGACGTATCCGTGCACGTGCACGTGCATGTGCGTTTGAAGGGTGCTTCCTCCTCTATGTTCAACCCTCTCTCATCATACTTGATACTTGACATACATACTGATGTATACATACTTGGCTCTGCTCCTCTCTCCCATTTCAATTTAACCTTACGAATTTAGCTCTTCTTCCTTCCCCAGAGCGTTATCACCCCTTTCACTCCCCTCTAACTCATGATCTCTCCCCTCTTCATGCAGCCTCTAGCTGCCAGACGTTTTTTTCTCTTGGGAAGCCAGGCTGTTTCAGAGGACAACCGATTTCTCCTTCAATGCAACCCATTAGCTCTTCCAGAGGCTGTGAAAAAAAAGACCAACTCTAGCTTCTTTGTGTCCCATGACTCTTATATACAGTGTATACATAAGCATATACAGTATACATAAAGAAGTCTTTTGAAATAGATGCTCAAATTACATCTTGACGCTAAAGATGAGCAACAACTTGAGCCAACAATCGATTTAAAGCAATTGTCCTTATGCATTTATTTACACATGCACAAAGCAGTGGAGAATCAATATCATTCTTGGCTCTCAACTGTAAGCAGATTGTTTTTATTGTTTTGTTTTCATCTTATTCAGCAACTTCCTGTCAGATGTAATTGTAACTCTGAAAGTTTTCCACATTTGTAGATTATTTCTGCACCTGTTCTGCCTCCTGACCGACCTGTAAATGTAAACCTAAAGGTCACACTCCTTTGCCTTGGCTGTATCCCGCACTTCTCCACCATTCTTTCCACTTAAATGTTGTGCTTGTGTGTGTGTTATTGTTGGAAGCTGCTCGATGCAGCCAAGGCAGGGCAGATGGAGGAGCGTGTTTGCCCCTGCAGCACTGTCCTAAATGTGAAAAGCATGCTCAGAGAGATTTGGGGCTCTTTCTGCTTTCTTTCTGTGGAGATCTTTCTTTCCTCCCCATGTTGACACAAATTTTCATGATTACCCATTTGGAGCATCAAGGGTAGTTAAGGGAAAGGGCATTTAAGTAGCTAAATAGCAGCTGCCGCTAACTTCGTCTTTTTGTGTGTTCCATGCACCTCGATCATCAGTGCCTTCTGGACATATTTCTTAGTTGTTCTGTATATGAGCGTATGTATATTTTTGCTGCAGCCTCTGACACATCAACTGCAGACCATTAGCTAACACATCTGTATCCAGTCTACCATATACTAATTGCAGTTGCAAGTGTAACTCTTTCTCCCTCTTTTTGTCTCCCCCTCACTCTTTCTCAAGACCATTTGATTGCAGTGGTGTGTAGTTTGGCAAAGTGCCTGCCCTGCAGCACTGCCATTTCTTGGTCTCTTGGTTAAAAAACACAGAGTGGGTGTGTTTGCATGCAAAGCAACCATACCAGCAAGACAGCGACAGACTCAGGTAAAAAGGAACAGGCCACAGCAGAGAGATGACAGCACAGCATCTGACAGGATGAAACATTTATTTCTGTTTTGGTGGTGTGTATCCAGTGTTGGGAAGTAACTAGTTACATGTAACAAAATTATGTAGTTTAATTACAAAATAAATGTAACTGTTATCAGTTACAGTCCAAAGTTTCCATGTCAAACTTGATGAAACATTTGCAGGAATGTAGCCTATGCAGTAGCTGCAAGCAGTCATATTAAATAAGGGAGGGAAGGCCTTGCCTGCCCCCCACCCCTGCCCACCACACCATGCCACTGTTGATTACTACTGAAAGGTTAACACCGCCTGGTTTGAAAATGGGTTACAGTTGAAAACATTCGTTAGAAATTTCAAAAAGTAATCAAAAGTAATAAGTTACATTATTTTTGATAAAGTAATTAAAATAGTTACATAACTTTTTCATTTTAAATAGGGTAAAGAGTAGAGCGATATGGGATTTTTGGGGCGGATGTCAATGCCAATAATTGGGAGTGAGAAAAGTCAGTTGGCAGTCCAGCCAACCAATCAAATCTCTAAAAAGACTGTGATGCATTCAGGTGCTGTCAGATGAATCCAAAAAACAGAAATCCCAGCTTCCACCGAACCCAAACTGGTTCAAACTGTCGCTTCTAAAATACTAGCCCAACACAGCCTAGCCCGTGGGTACCCGACGAGTCCCGTCAGTCAGGTATCCCATCTCTAATTGACAGGTGGATTGGTGTGATAAAATTGGTTGAATTTGAAAAATGATTCAACCAATAACAGCCCAATTCAGCGATGACATCGGGGACCCAGGAGATGTTTTTTACGTGAAAGACAGAATTGTCAGACTTAAATATACAAATTAAAAATAATTCTTTTTTTTGTAATTTTTTTGTGATACATTTTTAATTTCAACTACAATAAGAGCATGGATATGGTCCAAAAGGGTTAAAAATGCATTTTTGACTTCAGCACGACTTTAAAAACAGTTTTAATATTGGTGCATATTGGTGAACCATATGCCAATAGCAATATATCTGCAATGGCTCAGTATTAGCCCATAATATTGGTCCACCGATATATCAGTCAGGCCCTGGTAACTAGTAATCTGTAACATTTCCAAAATAACCTTCCCAACTCTGTATCTATCAAAGCATACAACATTATCAATGATGTGTTTGAGCTTTTTTTCCTGGACATTGAGGGCTTGCTGCAAGCAGGAGCAGGCATGAGCTGAGTACTTTCAGTTACCACGGAAACTCCCAAGTTATCCTATGCAGCCCAGTGCGACACCTTGATTTGGCTTTCTGTGTGGGAGCATATTCTTCCGCGTGTGTGTGAGTACAAGCACAAGGCTCGGTCCTGACCCTGATACAAGTGTGGGAGGCATTCTGATGTGCATCTCTTCCTTGAATAAAAAAACTCTTTTTCTCTCTGCAGCCTTCCTTGTCAGGTTTGTCCTCTCGCCCTCTCCTACATGTGTCCATTTTGAGCAGATTTGTTGAATGCAGGATGAGCTTGGACGTGTATAACAGGTACTTTAATACACATAGTAAATATCCCAGCAGCTGTAGACGGATGTTCAGTCACTTCAGCTGCATTTTACAGCTACATAGCAAGAGAAAGCTTTACCTCGCTGGTGCATGGATGCTTTATTTATGATCCACCATGAAAAGCACAGTGGCTGCGCTTAACACTCTTGGCTCTCATCTTGCTCATGCAGGCATTGACACAGACACAGTTTTCCTTCAGTTTCCTGCTTCCTCTTTTGGCCTTTGTCACTCTATGTCTATTTGCTTCTCTTTAATCTAAAATCAGGGAATTGCAGGTTAGTTGAAGGAAACACTTTAGGGAAATAAAAAGCAATAGCCTCCTCATTTGTTCTTTTATCTTTCATCAACACTTTTTTCTCTCTTTTATCCCTCATTTTATTCGACAGTGTCCTCATTGTCAGCCTGAATTGTAGAGGTGGTGAGGTACCGCCATCACTCTCCCCTCCCCCTTTTTTTCCCAGCTTTTTAATAAAGCGGGTGTGAGCCTGGCTTTTTAAGTGCTTTATTTTCATTTCCCCATGCAGCCGTTGAAATAATGTGTGCTTCTCAAATATTTATGGAGGACCCGGGGTTGCCGCGCTCTCGTTTTTCTTCAGAGAGAGAAGAAGATGAATTCTCCAAATGTCGCGCTTATGAAAATATTGCCACCGATTTTTCTCTGGATGACCACATTCGACTTTCTGGTGGTAAATAAAGGCTCAATTTAGGCTGAATCATTTGCTGCACTTGAATCTACAAAATGCAAAAAACTAATTCTTATGAGTCAAACTGCAACAGTGCAGGGAGATCATATGTGTACCAACAATTGCTAAATGTAGCAAGAAACTACAGGACTACAAAGCTAAATGGGTCAAACAAAGATTTTCTGTCTTCCATCTATTCATCTATTTTAAAACCATTTGTTGTGTGCAGAATCATGGTCATGAGAAGTATTATTTGTCTCAGGCGCTTGCCCAAATCTTCAGAGGGATTCCCCAAACTCTGCCTGCCCTCTCCTTCCAGCCAATCATGCACTTGCAAGGTACTTACAAGATACTAAAATACTTGAACGTCTTGATTCAAAGAAGCAGTGTCTTGAGTTCAGAACTAATGGAGAAAATCTCAGCTGCCTGAACTGGTAATTACTGCCCAAAGCTTCGAGCTGTGGGTGAGAAATCTGAACAATAGGTTGAGAGCTCTGCTTCATATCTCAGCTCCCACCTCTTTGTCTGACACGTCGGCATTACTCGAAGAGACGGTTTGCCATGACTTCGGGGTTTGACAGCGCTTTCACACCAGCTTTATTTAGTTCGGTTAAACCCGGCTTGAGTATGTTTCCCCGATTTGGTGCGGTTGGTTTGTGCAAGTGCTGCATTCAAGTGTGCACCAGAATTGGACCAAACAAGCAGACTGAGACCTGGTTTTACTGGTGGTCTCAGTACGTTTCCAAAAGAACTCTGGTTCTGGTATTTGGTGAGATCGTGATCTGCCCTTGGCCTGCGCTTAGTACAGAAAGCACCGCACATTTTTGCACTAGCACCGACCCTGTAGGCAACTATGTGCAATTTGAAATGAGGGAGCATTTCCCCTGTCACAGCAACAACACGCCAGCATAAGCAATCGTGGATAAACTTGGAGAATGCAAACCATGTAATATATGATGACCAACACCAAAATTACCCCATGCAATTGCCTCTCCAGCGTTAAAATACTTGTGGTGGGTGTGTTGTCTGCTCGTCCCTCTCTTTACATTAACAGATTTTGCCCACGTGGAAATTCTCAACAATCAGAGCGCAGGATCTGGATCCACAATATTGCTCCTATCCCAGACACATCTTATTAATGAGTGAAGGTTTTGTTTGTTTGTTTTCCCCATAACTTTATTTAGCCAATGAGTGAAGTGCAGTGGAATTTTGGTTCACTTCAGCATCTCATCAACTGATTTGGACCAGAGCAAATTAATACATGTAAATGTTAACCTGACCAGCTGAAAAAAAGAAAAAACAACAAAACATTTTCTTATCTGGTGCGCACCATGGAAGTTGACTAGAAGCAGACTATCAGATGTGAAAGTGCCCTAACTGCCCACGTATATATGAATATATGGGCAGTTTTTTTGCGCCTCATCATTTTTCAGAGAGTCACATCAAAAGCATAGGAGACTAGCCACCATATTTCATCGATTAAAGACATAAATAAAAAAAAAGGCAGTGAATTACAGCCTTGTCATGGTTTATTTATCTATGTTATGAATGCAAATAATTGCAAACACCTCTTTTGCTTGAAATGTAAAAGAACAAATTCCCTCATCTGACTACTATACAGGAAACAGACACTTGCTTTCTCCAGACATATAAAACAGATTCAGAGTGATTTGGCAGTTTCCAGTCTTCCATCTTATGTGGAAAAAACTAAAAGTTGGTCCACGCACGTCTGTGTTCACCATCTGCTTCATCACTGCCTGTAGAGGCAACAGCCTCAGGCGAGATGACGTTAAAGGCAAACAGCTTATGAAGATCGTACACTTCCCTGAAGGTGAAAGTTGCTGTAAACTTCAATGTGAGGAGATGCTTGTCATTTTTAAAGGAGAATATATAATTGCCAGAAATAGAAGGG
>JAQLOL010000009.1:10554008-10579574 GCA_029783665.1 Naso thynnoides | reverse complement strand
CACAAACACACCGGAGAGGGAGAGTCACTTAACAAAAGGAGGGGAACACCCCTGCTGTTCCCCCAAAGTGTCTGATATGGCTAAAGTGTAAAGCATTGCTGCAGCACCCCCTATGGGTGCAACGACACGTCCAATTCGCCCCCTAAATTTAATGGGTTCATCCTTGGCCCAGTCTACAGCCTTCCTCCTAGTTTCATGGGTACTGGCCCAGCAGTTTTTCTGTAATCCTGCTCACTGACAGACAAACAAACAGACAGCGCCGATAACAATACCTTCTTGGCGAAGGTAACAAAGCACATCGTAGCTGGTTACTGTCACGAAGTCTTCTCTGTCGGAAGAAAATATTTTTTAGTTCTAAATCAGTTTGTTTAAGTTATTCCAAAAAAATAAAAAGCAACAAATTAATGTGTGAAATCCATTTTCGTAGTGGTGGACTAAGGATGTTTGAGGAGCATTGCATTTTGTCCTCTGGACGGGCATCCTAGAAGGCGCATCATCATTTTTTCTCTACCTTCCAAGAGGGCACTTTCACAGTGTTTTTTCTAACATTAGGGCACCGTGGAGGGCCATTGCCCCTCTGCCCCCCCTCCATTGAGTCCGCCAGCACATTTTAGAGTTTGTTGATTTGTCAGTTAGTCAATAAATCAGAAGAAAATCATTTGCCAACTGTTTTGATAATTGATCTGTTGGTTCAGGCATTTGTTAGGCAAACATTTGCTAAGTCCAGCTCTCTAAATGTGAGGATTTGCTGTTTGTCTTTGTCATTTATGACAGTAAATAAAACTTGGGCTGTAGGTAGTCACGATGCTCATTAGTCACATTTTCAACATTTTATAGCAAAGAATTAATGATGAACATGATAGATGCAGCTCTAGTTTATTGAAATTCCAGACAAGCTGGTACAATGGTTGACGTATTTTGGTTGTTTGGCAGCAGATATCACGCAGTGATTAAAAGGTTCCCTCTCTCTCTCTCCTCTTTGGCACCGGCTCGTCACTCAGCGGCTCGCTTGTAAGGTGTGCATTCGGGTGGGACTGCAAATTCGCACCACTGCACCATCCAAGAAAGCTTCATTATTCCTCTCCATCGCCGTGCTCTTACTGGAGCGCGTAGTGTGAGGCTGGGTATTAAGTGCTTTCTAAACTGAAGGCTCTCTGGGGAGCTATGCAACGCTGACTCACAGCCAGGTGCTCGCTTTCACACTTTGCTCCGAGGAGAGTGGCAGATGGTTCTCCTGAATGAGAAACACACATACACACATTCCTATATACACACACGAGTGTTTTAGGACGCACGTGAATACACACAAACACACACACAATAAGCAATTCAAATATTTTACATTAACCCACTCTCCTGCTGTCCTCCTTTTTCATTTCTTCTCCTTTTTATTTTACGTTTCCTCTTTTATTTACCCCCCACCCCCACCCCCAGTGGCAGTAAGTGTGAGATAAGCTTGTTATGGGCAACAGTTCATTAGCCTGCAGATGGATGGATGGAGAGATGGATTGTTCACAGAAAGCTCTAAACCCAGTTTTTCATAATGCGGGTGCAATGAAAATTTTAAACGATCAACACTGATTCACTTTAATGAGTTTTTCACAAGTTTTAATACAGAATGTTTTGTTAATACTCAGGTCTTCTAAAGAAAAAAGTATATTATCTCAAAAACCATTTTCTGGCCAAACTGTTCTTAGCTTATTCCAAAAGCCTAGAGGGCCAGCACGTAGGATTTAGTGGCATCTAGTGGTTAAGTTGCAGATTGCAGCCGACTGAATATCCCTGCCCCGTTCACCCTCGTTTCACTGCCGTGCGAGTTTTGAACTGGTAGGAAAAAAACGACTCACTTTAGCTCACTCAGGTCAGGATCAAAGAGAGGAGACCGTTGCTGCCACGGTGCAGGCTGTAAATGAACTGAGCTGAGCTCTGACTTAACAGGTGTGTGAGCTGCTCAGTCGCTGCACCTGTAGCTGCTGCAGTGAGACCTCTCCTCTAACCAGAGGTCACGTGATCTCCCCTTCAACAGGCCTTTTACCTTACACATCAGCTGAACGACACCTGTGCTGCTTTCAATCATAATGCCTTTAAGTAAATTAAGGCATAACCATAAAAAACTGGGCATAATCTCCCTCATGCTGCAGATCAGTGGCACTGACGGGATCATATTTCAAGAACTGCCTGGCCACTTTGGTTACTTTAACTCCTTTTGGTATATATGCGAGAACATGTAATCGCTGAGGGGTGCTGCACCGTACAAGTGCATGCATGACCACATATGTGCGCTCGCCAACACACTTTCAGCACGCTCCAAGTTACTGTCGATTAACAGTGACAACTAAAGTGGCTACCATACTTAATAAAATATTTGTCATCTTTAATATTTTCAAAGTTTGGTTTACAATACAAGAGTAAACAGAAACTCGCGTCAATATTATATACGTCTGTCAAAAGATATCAACATTCCCACAGTTATCTGCAAAAGCACACTGTACAAAACAAAATGTTCCGGTCTGTGACACACAAGCCATACCGTTCAAGTCTGCACACTTTTCACAAACACGCCTCATAATGTAATAAGACGTTTTTTATAGCTCTTGCTCTCTTTAACAACTAAAACCGCATCAGTTACACCAACAGTCCACCGCTTGTTATGTTCGGTTTTCTAATAGTATGTTGCGTTTATCACCGTAAAATATGTTATTAAAAGGCTCATTCACTTTCTGTGGATATTTGGACGTCATTACTACCCACAGTCAAACAACCATACGTATCAATGACAGGAGTATAAAAATTATGATCTTACTTACTGTAATTGAAGATGCCGAAGGTAGCCTTGCATGTAAGCCCTGCAGACACACTCGTATAACGACTTGACCCAGTGTCCTCTTGGTTGGTTTCAATATTTTTTTGTTTTGGGGCTTTTCGAACCAAAAAAATCCAATATTCTCTTCTGTGACATTGTTTAGCTCCTAACCCTAACTGCCAAAGATGCGCTGCCGCTGACCCACGCTCCACCCTTTGCACTTTGACCTGAGGTGATGACCCCTGTAACGTCATAGAAATAAATTATATTTGCACATATTAAACATATTCTTCTATGCATTATCTTCTTTAAAAAACTGTTTCTTTGATTTGAAGTCACACAGAGGTCGGTGTAGACCAAAGCTTTTGATTTATGATCAGCGCTGACATCCTACACCGTGTGCTGGTTCAGAGAGTCAGAGGGCTTTAGGGACACACGACAACAACTGGAGAGCAAGGACACTGCAGCAGACCAGGAAGCACCAACAGATCGGGGCATGGGGGATAAAACAGACAGAACAGAGGAGATGGGATATTGTGTACAGGGAAGGGAAGAGAGGCGGTCAACGTTTTCCCCTCCCTCTCATCCTCATCCATTCTAACAGAAAGGAGGGGCAGTAAAGGGATTCTCTTTTTGTCTGTGTCGCTGATGATAGTTCACATTGTCTCTTGCTCTTTTTAGCTGCGACCAGCAGCTCTATAGGTCTCTCTCTCTCCATGGGTCAGTTGGTTGGTTGGCCCACAAACATTCCCTTATCTTTGGCAGCCACAGTTTCACTCTAGGAGGCTGAAATTTGGCTTGGAGGACAAATGTGTATGTGTTAAGGTTTGCTTGTGTTTTGGCTAAAAGGGGGCGTTCCGATGGGAGTGACCTATTGTAAAAAGGCGCTTAACTTTTAAAGTATTTCATATAACATGGCATGCAGAAACACACACACACTAATGCACACACTTTAATTGGTCATGTCTTGCCCCATCCCCACACATTAGCCACGCCCCCTTACATAACTAATCAGTTTGTTGTAGACTCCTATGGGAGGCGTCATTGCAGGCAGTAATTTTTATTTCTTCACTGTCTGTCTTTCCAAATATACAGTAAAGAAAGGTTTTAACATTCAAACAAGTTCACAGTATTTTGCATCCCAACATTTTTGCTGCAGGTCACAGCTATAAATTCGCAATTTGCGCTTGTTTTAGGAAAAGTGGACACTTAGCATGTGTATTATAGGTTATGTCTGGTTTTCTTTGTTAGAATGCAGAGTAGAGGATGTAGCTACAATTTTAGATTTTGAGGTTAAAACAGAAAGCTCAAGTCTTGTATTTATTACTGACACAGGACGGAACATGTATTATGTATATTTTTTGCAACAGTAGGCCGAATCCTCAGAAAAATGAATTTTTCTGATACGAATGTTTTGTTGAACATGGTTTTCATACTTGAAAAATTTAAAAATGGGCTGTAAGTACCGGACATTGTCTCCTCTTGTGTAGCAAAGTGAAAACATCTCTAAAGTTAAAAAAAACAACATTGCATGGCTTAAAAATAAGAAGACACACTCCAGAGCGAAGGATCCTTAAAAACTGTTGAGCTGGAAGAAAAATGGCCTCATGATGCAACATACTGGCAGATGTAACAGAGCAGTTTAAATCATTTCGCTCAAAATAATCGGGACAGCTTTGTTTCCTCTCAGATATTCATGACATGATGCAAGCGGTGATGTAGTTTCTAAAACTTTCATGGAGAACAAAAAGTCTTCGTTGGTCGGAATAAATACCAAAATGTACTTTTTACTCTGTACAAGTAACAAAGAAAACTTACTGAAAAAAAAAGGTTTGTATGTGAAATCATGTTGTTTTATTTTCATGTCCTTACTTATAATATTTGAAGTATAAACATGAGGTTTTTCAAGTTGTAGTTTTTTTCATAGGAGATGAAAAGAAAAGAAAGAAAGTCTTTGTGTGTACAGTCAGAACACACACATTAGTGTGTTCCCCCTACAGCTTCTTTGCAGTGACTCATAAAATACACCCCACAATGTACATGACTTATGTATATGGCGGCGTGGGCGTGCCTCACTGCATTTCAGTGCCCTCACAGTTGAACTATTGTCTCCCGCTGTCTCAGTGGTAGGATGGCGGCAAGTTGGATGACTAATCCCAGCGTGTGTCTTTGCACCAGGAGTTTGAAAACACTGAGGGAGAGGAGTACCAGGCAGATCTGTCCGCTCTGGCCTCGCCTTCCTCCCAGAATGGCCCAGAGGTCTACATCCTTCCCCTCACGGAGGTCTCCCTGCCTGTCTCCAAGCAGCCTGGCAGATCCAGTAAGAAACCACACAACGGCATAAATCCTTAACAACTTTAAGTTACACGCACTTCGCTTGGACGTTCATCTGTTGTTTTTTCGTTTCGTTTTTTTTTTTTGCTTGTTTCTTCCTCCTTATCTTCTCCTCTTGTTTTTGTTTTACATATTTTCATAGCCAGTATTAATTCCCATCGCGTTAGAGAGAGGACATTTTCTGGGGGCGCCTCATGTAGAGAGGCTGTGTCCTCACTGCAGCGGCCTTGGGTTTGTTTCCACCCTGTGTTCCCCATTTCCTGTCCCATTCTTCAGCTGTCCTATCAACAATGAAGTCATAAAAAGCCCCCCCCCCCCCCAAAATGTCCAAATAAAAATAAACAAAAAAAAAGAGAGAGAGAAAGAGAGAATTTCTACCACACTAACAACCTTTTAAATAAGGCTGTCACTCCTTTGGAGCACAGAGTGTTTGGTTTTATTATGTCTCTGCTTTCTCAACCATTGACAGACTTCTGTCATTTTATTTTGTGGAATGCATTTAGAAATCAACCAACTGCATTGCTGTGTTGTATATAACATGTGTAAGCTGCAGCCCTGGTTCACACATACTGCGTGAGCAGCGCGTGTGCGTAGCGTTACTGCTTGGTTTTCATTTCGGCGCCCATAGAAACATGTTAGAGCAGCCACACTGCCGGCGTGAGCGGCGCGTCTCACATGCGAGTCCTGCGTGGCGGCTGCTGCGTGTCATCTAGAGATTCTGAGTCTCACCTATTTTCACCCTGACTTGTGCTTGTTTCTTGGCAAAAAGAGACAAAGACACAACCTGTATACAGTCACATTTACATATTTACTAAGATGGCACTACAATGAAAGTGTTAATCATAGTTGACGGACATGAAAACCACTTCCGGTATGCTTTCACATTAAAAGCCCTTGCAGATGCGGACCGAACTAAACCCCGGTCTTCTGCTTTTATGACCTATTTTCTGTCATTTTTTTATTTTCTGACATTGGTATGTTTGAGAGTTTCAGATATAATTATTGTATTTATCAAAGGGAAAGTTGTGTAGAAACACAGCAGGGCTATGGTGCCGTGCTGGAGCTGCAGACTGCAGAGAACAGACACGCGCGCAAGACGCAGCAGTTCGATAAGGCCACGCACACGCGCTGCTCTCGCAGTATGTCTGAGCCAGAGAGAGAAAAGAATCTGACCCAAACCTAGTGTTCAGTGTTTGTTTGCAAATGCATGCTGTATTACATGAGCGTGAATCTAATCTGCGACTTTTGATCCAATTTTACTTCAATCTTACGTAATTCACCATCAGCGCACGTCCTCACGTTGCTGGTGTGTTTAATTTGTGTTACATATCCGTCATTCTTCCCACAGCCTGTTTGTTTTTCTTCAGGTCAGTCTGCCTCACAGCCTGCCTGCTGAAATGTATGTGTGCATGCATATGATGTGTGTGTGTGTTTGTGTTTGTGTGTGCGTGTGAATCTCAGTGAAAGCCAGATCCTGGGTGCTCAAAAAATGCCTCTCCCTGCATGACTCACTGGCTGTCTGCGCTGCACTGTGCTCAGCCTGAAGGGAGGTGAGTTGGGGCTCAGCATCCGAGGATGTGAGCTCCAGCAATGATTGGACAAGGCAGCCTGAGGCTCGCAGCCAATCGCCAACCTCCCCTCTGTCCTCCATAGCTACGGCTGTATGATTGGTCCAGGTGTTGCAGGGTGAGGAATGGATAAACGGCGAGAGGAGACGAGTTCGGGAAAGAGGGAGAATGACTTGGTTCACTGTGTCAGAGAGAGACTGTTCTCCTGCTCAGTCCTGAAGGCAGTAAAATATGTTTTTTTATAATATGAACCTCCTTAAAAACACACATTCTGCACAATCAGGCATTGGAGTCGTTAGGAATATGTCATTTTTGCAGCTTTTCCACATCTGTGCTATTATCTGACTGATTGTCAGAAGCACAAATGTTAAAAGATTGTTAAAAAATTGCAGAAGTAGTTTCATGTTTCAATAAGCTGCAGGTCAAGGGCTGATCAGCTTCCTTCATACATATGAACATCCACCCGCACACTGACTCACACGTGATGAAAATTAGCCCAGTGACTGCCCATCGAACAAAAACAACAGTTTATATTCCAACCATGAAGTGTGGGTAGTGTGTTCTACATGAGCCGAGCATCATGTTTACCTCTGCGCAAACACACAGTACATCGTTTGCATTGATCTGACAGTCCTGCTCTTCACTTGTTGCTCTAATCTTTTATTCAAGAGGTCACGTAAAGCTTTCAAACCCACCACAGAAGAGGCTCGGCGCATCAAAGTGAGCGTGTGTGTGTGAGGCAATTGTGTGCCTATTTTTCTGCCGTCTTCTCTGGGAATGTCATGAGTGGGGCTGGAATGCACACTCACGCTCACACATTCCACATTTAGGATAATACCATGTCTTAATTTCTCCCTCTCTCTCCGTCAGGGAGGGGCGGTGGAGGCTCGGGGAGGGGTCGGGATGGAGAAGTATGGGTCTGTTATCGCCGTGAAAACCTCTGCCCGGCGTTCCAGCGGAGAATGGGCCTTGTGTGTCTGCATAGAGTGTGTGTGTTTGGTGCACTGGGTACCAGGAGAGGCAGCGTGAGCGTGTGAGTGAGCGAGCCGAACAATGGCCCTGATTTAGGCCCGGCTAGGCAGTGGGTGAGCATAAGGCCGGGCTGGAACGCACCAGTGGAGGACGGGCATAATGGGCAGAATACAGTGAGGGGTCTGTGACAGAATGAGGAGAGACAGGCGAAGGGTGGTGGCATGCACCAGGACCTAAGAGCGGGGAGGGGAGGCTTGAGATAGGGGTGGCGAGTGTGTATGACAGAGGTCTTTTTTTGTGTCTGACAGAGCAGGGTTTTGTGTCCTGTCCTGTCTGAGGAATGCTGCTGTCCTGGGTGACAGGGGGGCATTATGTGGGCCTTATGTCATTACTGGGTGTCTTGAAGCTGCACACAGAGCAGGCACGTCAAACGGCACACTACCAACATGCGTGACGGTCACAACAGGCGTGATACATGCAGAAATCGTACCCGGGACTCCTGTGCAGAACCGTCGGCAGTTTTGTCCATCAACTCAGACTATGAGAAGTTTCTATCGTGCTCAGTGTGTTTTAGATTAAAAGTAGTCTGTGTAGGTACCCAGGATTTCAGTGTTTGCTCGACAGCTGGAGAGCTCCAGACGAGGACAGCGTGTGTGTTTGTGCGTGTCCCAGTTGGAGGATGAGCTCGGCGCAGACGTGGAGGGGCTGCGTGGCGAGCTTGTTCAGCTGCGCGAGGGCTCGGAGGGTTAAATCCTGCCGAGGCTCCTCTCTCTCACGCACACACACGCTGCGACAGTGGGCTCTTTCTCACATACACACAATGAGGCTAAGACGCCTGGGGTTGGGGCCGCGGCCATGGGCTCTTGGTTCTCACACTCTGAACCAGCACTTCAACCCTGCCTGGGACTCGGACTCAGTCCCTTCACGGCGCTCGGAGGGGCTGACCGCTCCAAGACTCCATAGCATCAGCCTCTCCTTTCCTGAAATATGAGGATCCAAGGAGGTATTGATTTGTGCACGACTTTAGTGAATTTGTGTGTGACGCCAGCAAGCTTCCTTGTGCTTAAAGGAAGCTTGAATTTATTTAATCTAACTGGGAAGTTACAATTTTTTCATTTTCTTCTGTTCTCCTCAGTGAATGCACTATCTGATTGAGGGAAAATAACATTTATTGTTTAGCTGAGAGGATTTCCTGTTTTTTCTCCTTCCGAACGCTGCCTGCGATGTTTTCCTGTCCTGTAGGACTTGATTTCTAAATTTGAGCTTTCCTTTTTCCTTTATTTACTTTTGCTAAAACCTTTCTTTTCCTTCCAACTCTTTCCAGCTTTGTCAGCCTCTTTTTTTCCCCCTGTCTTAAAGTAATCTTATGTCTCTGTTATGCTTTCCAGTCCAGCTGCTGAAATCATCAGACCTTGGCCGCCATAGTCTGCTGTATCTAAAGGAGATTGGACATGGCTGGTTTGGCAAGGTAAAACATGTTTGTTTTTTCCTTAAAACATTCATGCAATCTCACAGTTTCTGGGTTCAGAGGCGCCAGTTTTTGTACTTGTTATTTATCGCTTTGACCGTTTTAACTGAATCTTTCTTCACTGTACTAAGAGTGCTCAAATGTCAGCTTTCTGCTGCGAGGAATGCAAGGGTAATGTGATGATGATCTCATCCTACTGAGGCTAATCTTTGGCACCTGTGACATAGTGTTGCTTCCATGGGAGAAGAGTTCAAATTCACAGTCACAGTAAATTCCTCACAATTTACTGTACAGTACATGCTGCTGTAACACTTCCTAGACTTGGTCACACACACTATCTCATTATTTTTGCATGTCTGTGCTGTTTGTATTAAATTACGGTCTGCATTTTCTACATTTCTCGAGTTTGATCCTTTTCTTGTGTACGTATACTTGTCAGGTTCTGCTAGGCGAGGTCAATGCGGGCCTCAGCACCACCCAGGTGGTGGTGAAGGAGCTGAAGGCCAGCGCCAGTGTCCAGGATCAGATGCAGTTCCTGGAGGAGGTGCAGCCATACCGGTCAGTCCACTGAAACATCCCAGATCACTCAGCACAGCCCTTCAGACTGTGAAAAGCACCACGCAGCAGTGAAACGACATGAATTAATGATCAGATTTTTTTGAGATATGTTTGGTCTTTGAGCATTCACACACAATCAAATCTTGTTTCCTCCGCCAGGACCCTCCAGCACCCTGCGCTGCTGCAGTGCCTGGCACAGTGCTCAGAGGTTACTCCGTATCTGCTGGTCATGGAGTTTTGTCCTCTGGTGGGACACACATTAATAATCATATTCTGTTTATTCAGTCCTTTCAACACACCTCATTAGCCCCTTTCTTTGTGCATTGTAATTTGAATGAGCCATCTCATTTCCTTCCTCCTCTCAGGGTGATCTGAAGAGTTACCTGCGCAGTTGTCGGCTGGCTGACTCAGAGACTCCTGACCCGCTGATCCTCCAGCGGATGGTGTGTGACATCGCCTCAGGGCTTCTGCACCTCCACAAATTCAACTTTATACACAGGTGCAGTATGTCAGTCAGTTCAGCTCTATTTACTGTCAATATCAATGCCTTAGAAAGGGAAGGATCCGACTAAATGTGCTGTGCACCCCCTGCTGGTCTCTCCCTGCAACAACATCCTGGTGCTGCCTGAGTAGCTGTCACAAACTCCAGCATCAGTGATTTTGTTGCCGGGGGCGAGCCCCTCCCGCTCGCTGCCAGGGGAAAGAGAAGGTGAGATTTAATGAAGTGACTTAGTTTATTGTGTTTTTAACAAATAAGAATAAACACCACATGATACCATACGTGTACATTTTTCATCATATGCTTTAATCGATGCTGTGGCTACATAGGGTAATCATAATGCAGCGAGACCTGTTCATTGACAGCATCTCACATGAAACTGTTTAAACAAACACTGACACCCATAAAACACATAAAATACAATCCTGTAACGGTGGTCAAAACTCTATCAGCCATAAAACTCTCAGCAGTCCTTCAAAAACCTAATAAATTGATTTTAAAGAGTTAGTGAGTATATTTAGTTAAAGTGATATTTCTCCACAAAACTTGGTTTAGTTAATCAATTACTCACCTTTAGATGTCTTTAATTGAAGATGTTTTTTCCTTCCAGTGTTCCTCCACAGTAACCGGGTGATTTAAAAAATGTACACTAAATTTTGCTGGCAGCTTATGGAGGGTTAATGTTGAAAGCATCAAAACTATCTAAAAACATCCGTCCAAAACTCTCAACAGCTTTTTGTGGTATAATCCAAATAATCTTTATCTTGTCGTATGCTCAGTACTTTCAAAACACTTTTATCTCGGCTAGAAAGCTACTAAATCCAACATGGGGTCAAATGTTTTGTGTTGTTGGTTACAGTTATTTTAAATGTGCATCCTCGCTTAAATAACTTTGGTTCCATCGAAAACTGCAGAAACTCCTCTCTCTCTCTCTGCATTAGCCATTTTCGTTCGCTTATCCTTACGCTCTTTTCGTAAAAATTACCAAAAAGATACCCCAAACTTGTAAGTGAACGAAAATGTCTGGTGCAGAGAGAGAGAAGTTTCTACAGTTTCACAGACACAAAACATTGGATCGGATGTGTTGGATTTAGTTGCTTCCTAGACGAAATAAAAGTGTTTTGGAAGTACTGAGCATAAAACACGATAAAGAAGACTTGGATTATACCACATGAAGCTGTTGAGAGATTTGAATGGACATTTTTGGACAGTTTTGATGCTTTCAGGAGTGTATGACTGTAGGCTGCCAGCAATAGGAAAACAAATTTTTGAAATCAACCGTTTACCGTGAAGGAGCAATGGAAAAAAAATCTTCTATTCAAGACATCTGAGGGTGAGTAATTGGTATACAGAACAGAATTTTGCGGTGAACTATCACTTTATGCCGGGTACACACTGTGCGATTTTGGGCTGTCTCAGACGAAACATGACTAAACATGCCGATATCTCTGGTTGTGGCTCCAAAAACAATGGTCCTACCTCACACTGTCAGAGAGGTTCAAAGACGGCTGTTATCACCGTCTTCCTTTCAAAGATAACCTGGGACAAAAGTCTGACAGTATCAGAAATTTAGGATAACCATCTCACAATGTGACTGCTGTTAAGACCTGTGTCTTCTTACCAACTAGTAGGAATGCAGCTGGAAATCCTGCGTAGCCTCACGTTTGCCTATACCAGCAGCGCAGATTAATGAAGCACATAAATGTGACGTGACGCAAGCCGATGACGTCTAATTGACTTGCAATTCATGAGGTGGTATCATCATACAGTCTGCACTGATGTCTCATTGAAGTTTGTTAGGTCCATGTCGCACAGTGTGGCTTGCACTAAACTTATAAGATTACTACTTACAAACCTCATAGTCTGTAAGAGGCTTTAAAGCAGCCATGAGGAAACTTATTTTGTGTTGATTCTGGCGCCCCCTGTTGACAAAAGCACCACCACATGCTGTGGTAAAGATCTTGAACTTACTGATCTAGTGTGTGCATGTATGTATTGCTAAATATTTCTTTTTTAAACACAACTGTTTGCAGGATAAAAATGGCTATGGTGGCATTATGTAATATTTGTGGCTGTGTAAGATTAGTAACCGTAAAATGTTGCTGGTAAAACAAGTAAAACACAGTAAACATTGTTTTAATAAAGTTACTCTTCATTTGCCTGGATTACGTGTTACGTGTAGATTTGGTTGTTGTAGAAGTAACTGCTAGTAATGTTGTTGTGCTACAGCTGAAGTTTTAAGCATTCCCCAGTATTGTTGCATCATAATGATAATAATAATAATAATAATAATGATAATAATAATAATAATAATAATAATCTGCAGCTTGATAGCAAGGCCAACATACAATGTGATGCTATGTAGTTCTTCATAGTTCTTCTGCTGCACCGTCAGACGACCAGACTACAGATCAGTTTCTTTCCTCAGACTGGGAGACACTTCAATTAATCTTCATCCCTCCACTAAAAAAACAAACAAACAAACAAAAAACCCCTTACATTCTCAGCATCAGAACCAGAGCAGGGATTAATAATACTGCTCACAGTAAACATTTGTTGGAATAGTCAACAGCCAGTCTTACGTGTTACTTTTGATACTCAGATACTCCTAAAATTTTGCTCAATCCCAGTTGGTGCTTGGAATATGCGACATCACCTTTTCCCAACAGAGCCCCGCCCAAGTCAAACAAAACTGAAAACTAACAAAGTAAAATAACCTAAAACTGTCATAACTTTGGCGTAAGTTGTGTGTTCACCTGTGATTTTACCACTTCACATGCAGAGCTGATTGAGAAAGGAGGTTTAAGGGCCTTTAAAGAGCATCGATATGTTCATGCAGCTCAGTTAAGTGCTGTGTTCGATGACAGTTTCCTTTGTTTTGTGACAGTGACTTGGCTTTGCGAAACTGCCTGCTAACGTCAGAAATGTCAGTTAAGATCGGAGACTATGGCCTCTCTCACAGCCGATACAAGGTCAGACTGTCATTTGATAATGTCACTTTTTTATTGACTGCGTTATACCTCATCCCCCCATCATTATTCACACGTTTACTTCATTTGTTTGGGTTGTTGTACTTTAGGATGACTACTATGTAACACAAGACCAGATCTGGGTGCCCCTGCGGTGGATTGCACCTGAGCTCATAGACGAGGTTCACGGAAACCTGCTGGTAGTTGACCAAACAAAATCCAGTAACATATGGTGAGTTATTTACAGATTGATAAACAGAATATTAAGAGTAGTTTTTGAGGCAATTATTTTGCTATTATGCTACTTTGGATGCACAAGTTTTTACCATTTATTCTTCTATGTGTGAGGGTTAATGTATGAAAAACTCCCAACAACTCTGAATGATTACCAGGAACATTCTATGTTTTTCTGTGATATCCTCCACTTCTACAATGAAACTTTTTGTGAAATATGTGTACAGCACAACGATACTTGTGACATAACTTATCGACATGTCTGGGACGTGAGCTGCGAACACTCTTAATGATTTCTTTGCCTGTTCCAGGTCGTTGGGGGTGACTGTGTGGGAGCTGTTTGAGCTGGGAAACCAGCCATACAGACACTACTCTGACAGACAGGTGTTGACATACGCTGTGAAGGAGCAGCAGCTCAAACTACCAAAACCCCAGCTCCAATTCCCCCTGGCTGAGCGCTGGTAAGACATGCATGCAATTGCATCTTCTCTGAGACAGAACATACATAAAATGCGCAGGCTGGCACTCACAATGTTTTATATTTTGATCCCACAAAAGATGCATTTAAGACATTACTAAATCTTCAGGTCTTGCAGACCAATTAGTTTCCGAGAAGTCAGTGTGTCCTCTTTTTAAAAAGCAGTTTCTGCTTATGACGGCGCACCAGTCCGCTGTAGCAATATTTCACTTTGCTGGTAAGGACAGATGATCAATGCTTCCCCGTTCTTTATGATCCCCTTGGCATCAACCAGAGTTGAATCACCTCATTCATCTTTACCGGGAAAGTGAGCCGAATGCTTATTTATTTATTTATTTTTCAAAATTGTTTTCATTAAATTAAGTGTGCTTGCTACCTGCACAGGGGAGCAACACCCCTCTACACACACAATAAGACTGTAAACATCTTCCATGGCAGCCTCTGAACTGCACCTCCTTCGATGTCTTTGGCTTGTTTTACGAAAAAGTAGTAGGTGTTACAAGAAGTGCTGACTTCAAAATGTATTTATTTTTCTGCTGAACCTGGAGGGTGCCAGCCTACAAACATCTCAGGGGCTTACTGACTGACTGACTCCCCATTATTAAAACATGCATGCTTGTGTGTTGAGCAGTGGCTGCAGAGAAAGGCTAAAGTTGTTAAACTTCCTGCTCTAGGACTGTAAATATATCACTTAGCCGAGAAAGTAACCATGTAGATTTCCAGTATTTGGTCAGTTTGTCAGAATATCATCTATTTTAAAATTATATCTCACGTTTTCTGGGATTTTTAAGCTGCTGACTCCCGACCTCGGCTGTCTGATTGGCTGGGTTTCTTTGACCTACCCAAATGTGCTGGGACCAGAGTAGCTTTTGCTTAAATATAATTTATCCAAATAACATTTGTGTGGAAATTTGCTGCAACATTTTTAGAGATGCGGGGCGTGGTTCTGATCCACGCAACATGCATCAGAATGAATTATTTTCTCCATTTTAGAAAGCTGCACGTGTGTGGATCTGCATTTCACACGATCACACTTATGACAGCGCCAGCTTTAAGGTCATTTCTTTATTGTGCGCTGCATTGACATATGAGTGCTTTCAAACAAATTACTTTAAAGATTAGAGAGGCTTCTTTCAGTCATTTAAAATCTTTCCATGCACACAGTAATATCACTGCAGCAAGCAGCAAAACTAAAAAGTACTCAACCTTGACAGGACAGAGGAAATAAAAAGTTTATTTGCAAAAACAGATATCTTTCTTTGTATTTATTATATAAACAGTATTGCTGCGTTAGATGTATGTTACACAGATAGTTGTGGATGTTAATCAGAATTCATCAGCCCATATTCCTGCTGGCATTTATCTGGATCTGGGTTAACTAAGCTTGCCTAGTATTGTTTTTCATGTTGCCTTATCAGTAACTTTTGCCTCTTAATCTTCTTCCATGACTCAAAACATTCTTAAGATATTAGTAAGTTCAACTGGGCAAATCGATGCAGATGTAAGGAGAGTAACAAAATTAAACATTTGTGATTTACTATCTCCTTTCCTCGCTTCCTGTCATTCTGTCCAGGTTTGAGGTGATGCAGTTCTGCTGGTTACAGCCAGAGCTTAGACCTAGCAGTGAGGAAGTACATCTTCTAGTTACATACTTGTGTGCCAAAGGCTCCAGTGAGGCTGAGGAGGACTTTGAACAACGTTGGAATGCCTTGAGACCCAACTTGCTTGGGAGTACCTCCCACACAGCGTCATCTACAGCTCTAGTCCTAACCCCTACACCTGGCTCAGCTGACGAGTCCAGTGTAGAACAAACTCAGGCGGTGGAGCTGGCCTCTGCCTCGTCCTCCTTCCCTCTTCTGGAGCACTTCTCTGACAGCTTCCACTCTGATGCAGGGGACGACTTACTCACTGTCACCGAGACCAGCCATGGGCTCAACTTTGAGTATAAATGGGAGCAGGCCCGAGCTGAGCAGCCCTACTGCTCCTCTTCTACCAGCGGGCCCCTAGGCCAGGGGAACCCACATTACCAGGACATCTACTATTCAAGTAAAGGAAGCACCTCAGGGGGCTGCAAGACTGGCAGTCTAACCTCAAGCATATCCCCATCCTACTATGAACCTGAGCATCCAGGTGTGGTACCAGTGTTAAGTGCACACAGCCCCTCAGTCAGCAGCGAGTACTACATTCGCATAGAGGAACCAGTAGAGTGCAATATTAACCTTGATGACAGCGTGGTGGACTACAGCCCAGGAGTGGAGGCTAGCTGCAGCAGATTGTCCTCTGAGAGTCGGTCTTGTCCATCAGTTGCACAACCCAGTGCTTACTGGGCAACTGCAGACAACACCAAGTCCAATGCCTATGACTCTGATTCAAGCCCCACTGTTGAAGTAACCATGGAACCTCTGCTGAGACAGCCATCTCTCACCAGTCCTGAACAGTTAGGCCATTCCCACAACAACTTCTCTTCGAGTCAGGACGACATGGTCTTCTGTGAACAGTCACTGGCGCACAAGACGCACCATCAGTCTTGTCTGTCTGAACTGGATACGTCCCCAGAGTCCAAATCCGAAATGCATCCAGCAGGGAATTTAGAAAACCCACGCAGTTTGTCACAAGCAGTGAGCAGCCCAAGCTTAGGGTTCTGCGATCCCTACCTTGAAGCAAGCACAGGTCGTAGCACGAGTAATGAAAGCTGCCATAACATGACAGGTCCTCTCAGAAAGACACTACCTATTGTTAACCACATTAGTATTGACGTGGGTCCAGATGACGGCCTGTTGGTGGGCCAGCGGAGAGGTGACGACATTGAGGATGACCTTTTTTCTGAAGGAGAGGCCACTAACTGGACCTCAAACCATTCAGCGAACAATAACAGCCTGAGCTTTGACGGCAGGCAAGCAAGCAGTGGACATGAGAGCTTTTTGGATCTTCAATATACTGATCACTCTAGCACAACGGAATTATGGTCATTAACCAAGGCCACCACCAGGACCTTTCACAACTCCAGGTCTAGTGGCACCTTGGAGGTGCAAGAAGAAGACTCTGGTTATAATGCTGCTAGAGAGCCAACTGATTTAGGTTCATATATTCACTTTCATCACAAAGAAAGAGAGGAATCAGCCACTCAAGCTGAAAGGAACTTAACTGCAGAAAATCTAAGAAGTACTGATTCTTTTACCAGCTCAAGTATTAATGCAACAGGGACAGAGGCTGGAAAATCAGAGGGAAAACATGAAAAGCAATTGTTGCTTCACGGAGAGAGACTTTACTCCGAACCTAAGATGATACCCGAAGGAAGCTATGTAAAGTCCCCATCGTCTTTCAAAGAGCCTCAGACTGGTCAAACAGGAGTCTTGTTGGTCAAGCAGAGAGGTCACATCTGGGAGGGGGTTTCAGCAGGAATCTCTGTTGGCCTCGGGGAGAAGAGGCTAAACTATCCAGAGAGCTCAGAAAGTAGCAGAGCATTGGACAGTGGAGTAGGGGTCCAAAACTCCAGCAGTAGCCTGGTTGAGCTTGGTGACTACAGTGAGGATGATGACGATGACATTACAGATATTACGTCAGGGATCTTTGCTGACTTCAACTTGGACTATGCTGAGGTAGAGGAGGAAGAGCTGAGCCCATTGAAGAATCCAGACAGAACTTCTGACTTGGTAGACACTGTTAACTTGTCCTCATCCATGGCAAGCACCTGTGATCAGGCCTTCAGCCCCGATCCCTTCAATACCCCTGTCCTACCAAAATCCTTGGACAGTGGCTATGACACAGAGAACAATGGATCTCCAGAGTTTATCTTCAAAGAGCTTGGAGATCCCCTAGGTGGTGAGAGAAGCCCGAGACTCGGCGGAGAACCTGAACTAATTCTACAGCTGGGTTTAGGCCAAGGGGTCTGCACGTCCACAAGCTCTTCAGAGCTACAGCTAAAGGGCCTGACTGATAAAAACCCATACAGAGACTCAGCCTATTTCTCTGACTATGATGCTGAAAATGAGAGGAGCCCCAACGAGGACGGCAGCAAGTTCTATGTAGGTCCAAGTGAGTTCACTGCTGAGCAACTGAGCTCTATCAGAGATGATGATTCCATTAAAAGGCAATTCAGTAACGAAGATCACCTGACAAATCCGAGCCATGCCAAAAGTTTTGCTTTGGTAAATATCTCGGAGGCTGACCCTAATTCCCCGTATCCCCTTCCCACCCCTGGATTGTCCATGCTGTCACCTTTTCCTCCACAGATGGGTGGCTGTTTGACCAAGGAGTCTGCCCCAGCAGATGACGATCTTGGGTTAGAAACCGAGCACTCAGCAGAGGAGCCTACCTCAGAGCTTAGCTCCTCTATTGTGTCTGAACCCTCTTTCACTGTCCAGGAGGCCTCAGGGAATCATGAGGAGGGGAGCAGGAGAGCAGAAGACTACTCCCCTGTTCAGTCCTTGCATTCTGACTCCACCTTAACTGACTACAGAGACGAGGCCCCCAAAGAAAATGAAAATGGTGATGGATCCACAGAGGAGGAAGATCTGCCTGAATTCAATGTCAAGGAGGAAACAGAGGACAGAGGCGAGGCTGTGAGAATAATTGAGGATGATTTCGAGGACATAGATGCAGAGGAATGTGACTCACAGGACAGTTTATGTGAAGACTCTAATGGTCCCGTTGACCTGTCCTCTTCCTCGTCATTGTTGGAATTGTGCGGAGAAGAAGTGAGAGCACCACTGGAGGAGGCGGAGGACGAAGATGACTCAGATGACAGCGAGTCGGATGAAGAGTTGAGGACCTACAACATCCAAGATGAAGACAGTGAGGAGAGTGAGGAGGATTTCACCACAGTGCCAGTGGTGGTAAGTGACTGCAGCAGGGCTCGCCACCTACGCAGCCTCCTGAAGATGCCCACCCTGCTCACCCAGTCATTCTGTGATGAGCTGGAGAGGAAGAAGAAAGCTGTCTCCTTTTTTGACGACGTTACAGTGTTCCTTTTTGACCAGGTATGACATGTTATAGTTTAAAGGTGTGCCATGATTATTGTATGCGGATTTAATGATTAAATTCCTTAAGAATATAAGACAAATACTTTTTGTTTATGACTTCCAGGAGAGCCCTACGGGTGAGCTGGCTGACTACTCCTTCCAGTCTGGCGAGCAAGAATCCTCAGGGCAAAAAACTTCTGAGCACCAGCTGCAACCTGACCCTGAACTTGAAGCTGAACTTGAAACTCAATCCTGTGAAACATTTTGTGTTTCTGAAGAAATGGTTGGAAACAACCCAGAGGAGGGTAGGCTTGTTATGGACATAAAGTGCTACACAGTGTAGTCCTTGCTGACTCTTTCCAGATTGTTTACAATAACTGTATTTGCATCACTGTGCATTCAGGTGGGGATTGTGAATGGAAAGATGACCTCTCATTTGAGCACCGCCCATCCTCTCCTGACACCATCACTGAGCCCAAGTCCTCGCCCACATCCACCTCTAACAGTCCTGAGGCTCCTAAACCTGCAGCTGTAGCACTTAACCGTTTTATGGTCTCACGATTCTCTATCACACATGTGTCCGACCCTCACCTGGGCTCAGCAACAGGTCTGTATTCACTGTCTCTGCACTGAAAATATGATGTGAAATTAACAATCATCCCATTTTTTAAAATCAGTCACAAATTAAATTATATTGCTTTTTGCCACAACATAGATCTCTCTTTAAGTCTTGGAGTGATTTTAATTTAATTTTTTTTTGGTTTCATGATCTTTGCATGTATTTATTACAGTACTCTTGTTTGACAGAACACTTGTTTCCAAATAGCCAATTAGGTATATTTATTTATTTTTTTAAATTTTTAACCAATTTGCATAGGCAGTAAGTCAACTTACTATGACAGAAGGAGCAGAAAGTCACACTGAAACAGCCAGTCAGCAGCCTGCTACACAAGAACTGCAGAAACTGAGCGACAACCCATATAAGTTTTCCTGCAACTGTCAATAGAATGCCCAAGTCTCACTCCTCTACTTCTGGTCCATGGCACCTTAATACAGAAAAAAAAAAAAGATCCTGTGGCAAGAAAGAAATTATTTTCTGGTCCCATTTGTTACATGGCTGTAACTTTAGCACAGTTTCTTTCCTTTCTTCAAAACAAGGGAAAATGGATAAAAAGGATTAAAAATCTTAATGAGCATGAGTATGTTGAGATTTAAGTCAGTTCAGCGAGAGATCATTATGATGTCACTTACACAACAATTAGCTGGTAGTCTTTCTAAATTTGTATTTTCAAAGTCTTATTCTTAAGCAGCTGTGACAAACTGCGACTTTCTTGACTTGCAAAATTACCTTTAAAATTGACAAACAAAATATTTAAGATTGGTGACACAATTAACAGGATCAAAAAATAATGTGTCTCTTTCCATTGACTGCAATATGACATTTTTCTGGCATGAGGGCCCATGGGTCCCACCGGAAGGAGCAAGACTTTGGCACTCTTTTTACAAACATGGATCAATGTCCTTGTTTTTTTAAGCCTTACTTTTTTTTGTTTTCCTGACATATATTTCACCACAAATCATTTGTTTATCCCTTTCAACAAAAAAAGCAATGATTGATAATGGATTTCAAGGACTGGTCACCAAGTTTGTTTAGTGTCTCTTACAAAAAAGGCTGTTGTACTTATTTCCAATCATTTTTCTCCAACAGGAAACAGCGAAGACAGTCCAAAAGACTGAGTGCCCCTCGGCTCTGACTGAAGGAGGACAATTCCTTCTCAACACAGAAAAGCAGCATTATTATATCTAGATGTTTTACAGAGTTTTATTTTTTATCAACATTTGGGGCATCTGACCCTGGTGACCCTTTATGAGACAGTGCCTCATATTGTAGTGAAAGACCCTCAATGATTTGCACATTTTTATTTTATTTTGTCAAGAAGAGAGAAAGCTGCTGGTATCACAACCTGATTGAGACAACCAGGCAAGTGGATACAAAATCATATTGTTTGAGGAAATAAAAATGATCAGTGCATTAGTTTTAACATACAGTATATGACAATAACTTATTTGCTCAGTGCAGCATCAATTTCTGTCGGTGACCCTACGGGTCATTAAACTTGTGAATTTAAAAGAAGAAAAATAGAATAAAAGGAGAAAAAAATCAGAAAATGACAGGCATCATAGCTGCTCGTCTCATTGGCTGCCTTGGTCCATCTGCTTACCTTCGATCAGGCTTTTTTTTAAAGACTGTTACAGCTCTCACTGTTGGAGCCCAAGAATGTTGCTTGGTGATTGTTGCACAAGAAGCTGGGGTAGATTTCCAAACACAAAATTCGACTTTTGAACAGCGGTGACAGGCATGGTTGTGATGGTGTTTGATGATGCAGGTGCTGAAAGTAAATTTTTCCCTTAATCCAAGTCATGTCAAATCATATTGATGGAGGGACGCCTGGATTCAGTGTATTCTCGGAAACATGCGACTGTCACTCCTTTATTATCACCACCACCACTCACTCTGGTTAATGATGACCCACAGTATATGTCTGCAGCTGCCATATCTGTCTGAAGCACTTTGTGTAGCCAAACCAGGTCTTTATTTGTAGAAGTGATGGTTCTGTTGCTCAACATCTCCCCATCCGGAAATGAAATATCAAAACGTGAGGTTCCCTATTTGTGTCCACAGTGCCAGCGACAGGTTCACTTTATTTTGTGGCATATTAGCTTTCCTTCTATGACATTTCATCAGCAATAGAATGACACCAAAGGGAGAGGTGTTTCAACACAATTCAGCAGCATCATGTCATAAATGTTGAATGTCTTGTTTCATCTTCATGTATCTTTTCTACGTCTACGTATTGTCCATATTCTCATACATAATATATTCTATTACATTTGTGTTGGATGTCCAGGTCCGAGGCGTACAAAAAAAAGACATTCAAAATATGACATATCTCACATATTGTATGAATGTTTTCTCAACATGTAGCAGGTAGCTTGACTTGAATTACTACTGCTGTATTGACAGCTCCCTCCCCCTCTCTTAGTTTCTGTAGCTCAAAGTGCCAATTCTGTTTCCTCTCACCTTGCCTTTTAAGTTCTGCAAGAAGAGAAACCACCGCTAGTATTTTTGTACGATCTGAAAAGATGACATCCAGGATGACATTCTCTCAAATTTGCCAAAGAGATATTACAAAGCTTATTGGCTAAAGTGACAGACACCTTTTGAGAAGGTGAGGCGGGCTGTTCCGTGCACCGGTAGTAACGACATCGCTGTACCCATTATTCCCCTCACTCGTTGCTATTGTACTATCCCAAACAAATAAATCCAAATACTTTTTGCCCTTCTTGTGTCTGTGATGTATTTATCTGCATTGACATTAAAGACGTGCAACTGTCAGCTAAAGAAACAATCAAAACAACATGAAAACACGACACAACAAAACACATAAAAGTATGAATTTTGTGCCCATTTAGATTTATTTTCGACAAGATAAATTACATGCACTCTCTGTACAGTACAGATATATTACAAAAAGGGACACACGTGAGAGATGGACAATGAAAGCCTATATAAAAGTAAAAAATGCATTTGAAACTCGCCGGCCAAATGAGCTGTGTAATAAAAGCCTGATCATATCACTCAGTGTAAAAGACTCATCCCTGGAAAAATGGACTTTTCATGATGTAGCTCTTGATTTTATTGCAGTCTAAGAGGCATTTTAGCTCAATCACACAACCATACACTTTATTGCTTTTCCATCACACACATCACACTGTAGATAAATGCCTCTCTCACCCAGATGAGTGTATAATACTGAGAATGAATGATCACAAGCCAGGATAATACTGAACCTTATCTGATAAGCTACCACTCCCTGAAAGCTAAATATAAAAAAGACCCATAATGTTTGAACTGTATTCATCATCATCTTGGCTATCTGGCAGCGTAGATATTACTGAAATTTAAAGAGAAGGTAAGAATAGCGATTCAAAATATTATTTTGGTGAATTGCAATTGCACAGTACAGGAGCTTCCTAAGCAAAAAGTAAAGGAAAAAAAAAAATCAACATTACAAGCAAATAGAACAAAAACAAACATATTTTCAGGATTATCAAAAAATACAAGTTGTAACTGATGCATATGCCCTCAAACCAGTTTACAGAATGTTTGGGTCATTGCTGCATGAAGAATGTGTTTAAAAAACATTGAAGGCACAGTTCCCATATTAAAAATATGGGTACACTGTATCACAACTCGTTTATATATATTCTAGTACTATATCACTTAACAAAAGCAGAAATATAGTGTACTCACCAACTGTCCAGTTCCAGTTCAGTGCAAGTTACAGTGACGCACTGAAAACTGTTGGCGATCATCTTCTACTCACACTCAAGCCTCGCTTAAACAACTAATGCAGAGTGTGCATCCACTGCTCATTAATGCAAATAATCTTCAAATGAAATTTACAGTGTATAATGTGAAAGAAAAAAAGAAGTCCCATAGTAGAAGTTCTGATAAATAATAATGTGAC
Source organism: Naso thynnoides (assembly GCA_029783665.1). NCBI lineage: Eukaryota > Metazoa > Chordata > Actinopteri > Acanthuriformes > Acanthuridae > Naso > Naso thynnoides. The sequence goes on along the minus strand of JAQLOL010000009.1, from coordinate 10,556,198 downwards.
GGCATTACTGTTAGCCATACCTTATCCACAACTGGTGGGATCTAAATAACTAATAAAAATCTACTGTCACACTTGCACTCGAATGCTCAGGCGGAGACATTCAATGTTTGAGGAAGCGTTTGCAAAACATCACGACTTTAACCGGAAATTCTCAGAGTGAATTTCCATGGCAAAGAAACTATATTCTTACATGTGTCAAATGTTCCTTGAGGTGATCTCCCTCCCCAGTTACACCTCTGGGCCCTCCACTGATAACATAATACATCTCAGACATGCCATTTTCTTTCTCCCCCTTCAAAAGGGCCCATTAGTGGACAAAAGGGGGTCAGCAGGCTGCTAGTAGAAGATGGGTGCAGATCGGTCATCAATGAAGGTGGGCCGGAGGTAGACCTCCAAGGAACGGTCACTGTGGGGGAGAGGAGGGGTGAGACAGGGAACAGCGGGAGTTAGGTTGAAACACATGACAAAATGTAGAGAGATGAAGGTCAACTATGTAGCCACACCCCCCAAAAATCGCCCCTCCTATAGCTTTGCTTCTTATAGTAAGCTGAGCAAACAGTTGCAGCATCTGTGAGTTTTAGCAAGCACGCAGTGAGAAAACTTCAGTAAAATATGAAAGAAACAAAAGCAGCTTGCATCTGGCATACATGCAGGGTTAGTGTTTTCCCTGTATGATATTGTGACACGCAAACAAACAAACAAAACAAAATCAAAATCAATGAAAATCTTTTACAACCCGAGGCCTGCTGGACTGACAGAATCAAACGCTGCCACATCTACGCAGGCCAAAGGACAGAAAAGACCAGTGACTCCCAGCATCCTACTGCAGCCAGACAGCCAATGACAGCAGAGAGAATATCAGGAAGTAATAGCGAAAAGGAGGAAAAGTGATTGGCTGGCTGAAAAGCGATGGAGGCTGGTGACTTACGGAGGTCCTGTTCCCTCAGAACCGGGACAACTCTGGACCCAAACTGGAAGGTAAAGAGAACCTTTGGGTTTGAATGGCTCATCTCTCAGATCATGCATGGCTCACATTTTTTGTAACAACACTGCTGGTTAGTCTGGTGCAACATGAACACACTGAGTGTACACACTGATTATAAGAACTGTAACTGAAATGATGGATGCAAAACAGAAGTACACACGTCATGCTCGACATGCCGTAACGCCGTATGCTCCGTTTTAGTCCCTAACTATGGGATGTAAATGCAATGCAATCAACAGGCAGGTGTTTCTGAAGTTGTGTGTGCTAAAATGTGTGCATCCCCAGTTCTGTCACCCAAATACAACCATAAACACAAGCCAAAAAATACTTAAAATACAACTAAAAGGAGTCCAGAATCTCAAAACACACACTGTAGCCAACACACCACCACACACACTGTCACAGAGAGCAGCACAGATGCTATGGATGTTACTGTGTGAGGGGTTACGATGAAACTGCATGCTGCTTGAAATGATTTACACAAGGGTACATTCAAAAAAATAAAAAAAATTAAAAATGTTCGGGAAGAAATTCAGTTCAGCGGCAAAACTTTGAAACAAGGAAAACGTTCAACAAAACCAAAAAAAAAAGAAGAAAAAAATGCCATTGTCACTGACAGAACAGATTTCTCGTCAGACCAGGCTGTTTATTAATATATAGAGATATGTTTTATTTAGAATACCTTTGTAAAAAGTCACCATACATTCAAGGTCAATTGTTCAGTATCACATTTTTCTGGTTTCCCTCCACAGCATGCATAAGATAAAACACTTCGACCAATCAGTAGTTTCTCTTGTTTCTGGAAATATTATTTTCTTTTCTTTCTTTTTTCCCCTTTTTCTTTTCTTTTTTTCTTTTTTCTTTTTTCTTTTTTTTTTTTTTTTTACAAGGACAAACTTTTTTTTTCCCAAAAAGAAAAAGAACAAAAAACTACATAGCCACTCAGGGAATACAATCATAAATAACACTGAGAGCTGCAAAAGCCATGTTCGTCATTTCACCTAAAACTAATTCACAGCCGTTATTGAGGATACTCGACAGAAAAACCAAAGACCCCTCCAAACTCACTGTAGCTTCAGAAACAAACAAACAAACAAACAAACTAAAGGTTACATTGGAGTGAGGCATTTTTACTTTAACTGATAAATCTGGCGGGAAGTTCAGCCAAGAATTGCAAAAAAAAAAATAGAAAAAAAAAGACTTTT
>JAQLOL010000009.1:10526712-10540340 GCA_029783665.1 Naso thynnoides | reverse complement strand
TGAGACAAGATGACGTCAAATTTCGTCCAATTCCGAGACAAGACCAAGACCCTCAACAAGTGGTCTTGAGACCGGTATCAAGTACTAGAACACTAGCAAATAGTAAGTTTCACAACAAACAAACCTGCCAATACTCCTTCTTTTTGCTGTAGGGGCTCTGAGCCCGCAGTTAGGAGCTGCTTAGGTGTGCAACTGTCTTCATCTTCAGCACTCTTTGAAATTTCAAAGAATTGAATTGTAACGCTAAGGGGCACAACAGTCAGCGCTTATACCTCCAGTATCTGCTTCAATCGTCAGCATGTTTGTTTTTGTCAGTGCTTATCTGCCACACTTGCACATCAACAACTTGCTTTTTCTGCATCTGTAAAAAAATCCACAATCCCAGTCTGGAATCACTTTTCAATGTGTTGACACTATCCTGAAGAAACCCTGAGCTCATCAAATATCTTGAGATATTAATTCTGAGTCCTGACCTCCGTCTGTCTCTCTGTCTGTCTGTCTCTGCTCTTATTATTAACAGGCTGCGCAGAGCAGAGGAGTTTATCTAGATGAAACACCCTTGATACAGCACCTTGGCCCACTCCACTGGACTACTTAATGAGCTGATTATCATTTCGGCAGGGGCTTTACCCATTGATGAGATGGCACAGTGAAAGTGTCTGAGGGCAGAAGTAGGACAGACAGACAAAGAAGCAGACTGAGAAGTGAGAGAGACAACAGCAGAGTGTGTGTGAGAGAGAGAGCGACGGAGATGGCGATCAATGAAATGTGGCCGCCATCTGCGTCCGCAGCAAGACTGCGCTCAGACATACTTTACTTTTAATGAAAAGCAAGGAGATAAAAAGGAAAAAGTTCTCTGCTAAAATAACACAGATGTGTTGGAGGAGGACGAGGGGGAGGAAATGTTGAGCTCGCATTAGCAACTTTTACTTGTACTTTTCTCAACAACCTATTATTGCCTGAAAGAGTCCGTCTCCGTCTGCACAAATTGAACTAAACACTGAGACGACTGCTTTGCGGTCGCCACTATCAAAGCCTTTCTAGGCGGACGGTGGTCATTGTGTCGTCCTCCTCGGGGGACTCCGGCTCAAACGAGTTGACTTTTCTCTCACACGCCCACAGCCGCGATATGATCAGTGAAAGTGCGCAGGCTGGAAATGAGAAAGGGAGATTGATTTTCCTTTTCCCTGCTGACAGACTGTACGTTGCGAGTCCTGAGCCTGATGAGCTCGCTCTTCTGCACAGATGGGTCCAATTGATCAGTCATACAGACTCAGTTAGAGTGCGGGGTAATGATACTGCTCTCAATGTCCAATATGACCAGGCTCAAATTGTTGTCCTTTTTTGCTGTGCTAGTGGTTCATCTATTGCCACTTCTGCTTCTATCAAATGCGGGATGCTGTTTAATACAGTTTCAACTCCTGGCTGTGAAATATGTCTTCATGGTGTTGGGAAAAATCCTAAAGTTTTCTGCGAATGCCTGACATTTTGTTTGCTCTCTCCATCTGGCCAACCTTCCAATTAGGACAAATGAAATATCAAAGTCTTTTGGGCAGATTGCAACAGAATGCCAAGAATATGATTCTTCCTTTCCTTACCTTTCTTCTTGAATCATCACTGGGATGAGAGTTGAAAACTGCACACTAGACATTTTGTACTAGCTGAGCAAATCTGTACTTTTGAGGGCTTTCATGTTAAATGCCCCTGAGGGCTTCGTAAGCCCTTGAGACAAACTTTAAATGAGATTGGTCATGTACAGTAATCTGACTCACAAGAGGCGGCCAGTCGGTGTTATCCTGCCATTGGCTAACTATTTTACTCAGCGTTCTCCTCAGCTTCCACTATCTGCATGTTAGCATTTTTAAAACCCCCACAACTACATGAAACATCAACAACAACCTCTGAGCCAGAAACGCAATACAGCAAGTCACCTGAAGCCAGACCTGCTCCATGTTTTATTTCTTTTATAACTTCCTCGTCCTTTTCCCCTCTAGATTTTACGCAACACCATACATCACGCGAGTGGCACTTGAAGCGCCTGTTGGTTCAGGGCACGAGGGATATATAAATTTAACGTATGGAACGGAGTTGCCCTTCGTGCACACCCAGATGTGTGTCCCTTCAAAATAAGTTCATGGTAACCGTTTGCTGACATTTGTTTGGCTACAACATAACAGCGGATCGTGTATCTGCAGTGTCTTTAGTGTAAGTGAATTGCAGTTACTTCGTATCACCTGCTAAACCATATGAAGGAGGAGATGCTGCTTTAAAAGTGCTTACAATATGTCATTAATTGATCAGTTTATTCCAGACAGGACACCTTGGCCCTCAAAGGGTTGATCTCATATAGTTCACTTGAATTTTATAGAGAGGTGGAACAGCACTTAATATGGCAGCAGGTATTCCACCGAGGGCAAGAGCAGAGGAAGTGAGCAAGGGCATCTTTTAAAGAGAAATGAAACATGCTGCTGATCGCTAACGTCATGAACGTAAACAAGCAAAGCTGTTTTCTTTTTGGGGAGATTTAGCAGCTTTAATGTCAGGGCATACAAATGCTTTGCTGAAACAAACCTCCCCTGACACAAGTTTGCAGGGGCATCATGAGTCAGCACCACCCAGGGCTATAATGATTGGTTAAAGAGTAAGCAAGAGCTCTTTTTGTCCTATGGCAGAATGATAACAGGTTCATCTGGACTACGGCCTGTCAGAGGTGTAAAACAAAGATCTGGCTATGTGAAGATACTACAAGGTTCTAAAACTGTCCATCAGTTACTTCCAGCATATTTATATTGGCGGTGTAATGACCTCTATTGATGCTTTGTATGGATTTAGAATTGTATTTTTGAATCCTATGTATTTATTTTGTCTATTTTTTTAAACTTGTCTTGTCAAAACTGACCATATAAGATTCCTGCATTCCTGATTGTGCTCCTCAAAGGAGAGCTAATATGTTTTTCCATCTTCTCTGACCTATAAATGTTGTTACAATGTTGGATATTTGTGTTAAACGATGCCAAAGCGTCACATAATGAGGCCTGGGCGATACAGCTGAAAAACCTATCACAATAGAGAAGTTTCATAGTGGTCGATATCAATAATTATTGATCATGTAGGTTGTGACTAATGACTTGTGCATTCTAAGGGGTGGGAGTGGCTAAGTTGATAAACTGAGTAAATATCACAATATTTTTGACCAACTACCTCAATACTGAGACAGTATTGTAAGGATGACTATTGGTGATTTCACAAAATATTAACCAATGCCATTTTTTAAGAAATAATCATTAGTGATGTGGGTAAAGGTAAATAAAATAACACCAAGACCAGTCTGGAAACTTCAGAAAATCACATCGATTTACTTGCACCTTTTCACGATATAATGATATCCAAAATCTGTCACGATATCTTGTCTCATATCATGATACAATACTATATTGATATGTTGCCCAGCCCTACGGTAATGTGTGCTGGCCTTCCTTACATGAGCATGTCAGTGTGTTCACACAGGCCTGTCCCTGCCTCCTCCCCCGCTCTGCTCAGACACCACTGCCTTCTGCTCTCTGCTTCAGGGATTATCGTCGGCACCTTGTCCAAGATGGCTCTAATGAAGTGTTTTTTCCAGGTGAATGAAGGACAGTTAACTTTGTTAAACTTTCCTAAAGAGGGAAGCACCAGGCAGAAGTTAAGAATGTTCCTGTTTTTTGTGGGTTTATTTACTTCCTCAACGAGCGCATCAGCTGGATTAACAGCTAAACTGCTGCAAAAAGACCGCATGTTGCTTTGCCGTGTTCAAGAGCGAGACGAACAAACAGTAAGTAACATTTTATCACTGTCTTAGCGGTGTTTATTTGTGTCAGTAAGGGGGTTGTGAGTACAGCAGAGTGTGGAGGTGCACCTGAGAGAAAAGGGAGGAGCAACCGACACAGACCGTTTTGAGAGAATGCAGGAACACAAGGAAGAGAGAGTCACAGTTTTCTGAAGATCTACAGACTTTACTGTTCAGTGAGTTGTGTCTAGTTGCTCTATAGGAGTCCAAAATTGAAATGAAAGACCCGAAAATAAGTATAATAGCTCTCCATCAATTTGTGACTCGTGTCACAGAGACCCATCAGAGGCCAAATAATCCACCAGGAGACGCAGTCAGACAGGAACCAACTTGCCATTCTTGACTGAGGTTTACTGGCTTTATGCACTCAAACAGTCCTCCTAACTGAAGCCCTGCTCCACGCAAAACTGGACACACTACAAATGAAGGTGACACTTCATCTGCATCTTCTCATGGCATCCTCGACACAGTGGAACAAACTCAATATGACACTGCAGTGAGATCAATCCAGCGCTGCCATACCAGCCCAGACAGGAAAAGGCTGATGTCTGTGCATGTGTATGACTGTATAAACTCAGATCGTTAGGCACAGGGGGAGCTTTCTCCTACAATCTGGGTAGCAAACAGCAAAGTTTTCATAAACAACAAACTCTGCAAAAACATTGTATACACGAGTTTTGGCACATTTGTGTTTCTGGTCCAGCTATCCATCGGATTCTGCCATGGCTGGCCTCGCTTCACAGCAAAACCAACAGGAGCTCTGCAATTACCCTGCAAGCCTTGACCTGTTAGCTTGAGATTTTTGTTTCCAACCCTCCAGGCGGTCTGACTCCCAGCTTGCAGCGAAATCCTTGTGAAGGAGCAGCATTCACACTGTCGCCATTTTCTGCTGTGTCATTTTCTCTCAGTTTGACAGCAACACTGGCTGCAGGACTGAAACAATAAATAGCTTGTAAGCGACACCACAGTAAAGGCCGGCAAAATGGACTTTAGCACACAGAGCAGAGCATCTTTGCATGTGTGTTTATGAAGAGAAACAGCATTGTCACGACTTCCACTGCCAACTTGGCTCTTGGGTAAAGGAAATTAAAAGTGAAAAAGTTAGGCCCATTTTTACACTCAGACTTTCCTCTGGCCTCTTTTTAAAGGAGAGCAGCCTCTCTCAGTTGGTTGGTTTACATGGAGCCGAATAAACTGATTAAAATAAGTTTAAAAGCCCAAACTGGATAAAAATGCTCCATATAAAAACCTCAATCTGGGGCTGGGCGATATAGCAAAGATATATATCCCCATTTATTTCATGAAAGAATCACAATCTTGATTTTATCTCGATTCTTTACTTTTGATTAAGACACTGATTAAGACAACTTTACAAGATATGACAAATTAAGAGCCAACAGTTTTGCAGGCTTACATTTGGTTCCTGGTTCCTCAAAATGATTTCATTTTGATTTATGAATTACTAAATTCCAAGATTTACATGTAGAGTAAATGCATTTGTTAACTGCAGGCTCTGCAAACGTAAACAAATTAAAATAAAACAACATTAAACTCTACAGATGAATTCGTGTGAAGCCGTATCGCGACAGTCAATCAGTGCTCACAATCTCCCGATGTCACCGATGTTCTGAAGGCACGAACATCTCGACGTCTGGACGTTGAATCTGACATGGCAGCCAAAACAGGGCTGTGTGTGAATACTTTGAGCTCCTACAACACGACTCTAAACACCAGGGGTATTATGTTATGAACACTGATGAGACATCATTATGTTTTCCAGTGTTTCTGGGACTTCCACAACCGATACAGAGCAAAAATGATGATTATATCGGCTTTAGTTAATGACAAGAAATGACAAGTCACCCTTCTCCTGGTTCTAATGTTACTAGCTATTGCTAAAGTCCCAGTTCTGGCTGTGTGTAACTTAACAGACCAGTGGAGGATTTTATTAACCCAGACAAAATGTCTTAAGTTTTCCAGCCTGTCTAGGACCTTCGCAACTGATAGCGCAGCAAAACTGTTTATGCCAACTATAGTAAATTACAGAAAATGCCAAGTGCCCCCTCGTCTGAATGAGCCAACAGAAGCAGACTCAACTCCGACTTGTTCATGATGCTTTGTTTCGTTTTAGAAGACAATGTCATGAAAGGGCAGGGAAGAAGACGTCACATGTCTGCTGTGTTCAGTTTATGTGCATGTATTTATGGGTGGCATGGAACAGAGTAACAAACAGCGTGATTTGGATAAGAGAAAAATGCATGTGTGTCTTAGCCTAGAACTGCAACAGATAGAATGTGCACTGACGCACAATGTAAACGATCTCTGTGTATCAGCAGATCGTGGACACATTCTAATCCTTCACAGTCTCATATTCTCATATCGCACACCCCTACCTTCATCAGAGTCAACTGGCCCAAATGGTTTAAATTTTAACAAGCTGCAAAGGGGGAGTGTAAATCTATTCACAAGCCAATCAAAAGCAATAAAACTGATTACTTCCTGGCGGCGTCCTTTCTACGCGTGTGCTCTGTCTCGGCACAAATGCGCAATGACGTCTCCCCACTTCCAAAAAACTGGCAACTTCGTAGCAGAAAAGAGTCATGATGGCCGTCTTGCACTCGCCTTCATCCATCCATTGCCTCCAGAAAGAATGTGTTTACTATCATGCTGTTGCCTTATGAAGAGCATCATGATAAAGGCAACAACTGCACATTAAAGACAGTGGATCTCCACCTTCTCCCGCTGACCAATCGCATGATAGGTTCATCATTTTACACATGTAAGACAGCTGTTCCGATTTAATCTTCCAGCGCTGTATTAGATCACATCACAAGAACAGGTTACCTGAAATCTTCAATTGGAATTATTTCAGTCAGAATGACACAGAGTGTGCACGTAAACGCCCCTCTGAGTGCTGGAATACACCATCACTGAACTCAGTGTGGTCGTCAGTGAGCTGGAGTGAGACTTTAGTTAAGAAGCCTTGAAGCCACATGAACGATGACACCGAAAGCAAACTTTGTTTCGTTCCCTCAGTGAATCACGCAACTGCTTTAGTCTGACACATTGTAAAAGTCCCTGTTGACTTACATGAAAAATTGCAAAGACAAATGACAGCCATTTTCATATGTAGGGGAGAGTCGGCTTAAATGCAACTCGTTACAATTATGACACTTTTTCTCTCGCTACGTAACGGCGTTCTCACGCCTGCATGTGAACAGATTTCATCCACTCTGCAGGAAATAGCACCTAGAAAACAGGTGTAGCGCGAAACAAGCAACAATTCAGATCCAGAGTTATTCTTTCGATATAAAGTTTTGATTGAATGTTGTGGAGCTAAAATCTGTGCCTGTTCTTCATCAGTTAGCATAGTTTTAGCATGCCGTTAGCCTGGGCCCGCACCAGAGACTCCGCCCACTCCACTGAGCGGACTTTATTCTCTTGTTCTGGCATTGCGCTTTGAAATTGTGATTTCTCATGGTTGAAAAAGTAATTATCCAAAGAGCGCCAGGGGTGAGACTAAGCTGTCTGTCGAGAAATATCTGACATTTCAACCAACAGAGCCACACCACAGAACCAAAAACTGTACTGTGGTTGTATGTGATGTCTCTGATGTGAGTTTTAAAAAATGCAGACTTTATATACAATATGTGGAAAAGTAGCTGCTACTTGTCTGCAGCGATGTTTTGGCAGCTCTGCCGTGGGGAGACAGGAAATACCGCTTTAGGTCCAACAAGTCTAATCACAGTGATAATGTGATGTGAGGTAAACGAAAAATGTTTATTTGTCTCTTTCCACGATACGTAATGAGTCAGAATCTCAGTCACAACACAGTATTACAACATCTATGTGATTATTTAACAGCTTGTGGAGGTCGTCTCACTTAGCCAGACTTCTTTCCACACACACTCCACAGTAGACGAAACGCCACCTGGCAAGCAATGACCGTTTGCGGGAAATAAATTTGAAAAGGCAATGATCAATGGGGAAGTATTAGGGAATATCTAATCCCCTCCCTCTCAGAATCGCTCAAAGTAAAGGCAATGCCAGACCATGAGAATCAAGTCCACTCAGTGGAGTGGGCGGAGTCTCCTGGTCTGGGCCCAGGCTAGCATGCCGTGCTTGTTAGTGCTGGTCTGTAACATCAAAGCAGAGCCGTGACCAGAGGCTCATTTTTAACATGTCTGATCCAGATTTGCAAGCATACATCAGTGTCCAGTTACACACAGGCCTCTTTATAAGCATGCACCATATTGACCAATACTCTGTGTTCATTCAAATGTCATTCAGTTATATTCTAAATCAGATTAGGGTTGTATAGTAGCCTAGTTTCACAACTTTCATCAATCACTTTTGCTGACTATGAAGTTTAATCTTTGCCAACAAGGAAACACACATGCATCAACTATTCCTGTGAAGTTTGATTAATACCAATAAGTTTTATACATTATCTTACCACATCCTTGGTAAGATATCAACACAAAACAGCTGCTTGAATGAAACATCGTTGATTTGCCATGACACTATTTGCTTAACGCTGTTTTGTTTTTTTTAAGCCAATCTACAACCGTAACTCATGCCATTACAGTTGAGACAGAATCAGCTTTTGGTTTAATTCCTCTCAAATTGTTTTTTCTTTTGAAAAACTCTAGGTGATTTATTAAAGCACACAAGTGGGTTCTTTGCCTTAAAATATTACATATGTAGGCAAAAAAACCACTTCGTTAAAAAGGTAAAAGAGAGAAATGTTACAATTTTGCCGAACCCTCCCCCTATAAAGATATATTTCAGAAAGTCCTCTGTGTGCCAAGTCAAATAACCACCTTTACCAAACTAAGATATTTTATTGTGTCTGTTTAAAACACCTACATATATATGTACATGACCCAGAAATTATCTGTACAACAAATTCCAACAGAATAATATGCAGTATACTCATATGACTAGTGTTATGAGCCTGTAGTGTGTACTTCAGACCCTAGAAACTGAGATTCCTGAGAAGAAAAACAAAACTCTACAACAAGATTAAAAAAAATTAAAAAATCCTCAAAGCAGGATGCTACGTTAAGAAAAATAACAACAAAAACACGTATTCTTATAGGCACTGCCACTAACTTTAAAATATGTTAGAATGTACAGTTTTTGTTAAATAACCGCATTCGGCTGTAAGCTTGTACTGAAAAAGTTACCAACTTATCGACTCCTCTTTGGGAAACTGAGTCAGCTATTTTGTGGTGAACATACAAGCTTTACTCATCGTGTTAACACCCTGATCAAAGCCATGTGCTGAAACACACTGGCTGAAATAAAATGTGTGTTCTCTACCAGCAGTGCTACTGACTTCTTTTCTTTTTCCACGTGTGTGTGTGTGTGTGTGTGTGTGTGTGTGTGTGTGTGTATGTGTGTGTGTGTGCTCCCGCAGTGTAGATGCACAAACGATTGGCGAGGGCACACAATTCATAATCAAACCTCCACTATTTGCCTTCCCACTCAGGGCACCTCGTCGCCACTGCCTCCACCCCCGTCCTTGCTGTTTTTTTTGCTGTACTTTATGAAAAATAAAGTAATTATTTTGCACCAAGACTCCAGAAGCTCCGATCCAAAAGTCACCCACATGCGTGCAGAGTCTGCTAAAACTAAAACAGTCAATCTTGTTTTCGTCATTTCTTGGTATTTTCTCATTTTTCTTGTTTGATATTAGCCATTTCCTGTGAAAGTCCATTTTGATGGCTTTACAAGGCATTTTCATTCTAATTATGAAAACAAATGGACCATGAGGCCCAGCCAGAGACTCACCTGCATCTCCTTCTCTCCGTACTTGGAGGGATTCTTGCTGCCCTGGCTCTTCCTGCGCAGCTTCTTCAGTTCAGCCTGGCACTTCTCCAGACTCTCCCCTTTGCTCTTGTGTTCCATCTGGTATTTCTTCAGGGCAGCCTACGTGGGGCAACAGGCAGAGCACAAGCACTAAATTAGCACCACAAATTAAAAAGCCTGCGTGAAAGAAAGCGGGGCGTAGATGAGCAAACATGTTAAGTTTCTTCAAGTTTCTACAGCCTCTGGATTCAACTCGCTTCACTGCAGTAGGAAAATCATCTTGCTGGGCCTTGAATCATGCTATGATGTAATTTCACCTTTGTTGTTGAAGTTGTATTGTTTCAGTGTCGTACTGCAGATGCAAGTTTGTTTGGACTGCTTCCAAAACTCCTTGTTGATCTAAAAGGAATTTCTTTTAATAAAAAAAAAAAAAAGTTCACATTATTCTTTTTGAGGCTCGCTTGTTATTTATCCTCCTGGTTTGACTTTGCAACAACAACACGGCTCATATCTTAGTCTCCTCAAAGCAGCCACTGTAATTGGTAACCCATCTGCAGCAAACTTGTAGTGGATTGTCTCTGCAAAGTCAAGGCTAATGTGTGATTTGCAGAACATGCGTAACAAACGGCCTTGTCCTTTTTGTAGCATTCAGTTGAAAAAGTTAGCCAGGACAGTAGCCTCAAATGAGACTCTCCAGGCTTCACTCTCTGTGGCGCCTTTCAGTACTCAGAGCTTCTCTTCTCTTGCTTGAACGCAGGAAAATACCCAAATTTACCTACCTTGACCTACTAACATATTTTTACCTAGTCGAGTAAGTGTTGCAGAGAAATTTTCAAAGGCACACACGACTCAACGAGGGTTCGGGAACATTGTAATGGGGTGGCGCAGCTCGGCACTGCTAATAAATATTTTATTAATTTTTTGAAAATCTCCATAAGTGGTTTAGATCAATGCCAAAGATGGACACTCTCTCACACTTCTTTTGTGCTTGGTTATTGTTGTGCTTCTGAATTCTGAACCACTTGAGGAGATTTTTAAATTTTTAATAATATGTATTAGCAGTTGCCAAACACCGCCACCCCACCATTGATGTTCCTGAAATTCTTGCTGAGTTGTAATCGTGTACCTTTGAAATTTCTCTGCACTTGTCCGATGAGATATCAATTTGTTACTAGCAGTTGTTACTGGAAAGTCTCAAAATGAGGTAATATGGTGTGTTTGTCTTCTTAAATATTTCGAATTTCTTTAATAAAAAGGGTGTTTTGTTTTCTGCAGACACCTGTAACTAAAACAGACGCCATTATGCTGTAGTACCACCCCCGAACCAGAGGTGTGGCGCTGTGGAGCAGTTGAAACCTGACACCAGCTGGTTTTTGAGAGAAAGCAGAAGCACAGGTGAGATAAAACACTCTTTTTATTTAAAAAAATATGCAGTATTGAAGAAAAGAGACAGCCGGTATTGATGGACAAGAACTGTGGCCTTAAGGTAAGTATTGTTTTGGTTTTTTGTGATCGGTGAAGATTCTCATGTGACCAAAAGATGGTCTCATGACTTTTGTTGTCTCTTGGCTGGTCAAAAAAAACAAGTAAGAGCTGAACAAAGAGTAAAAAACTGAAAACGCAATTACAAATTGACCACATGTTTCTGCTTGTGTGTGTTTTTACGACCATTTTCCTCTGGTTTTACTGTTTACTTCCTTCATTTGCATGCATTCAACCCTTTCAAAGTTCTCAAATAACAAGATAAAAGCATCCGCATGTGCATAATAAACAATCATTAGACTGGGATCATTTACACCCTTTAAAAGCCAGAAGTTATTTATTTATTTAATCATTTAATTTGCTCATTTTTAAATCTATTTGTTACTGAGAGCAACAACTTCGTGTCCAGGCTGTACTCGCTTGTTGCTATAGGAACTGTGTCTGGTGTGACAAAGCTCGTGTGGTTTCTCCATGAGGCAAAATTGGCAGAGAGAGCTCATGCACGAGGGTTTAACACCCACAGTAACTTGAACGCTGGTTTCCCTCTGTAGGTTTGTTTTGCTGAGAAGTAGCTGCACAGAAGCTGCTGTTTCCACTGAAACACCAGCAGCATGACACATGCACTGTTTGGATTTCATAACATGAGATGAGTTGCATTAGTTCTGTCGGTTGAGGGCAACTTTTATTTTAGCTTTTAGGAAATTTCATCTCCTGTCAAATAAACTTTCAAGCCAGCAGTTCCTATGAAATAGATTTTTTTGATTGGCTTCCATTCAAAATTGTTCCAAAATACCCTTTGTAATGCTGTTGTCTTACCCCAACAACAATGGATGACTCATGCTTTCATTCCCTCCTAAGTAGTAAACCAATTCAACCGATACGGGTCGCTCTGCTGTTCATATCTACAATTTAATTCCCAGAAACCGCAGTGAAAAATCCCTAACACACACATCAGACTGTGTTGTGATGCTTAGGGAGGACATAATTAGATACTGTGAAACATTTGTTTTCAGTTTTCAAGGTCAAACTAAGGAAATAAGATAATATTCCATGCATCCACCTCATTGAGTTGGAATTTTTCTCCTCATTAACGAAGCAAAAGCCTGTTGACTTCACAACTCCCCAACACTCGCTACTACTGCAGACAGATAATTATCTCTGCCAGGCAAAGAAGCCTGAAGGAGATCATGTGTTTGGTCATTTGATAATGTGTGTGTGCTTGTGTGTATCTGTCTGCAACTAATCTTCCATTCAACCCGACCTGTCAGCCTAATATTTCTTTTGCGCATTCGTGACTGTATGCTTTAGGACTTCTTGTGGTTGAACCTTTTTTATTGACTTTTATGCTTAAGTTTTGCCAACTTTTTTTCATGAAATTAGCTGGCACTAGATTCAAAAGTCGCAACAAGTCGCCATGCGCTCATTTGCATGGAGCTGAGTGCTTGCGTTGGGAGAATGACAGGGAGAAACTCCGGCACTGTTGGCAGAAAAGCTGTGGACTGTGAACAGGATGCATGGACCTGAGTTACGAATATGATATATTGGAACAGATTTCTCGCCTTTTCCCCCTGATGGTCTCGTTAAGTTGTTACACTTTTGTCGCTAGTCACTTTTTTAAGAAAAAAAGTAGATAAGAGGGTTTGAAAAAATTTGCTAAATTAAGGGAGAAAGTGGCCAAGTTGACAACACTGCAATCCTCCTCCCTGACTGGCAAGAGTTGCAAGTGATCAACAGCTGCTTCGGTTAAGAATTTTGTTTCCAGGAGGGACAAGGCAGTGAAATGGCGGCATGGTGGCATAGAGGTTATCACAGTCGCTTCATACTCCTGGCTGGGGCAGGGCCTTTCTATGTGGAGTTTGCATCTTCCCCCCGCGTCTGCTTGGTTTCCTCCTGGTTCTCCGGTTTCCCATGTATGTTAGGTCTATCTCCAGTAGGTACCCTGACTGAGGTAACTGGCTCAGATTCTGGAGTTGGTCCCCACACGCTGTGCTGTGGCTGCCCACTGCCCCTGAATGCAGAGACCAAAATTCGTTGTTCACCATATAAAGTACCTTAACCAGTTGGCAAAAATAAAAACAAAGTTTGCCGCATTCAAGATTTAGCACCGCCCAAGGTGACTGTGACTGGTTAAAAGAAAACAAACCAGAGCGTTTTTTTTCCCCCTATAGTAGAATGATAACGGGCGCAGGCAGATCTTTCTCCATCGCTGACTCAGCGCTGTGTGAGAGCTGTCTGTGCTTGCAACAGAGGAGGCAAGCTTCGTTTTTATTTTCGCCAGCTGTTTAAAGTACTTTATTCACATGGGTCACATACATAGTGAACAATGAAATTTGGCTACAGTGTCTCTGGAGGACAATTTCCAACTACAACTGTTGCGCCCCAGTGCCTAAGTCACGCCCCTCTACTTCCGGGCCATGGGACTTTAATTTGGAAAAATATGAACGGTAGTCAAAGGAGAGAGAGAAATTATTTTTTTAATCATGTTTGGCTTGTGCCATGAATTACA
>JAQLOL010000009.1:10490784-10501294 GCA_029783665.1 Naso thynnoides | reverse complement strand
TTCACTGTACACGCGAGTGGAATTACATTTGTGTAGTACTCATACTTGAATGCGCTGTCATCTGTCATCATCGCGGCTTCGAGCTGTCAAACGTACTATCATCTGTCAATGAGCTGTCAAATGTTTGCGCTCTCGGCTTTGTTTATGGTTTAATCACGAGACATACCGTGACACACTTCCGCTGTGCAGAGGATTGTGGGTATAAATAGCCAGAAAAGCATGTTGGTTTGTATACTGCAAAATCTGACCGGAAGTAGTAGGACATTTTGGTATTTTTGGCATAATGCATTTGACATAATATATATTGGGACATACTAATTCTTTTTTTTGCTTACTATATAGTGTAGTAGCATGCGATTTGGAATGCAGCAAGCATCGGCCGTGGCACAGTGGGAAGAGGTGGACTTCAGTACGGTACAGATGCACCTGCAGCACAGGCACGGAGCGCCGACATCGCTGTGACTGTTTGTCGAGGATTCACCTTAAATTCAGCCAGACAGCAGTATACAATGTGCGCATAAAGAGCAGTGAAAAAATTTGCGACTTGTAGATTGCGGGAACCAGAGAACAATTTAAAAATGCTATTTAAAGATGAAAAAATGCAGATAAAAATACAGGTTGCCCTCTGTAGATCATGTAGCTCAAACGTGCTCAAGCGCAGTTAGACTGGAGCAATGTGACTGCGGGCCAGCAGGGAAGAGGGGAGGGCGGGACAATCGTCCTTTGGCGCGGTACGGGACAACAGGGCCAAGTGAGAGTGCACCCGAACACAAATCAACTTTTACTAACATCACGTCAACATACTGAGTGCCAAACACCAAACACTGCAGTAATTCAACCAAACTTCAGGCTTGTGTGTGTTCTATGTTAAAATGTCGCCTGTTTGGAGGAATTTTTCATGCCCTTATTGATCTGTGCCCAAATGGACCCCCTAAAATTCAATAATTACCGCCAAGGAAACAGCATCATGCTGTTAACAAACGCTGGCCTTTTCTTCTTCCATTACATTGCATCTTTTTTGTCAATATGTCTGAACAATAGGGAGCAGGGTGACACAGTGACCTGAGGGGACGGATAAAATTATATCCCTGCATAGACAAGGCTTCAACATGCTGGGGTGTCCCTCTGGAACGCTGGATGTCAACGGTGTCAGGAGTGTCGTATTGTGGCTGACACAGCAGGGGAGGGGGAAGAGAGCGGAGTCTTTTCCTCCAGCACTGATGAATCATTTAACTCTGATTGCCTTTATAATCTAATGAGGTTACCTAACTGCTGAAATAATCAGTTTTCTCGCCAATACACGAGAGAGTTCAAGGGTCACCAAAACAAGGAGTCACATAGTTGCACAGATGCTGAGCTTACACAGACGACAATTTGTAAGGTTAATCCTAATTATCTCGTCTTTTCCCCCGCTGACTAACTAAATATCAACAGTGCTCCCACGTCCTCTGATCAATATCCACCTCATTCCCTTTATTCCACCTCCTACTGCCGCTGTGCCGGCCAACAAAGGTCACACGGGGCCGAGTAAGCTTCCAGTGATTTCTGTACAACTGCCCCACAGCCTGCCAATCAGCCCGTCGCCGGTGAATAATAGTCGCTGCTTTTGGAGGTGACTTCGACAGCGGTCCAGGTGACAGATGGGCGCTGCGCCTGCAGAAAGCTGCCAGGTGAGAGACACATTTACAACAATAGGCTGGCAGGGGCAGACTAATTCCAGCAGACAGATGCAGCCCCGCGATAGAGGAAGTCTCCCAGGCTGGAAGCCTCGCAGCGCTGCTTCGAGGATGAGGGACATATGCTAATGCTAATCCCAATTAAAGCTGAGTCAAAGGCAGAGGACGGCATTTGTTTTCTTCTTCCTCTCTTGCTGGGGAAACACCTGAGAACTGAGAGCCGCTCAAGAGCATCACGGCTGATTTCTCTTCATTATGCCAGAAAAGACCTCCCACCTACCTAATGTGTGTGTGCGTGTGTGTGTGCTGGTGAGTGTGAAAGTGTGTGGGTGTCCATTGGAGTGTGCATATGTGTGGCAGGGGGTTGTGAAAGTAGGATGGTGGCTACGGCAGAATTTCAAAGCGATCTCCAAGCAACAGACACTTTCCTCTCGCAGATGCTGCTATTGCTGGGGTGTGTTTGTGTGCATGTGTGTGCGTGTTTGTGCGTACAGCTGAGGGGTGGCTGAGTAGATAAGCTGGATCTATATGGATACTTTACTTGTGTCTAATGAAATGTGTGGCGAGGGGCTCACAGAGACAGACGGAGAGGATTACCGGATCTCTGATTGCAAAGCAGGCAGACAATCGGTAGGGGTGGGGCTCATCTCAGAGCCGCTGATCCATCACTCACCCTTCTGTCTGGAGAGGAGGAGGAAGAACCACACATCTCTTAATCAGGACAGCGATCATTTCCTGCACCTACATCGCCCTCATCGCGCTGTCAGGGGAGTTGTATAACAAGTTCCAGGCTGTGTTTGGTAGGCAGTTGGAGTCACTCAGTTGTGTGCATCTGTTGCTTTTACACCTAGAAAGCACTGCGAGATTTAGCCACCGACTGCTGTGCAGGAATTCTGGGACAAGCCATTTTTGGAATTTTTGGTGTTGAATAATTTCCATGATTGCACCATACGGATGGAAGAATATCCACCCATCCCTTGCCCCCCCCGCACATCAGAGCCTCTTAGTCCCTGGGGTCAAGTCAATCGTGCAAAGTGGGTGTTTAGTGGCTCAATCAGTCCCTGCCAGTCTGTCTCCCACCTAAACCAAGGCCAGGATTAGTTACTGTGTGTGTCAGCGGAAAGACCCACCCTACTAATTTCTGGATTAGTTAGACTGAGGCCTTGATGAGAGCAGCCCTGCTAAAAACAAAAAAGTCTTCTTCTTCTTTGCACCTTTAGAAAAATTTGCATTTACATGAACAACCGAAAGTGCTGTAGTATGCATGCCAGGACAGTAGTCGGTGGAGTAAGTTTGTAAGGAGCTGCCGAAATTGTTTATTTGCTGTTGCTTTCCAGAAATTAAAGAAATTCAGCCATAGTTTGACCTCTAAAATTATCTCCCCGAACTTACCTCAGTAGATTATCGTAATATTCGACCTGCTTTGGGTGCACTGTAGAGAGTTTAATTAGAGTTTGGTAGTAGCTAGAGTGGATTGCATTGACTTGTGCTAGCATTGGCGTTAGCGTAGTCACCCCCGTCATAGGCTTTGTTTTGTGCCTGTTTACACAGCCGGAAAGAAAGTTTTGTTTTTAAACGTTTGTGTTCTGGAACCCAGTTTCCAACATTAGCAGTTTGAGGGGCGCCAGTACACCATTGTCATGTAAAAGGAAGGCCGAACCGCAACAGAAGTGTTTCGTTCGATGCGAAAACTTGTAACCATGTAAACTGCCTCTGAGCTGGTTCTGTTGATGTAAAGGTTGAAGGGCGTTTTTGGGGAAAGTGTTCAGACCATGTTAACAAGCTAGAAGCCAACCGAAATCTCAAAAAGCATTTAGGGTGAAACAAACGTATCCACTTGTTTGTCTTCGTGAATCTGATGAGCTCTCACCACCTCTGCATCAGATTAGGGGCCTTTTGTGTTTCTTTGAATACGCATCCCCTACAGCATAAGCCGTGCCAAAGGCTGTGTAGCGCATGATAAGGCCTGCCCATTTGGCAAGAGAGTAAATATCATCTGTTTTTAGTAAGACAAAAAGAAAGATAGGTAGATAGAGATATGCATGGTGAGAGTGGAGGAGAAAGAGAAAGAGAGTGCTGCCTGGCTATGTGCCTAAACCTGCAGTGAGAAAATAAATGAGGAAAAAAAGGACTTACTGGCAAGGGCCTTCTCATAGTTCTTCCCCATGGCAACAAAGTTCCGTAAGCAGGGGTTGAACTGCTCCATGATGGTCTGAAAGAGAAAACAAGAGATGGATGGGAGGTGGCGGCTTCATTTATCAGCAGAGCGGGGGTCAAGGGCGGACAAGAAAGACTTCCACCTTGTCTATTTATTCCCTTATGCCCTTTATTTCCACTCTTTCTTTCTCTGGCATTACACAAAGCTCCTGCAGTTCAGCTGCACAAAATCAAAAATATGTCTCACTGAGAGTAAACAGCAATCGACAAAGTCTTTGGACACACTCTGGGTATGTCTCAAATGATAACAAAGGCAGGAATGGGCTCCTTCATCAGCCTTCGTCCCTCTTAAGGTCTTTTCACACCGTCGCGCAGTAACTTCCCTGAAAACCACCCCACCCTGACGGATTCCCAAAGAAAGCATTTTTAAAACAGGCTGCTACCCCTGTGGTCTGACGCGGCAAAGACAGGGAGGTGCTTTGGTGAAAGACTTGGCGTTGGAACAGTAGTGCACGCAAGGCACAAGTAACTAACGATTTCTACATATTTGGATTATTTTGACAACAACTTCGTGGGCTCCTCCGTGTTTGCTTTCGAATCCACAATGTCAAGCTACCTGTGCTGCAGTTCTGTGTCCCGTGTTGTTCAATTAGATCAAAAAATAAGTATCGAAATTTCATCCTGTCGCTTTTCCAGCGATGAAAAAGACGGACACGTGGCTGCATTTGAAAAAGTTTTGTCTTCAGTGAGTGGGTGCTAAGGTAAGCTAGCACCCACTCGCTTAGGACCGCAGGTCCGCTTTGCCCGACCCCCTCAATTTGGCCTGGCGGCTACCACTTAAAGTTCAACATGATGAACTCTGAGCTGTAGGGCAAAATTTGTGTGCATTCATGTGGGTAGCACTGCCGTGGTTAAAATGGCCTCACCTGAAATCTGCCCCCATTTGCCACCCTTCCCTGACTTAAATGACTGGAGGTGGCGAGTGGACACACGGCAGTGTGGAAAGACCATTACAGTGAGAAATACTCCAGGTGAGATGAGATGGAGTGATGATGTTGGAGGAGGAGTGACAGAGGTACTAATGGATTTAAAATAAAATGAAATTTTCATTGCCAGGGATGTATCTAGTTACCCTCAAGCAATTGAAGATGGACACAAAGGCTAATTAGGGCTGCTAAAGATCAGATCAGAGTAGACTCTGCAAATAATATATAATATATTTTGCTGCCAGCCATAATTCATCAGCATTTAAACTTAACAATACTGCTATTACATCTAATTTTATTGTAACAGCAGCAGCTTTACACTGTGTTACCGTGGAGACACAGCATGTACTACACTGCAGGCAGAGTCGCTGTATATGCAGAGAATGCAGAATCCCTGACATCTTCCAGAAGCATTGTTTCCTCTACTTCTCTTCCACCTCCTCCTCTCCTTCCTCCTCTCGCGCTCCTCCAGGGCTTCCTCCAATTAGCCGGTCCCCAGTCAGCTCGTCAGGAACAGCCAGGGGACAGAGAGACAACCACAGGGCTGCAGCAGCAGCAGCAGCAGTCCCAAACACAAGCCATCAATACTGCAGGAGAACACTTAATAATCTACTGCTCGCCTCGATCCACATCGTGGCAGAGTAATATGGCGAGGTGCCACCAGCTCAACCTGAAACAACCCCATCAGCTCATCCTGAAAGCCATCAGCCTCCCATCTCCAGTCATACCTCAGCATTTTTGGCTTTTGCCTTCGTCTTGCTGTCTGTCTTTAGTTTTTAATGAGAGCCAAAGTTTGGATAGGACACTATATGAGTGTGTTCACCCGCTGTGGTGTGTATCCTGTCAGGAGTCGTAGATCAAGTGGTTTGAGTGCAGCATAACACAGCTACAGTAGAAATACAAGTGAGTCAGACATAAACCACAGATGCCTTCATTACCAACAGTAACTTTTTTGCTACACCTTTTCACAATTGTGTTACAAGTATGACGGTAAAATATGCAGCTTGACCCATTTCATACAGTTTCTAATTACCATAAATTCATTCACTTGTGCTAATTATAAATGTAAACAATAAATTGAGAAAAGTTTTTATCTTAATTTTAGAAAATGACCCGGGTCTTCAGCTGTGTACACATCAAAAGTGAACTTAATTTGTGGCACAATGAATTTACATACAGAGTCAATGGCACGATGTGAAATTGTGTTTGGGGCTTCGACAGACCTGTAGTCCGACGGAATGGCTGCGAATTGACACGCGTCTTCACACAAGTTCAAAATATTCAAGTTCAGCAATTTAAACACACGATGACAATCACACGATCATGCAGCACAATTTTTTTTTTTGCCCTTGGTGTGTACACAGCTTAATGCTGCAAATAATTATTACCTTAATTTTGCTTTGCCTATTAAATGTGGTGAAATAATTTTTAAAAATACCTGTTGACATTTCCCACAATCCAAGCTGATCCATTTACATTTAGCTTGTTTAGTTTGACCAACAGTCCAAAGCCTTGCCTTGGATGGACCTTTGAATGCGCCCCTGCCATCTCATCCCATTTGTTTGCATCAGGACATGAAACAGCAGTTTCTCAGCAAGAAAGCAATTGCTCCTTTCAACATCACAATTGGGACACTTTTTTGGGACAATTGCTTTTATCATTTTCTTTTTTCATGATTTTCTTAAAGGCTGCTTTACAAATTATTTAGCAGCTGTCATGTCCGGTCCTGGTGGTTACGTCTGTTTTCTGTTCTCCTTGTGTTTCATGTCTTATGCTTCTGGTTTTATTTTTAAATATTTCTTTTTTGTTTCATTTCAGGTCCATCTTCCTGCCCTTGTGTGTTTTCCGCATGATTACCTGTCCTGCGTCTCACTGTCTCCCCTTTCTGAGAGCATTTAGTCTGTATGTTCTCTCCCCCTTGTTGCCAGTTCGTCTTGTCCCCTGTGTCAGTGTTCTTGTGTGTTTCTTTGTGTATTCTCAGTGAGCCTTTTGTGAGTTTTGACCAGTTTTCTAGTTTTTGACCTTGCCTTTGCCTCTGGATTTTGTCCCTGTGCCTGTGTTGACTGATTACCCTTGTGCCAACCTCTGCGTACAATAAAGACTGCATTTGCTGATTTTACCTCCGTGTCAGAGTTTGCATTCTGGGTCTCTGCTGTGTCTGGGTCACAACAGTACTGTCAAGCTAATTTTTCTATAACCAAATGTATATTTTGTCATACACAGTATCTTTATCAAACACCTCGTCAGGGTTGTTTATTTTGGCCTTGTAGCCTCTGGCTGCAGGTTGGCTGATGCTCTCGTGCAGCATCTCTTCACGGTTGTCTACAAACTCTCAGTTTCTTCTGTCCATTGTGCTGCCATTTGACGTGCAAACCTTTTCTCTGCAATCTGTACTTGTTTGCACTATGTTGGCTTTGGTGATGCTAACCAGCTCCATATTATCTGTGCAGGGTTGTGCTTTGGGACAATCTCCTCCATGTTGTCTCCCATGCCCCCATGTAGCCAAATGAAAAAAAGGAGAAGAAAGAAATCTAAGGCTCTAACTACTGCTGCTGTTAATAATTAATTGGTGTGGCTTGAAACCAACTCAATACGTGTATGAGCCACACGACCACAACTCACAGAACACTAACAATCTATCAGTAAAGGCAGGTTGTAAAGTAATCATTTGCATTCCATTCATATCACACTCCCCTACAACCATGACTGATGACAACAATGGTAACTAGATAGGTGCTGTGGTGGAGTGTGTTTTGATCAATTAAAAGTTAAAGTACAAAGTGAAATTACCAAAGAAAGTCTGATCACCAGGCATCTACTGCCTGAAATCAGACAGAATTGCCAACTCAGTGGTGTGGCTGGATTCAGAGGTTGGGACTTAAGGCAAGGTGGATATGTTAGTCCCTAATAATTCAATAAGAAAAACTGAATCCAACCAACCCTTGGGAAACTAATTAGAGTGGAAAATATGTCAGATTGAAGAGAGTATAAAGAAATCAGACAGTTCTTTTTTATGTCAGGCAATCCTAAACCTTGAAGTGATATTTCACTGCAAAATTCCATTTTGTATATTAATTCTCACTCTGAGATGTCTTTAATTGATGATTTTTTTTTTCCTTCCAGCGTTCGTCTATGGTAAACGAGTGATTTCAAAAAAATGTGTGCTCCCTTTAAGTGGCAGTCTATGGAGGCTCACCCTTGACAGTATCAAAACTATCTGAAGACGTCTATCCAAAACTCTCAACAGCTTCGTGTGGGATGATCTAAGTCTTCCACGACTTCCAAAACGAGTTTATTTCAGCTAGAAAGCGAAATAAAGAAACGAGGCTTTGCATTAGTTCATGCAGGACACAGAAGTCATACGCCCCAGCCGTAATCGGCTGACAGCCTGCCAATCACATCACAGTTACCAATCAGTTTCACACCAATCACAGCATACGCTGTGCAAGGCGGGCCATTTAAATATGTCTCCGTCATCACAGATATCTCTGTGATATGCTGCTGCCGGTGAGCTTGCCCCCACCACCCCAGCCTCCACCCCTTTTCTGTTGGAATGGGGCTTGTGTTGGACTGCTCCGGTATTTCCTAGGGCACTGCCTTCCCTGCATCGGCTCAGCATGTTGCTTGGTTGCAGAGTCATCAGCGCCACACACAACTGTGTTTCCATTTGTTACAATAAATGGTTAAACCATGACGAGTGTTCCTGAATGAAACAATCTTTTGTTGTCATGATACGGTGAACTCCGGCTCGAATAAATATGGTTCTGCCTTAGCCTGCAGAAACTTCTCTCTTTGCACCGGCCATTTTTTATTTGTTTATCCTTATGTTCTTTTCTTTGATAATGACAAAATGTGTAAGTGAACGTCCGAAAATGGCTGGTTCAGAGAGAGGAGTTTCTGTAGTTTTTGGTGGAACCATATTTATTCGAGTTTCAAATAACTACAACAATCAACTAGAACATTGGATCGGATGTGTTGGATTTAGCAGTTTTCCAAATTAAAGTGTTTTGGAAGTACTGAGCATAGCACACAATAAGGAATACTTTGATTATACCACACAAAGCTGCTGAGAGTTTGGATGGACATTTTGAGACTGTTTTGATTCTTTCAAGAGAATATTTCTATTGGCTGCCTGCAAAAGGGTGCGCACATTTTTTAAATCACCCTTTAACCATGGAGGAACACTGACAGGAACAAAAAAAATTCTTCAATACACGACACCTAAGGGTGAGTAACTGATATACAAAACAGAGCTTCACAGTAAAATATCACTTTGAGAAATTCAGTTTACTATCATACATTAGTCATTTCAAAAGCTTGAACAACCAGATGTCTTTTTAGTTAGCTTGAACAATTACTAAAACCGCTAATTAGTCAGTTAGTTGTGGGAAAATTGGTTTTCACGACTGACTATTCGATTAATTGAATATTTTGCGACGTTTCAGAAAAATACTAACCTTTAAAAACTGTGCACAGAATTTTTTAAACGTCACTTCAAATCCTGCCTTTGGTTGTTGTGGCAGATAATGTAAAGTAGTAACAACAGCAAAAAGACAGGTGAGGTGTCACTCAGGTTCCCATTGGCTGCTACAGGTCACAATCCTCCCTGTCGAGTTCCCCCGCTGCTACTGTTAATTGGATTTTTCCCATAAGCAAACAGGACTCGCAGCGAGTCCACAGTGAGCTTCTGCAGACAGAAACTTATTTTCAAAACACAACAGTCTTTAAAAAGAATGCTCTCAAGACAAAGAGCATATTAACGTTGTACAGACTGAATTCAAAGCTGATTGCTTCTTACAGACGGCATCGAAGCAGCTTATTGTTATTCCAAGTCTGCATCGAACTGACGAGTGTTGTAAAGGACTCCGGCTGCAACTAGTGTTTAAATCAGCCCCCTTTGCTTACCATCAGGCTCTGTTAGTCTAATGTACTAGAAGAATAGGAGCATAATTGGGGGATAATCCTATCTTTAAACACACACAGTGCTCACATAAAAAGGTACCCCCCCCCCCCTATCTGCCTCTGGGAAGATAAAAGACCAGCGCGTCCCTCAGGAACCCGCTAAGGAAAATTTATCCCTAAATGCTTCTTCGCTCTGCACGATTCGGATGGAAAGTGCATCTCATTGATGAGGATGAGGACACGTAAATGCAAACACATTCATGCACGTGCGTGTTCCCGTCGCGTGCACGCGGCAACATCAGCACAAGGCTTTATGATAAAAGAGTGGTGGTGTTTCAAAGCGGTGGGAGGATTACATAACAAAGCCAAGCCTGGTGCAGCATCATTACGGCACACTCTCCCACTGAAAGAGGCCAAAGGTAGCTGACACAGGCCTGGATGCATTTCTTACACACACACACATACACACACACATACACACACACATGCTGAGCCACTGCCACTGAATAAACACCTAGAAAATACATGCAGTTACTGAACAACTGTACATTACAAATTATATAAGAGACATAAATTACATGAAGCAGTGAGGTAGTTTCTTCCTTCATCCCTTCCCA
Source organism: Naso thynnoides (assembly GCA_029783665.1). Taxonomy (NCBI): domain Eukaryota; kingdom Metazoa; phylum Chordata; class Actinopteri; order Acanthuriformes; family Acanthuridae; genus Naso; species Naso thynnoides. The sequence goes on along the minus strand of JAQLOL010000009.1, from coordinate 10,490,956 downwards.
TTGTTGCTAAATTTATCATCCCAGTTCTCTTGTACTACATTGTTACCCTAATTGTGGCAGCTAATTGGGAAATGGGGCCAGGAGGCACTTAAAGTTGCGTGACATAGGGAGAGGGATAGGGAGATAGAGAGAGAGAGAGAGAGATAGAGATAGAGAGAGAGAGAGAGGGAGG
>JAQLOL010000009.1:10471074-10482908 GCA_029783665.1 Naso thynnoides | reverse complement strand
GAGGCAGGCTAGCACTTCCCATTGACTACCAGTGTTTGAGCTAAGCTAATTAGCAGTGGGCGAGCTCTGCCTGTCTCGTCCTTGTTGCTGCACGCACAACCATGAGCTCAACAGCGTGCCCCAGTAGTTACCAAGGTTACGTGTTCATGTCTGAACATTCTGGTTAATACAGGCGTAACCCGGCTGTTCTATTTGGGTTTCTCAATACTGGAATAAGGGCTTAATCGGGTAATGCCTACAAGGGAAAGGTGTTTTCAAGAGTGACAGAGTTACCGGAATACTTCAGTTCTTCAGTCAATAACCGGCATGTTGTGCGCATGTAAACATGGTCACTGTGAACATAAGTGTCATCAGCGATGAGTCTCACTCCGCACTCTGGCGACTGTCTGTGCCACTAATAATGAGGTGAGTTCAGTGTTCTGTTTGCTCTAGGATTTTAAACAAATAATGCATCTTTCCAGTTACTTGCATCAATCATAGAATTTCATCTCATTTTAATGCTTATGCAACAAGCCTTGCAGCTTCAGCATTCCCTCAATGTGGCTGACAAGCCCACGAAATTCAAGCCTGCACTTCAAACTCAGACAATATGTCACGTTGGATGCAAGCTAACAGCGGCAGACTTCCGCGACCGCCTATCCCCATTAAAAAAATGCCATCTTTCCTTCTTGTTTAGGTGTAGCTTTGAGGGTGTAAGCGCCTAACGACCACGCGGCGTGCTGTGAAAGACTAATGCTTTTCATCTCGCTCAAACTGAACCCATCTCTTTAAATATTAAAGCAGGCTAAGGAACTTGCTTTTACACTGTGTGTGTGTGGGGGGGGGGGGGTAAGCATTGACTAAAGATAACACTCTCTGTGACCTCCCCAGCTTCTGCAGAGAGGTCACATCCCCGGCGTGGACGAGGGACTCTGTCTCTCCCCTCCGCTGCCCATCAGCGCTCCTGGCTGTCAGAGCTCTGACGGGGTGCCGTCACCCCAGGGACCGAACCCGCTGCTGGGCTCGCACTTGGATGAGCAAGACCATCTATGCAAGGACCACCCACCTCACCGGCGGCTCGGGATCCACACCAGCACAGTGTGTCTATGTTGATTTAGCCACATTAGTAGTCGCACAAGCCCTTGATGGACGGGGCGTAGCATTTAATTCACAATGAGGATACACTGTAGGCTGTGTGACCGATTGAGGACAGAAATAGCCACCTGAAGTATTTGCTTCCCCTGTTGGCTCTAAAAGAAGCAGCAGTCAGTCTCTGCTCATCTGACCTCCTTTCTGACAGATGTTTATTCCCTGCCGGAGGAGGAGCAGATACCCTCTCCCCGTTTCGGGCTTCTGTTGGGGGAACCACAGCTGGCTCAGGGTGCAGGCAGCAGTCGTAAGTAGGCTAACGATTGAGAGCTTTATCATGTGCAAATAATGACACGGAATCGAGTATCCGTGAGCTTAGATTATCTCATGACACAGGCGTGGAGCCCTCATAACGTGAAGTTTGGTTCACATTCCTTCCTTTTAGGCGCCTGCTGTGAACAAAAGCCCAGAGTAACAAATTACACAGAAATTAGCACTGTGATGAGCGGTGAATGGGAAGGTTGTTTAACTCAGAGTTAATCAGCAACCTCTTTTTTTTTTTTTTTTCTTTAAATCAGTTAAACACATCAGTCAATGTATCAGCCTCGTGAGTTCACGTTAACCCAACCTTAGCCGCTTCGCTTTGCAGATTTTGGCTTGGTGGCGACATTGTTTTTGCACTTTTCATCCATTTTACAGACAAAACAATCCAATAATTTAAAATGTAAAAAAAAAAAAAAACAACAACCAAGAGGGGAGGCCTAACTCCTCAAATCCATTGTGCTCTTTTCTTACTGGGGATCTTTTGTGTGCTGCACTGAGGCTCGCATGCAAAGTTCTCACAGGTTGTTTTATGCAGAACAGGTTTGAATGTTGAAATCCCTATGGGGCAAATGTTTACTTGTTGCAACAGATAAGCCCAGCCTTCTCTGCCAGTCAAACACGGACTTCTGGAATGTCTCTGCTTCAGCTTTCAAGCAGACTAGAGAAATCCACCGACACCCTGGGCATATTTTACAGAATCAGCGCATGTATGTTGACTGGAGGAGCACAATTTAGCCCGATGTGGAGACACAGACTGAGTGAGAGACTTTGATTTTTGCAGGCGAGGGGGGGGCGGGGGTTAGCAGAGGTGTTGCATTAATTGTTCTACCTGGTGTGGAGAAAATCTGAAGGTGGAAGACAGGAGATTTTTTTTAATGTCAACAGGGACGTATTAACACATAAAAGGGCTAAATAAACTTAAATGAAAATCCGGAGCTTAAGCGACGTTCCCCAAAGAGATTATGGGGGAAAATAAACCTAAGGATCTGAATGCATCTTCAGCAAGAAAAAAAAAAAAAAAACAGTCAAACTAACTGCAAAATTACACTGAGGGTCTAATGGCTAAAATCGTGTTACCACACGCGTCTCAAAAAAACTTTATTCATTAGTTGAGCCTCACCTTGTAGACATTTTCCGTCAAGCGGTGAACCTCGTCGGTGCGAGACATCGTGAAATCTTCAGCCAGGACCATAAACGTTTTTTTTCTTGAAACGTGTATCCGCGTGAAAGGAGGACAGCACGGCTGAATGCGCGAGTTTGGCCGGACAAAAGGCGAAGCGACGCGCCTGTGAGGGGAGCGAGGCGATGCTGCGCTCCCGAAACCCGACTTCAACTGAACGCACCTTCCCTCTCCACATCTGACAGCCTGCTGCCGCCTTCACGGACTCCTCCCAGGGTCGGTTTTCTCACAATCTCGAACGCGCCGCAGAATGTTCGGAAACGACGTAGAACATGAAAAAGACATACCTCTAAAATATAATGTGCGTGTAAATAAAATCACACAGCACAACTATGGTTTGCTGAAAACAATAAAATCACTTATATTACGGAAAGACATAGACTACTGCATCCTAATTCTTTCTTAATGGTCCTCATGAAGGGTGGCATTCAACAGGCCGCCGAAGACACTTCACTGACCCCATACTGCTCTACTTCACTTTGTCAAATTATTTGGTTTAACCCTTGTGAATGGCGCTACTCTTTTATTTGTCATTGCCCACCAAGAACCAGGTTATGTCAACGCTCAAACCCGAAGCCTAACATTTCCTACTGCATTCTAACGCAGCACCGTCTTGTCAAAGTGCAGGTTTAGCGCCCGCCTCCACGTTTCTGTACAGATCGAGCTCCGGCCTTTTTCTATAAAATACAGAGACGCGTTCGCTGCTCTACAAATAACGTTTTGTGTTTGAGCGCCGCGCTGTCCGTGAGAAAATCAGTCTGACAAGTTTAAACGGACACTTCCTGTGCGTGTTATGAGCTTTAAATACAGCCCTGCTAAAATTTGCATTCATCCAAAACGATGAGCCTGAAGCACGCATGATGTGTTTTGCTTTCAGCTCCTTCCTTTAAAGCCTTCGCGCACAATGCTGCTGTCATATGATGAATCTGTGAAATGATGTGCAGTGCAGCTGTCAACAAAGTTTCTCTGAGTACTTTACACAGGCCTATAATAAAACTACATTGCAAAAAGCTGTGAGCAAGTCTGACTGTTTTCAGTAACACCATGGGCGATGTTTTTCTCACACTGGATAATTTGTGCTAGCTTCACTGTACATGCTAATTAGAGCCTGAGTGCCCACTTAGTGTAGGACTGTAAATATTATATTGGCATTCTTGTCTAAACAATCTCCCACATATTAGCAACATGAGCCTTCGACTTTCTATCAAAAAAAAAACCACACAAGCAGACCCAAACGCACACTTTACTGATGTGATGTGAATGAAGACACCTGTTTTGTTTACTGCCGAGTCAAAAAACAAACAAAAACTGGCAGAGAGTGCCCCCCTCTGGAGAAACTGCGATACACAAGGTGGACAAAAGGTGGCCCGCTGATACCCCACCAGCCACAAAACCTTTTTGAAAGGATCATTATGAAAGAAAAACCAGAAGACACGTTGTTGCCACAGCTCAATTTACTATGTAAAACAACTGAAGTCAACGTGTAAATCGTCTAAAAATGTGTCCTTCCATTCATCAACTGGACAGAAATAGAACATTTCACTTCCTTGACGCAGATATTTTTCAGAGGGGCTGTAAACTGGAACACAGACACGGCGCTGATCCTGTCAAATGTGTGGAGGTGCACTGATGTCTGCAGGTCCCATCTTAGTTTACAAACGATGGAATGTGTAATACCGGAATGAACAGAACGGGTCGAATACACCCAACCACAAATGCACCGTGTTAGGCTGCCAGCATCTCTTTGCCTGGGTTTTTCTTCGCTTCTCTCCTCTCTAGAAAAGATAATAAAGCAAATATGATGAGTCTGGCATCAGATACAAATATGTGAACGTAAACTTCAATGGTACAAAAAAAATCAGCTGTACCTGGTTCGGCTTCAGCTGCCTCTGGGACCTCTGGTAGTGGCTCAGTGGGAACTTCTGGAAGTGCTACATCTTCTCCCTTTTTCAGGTGAAGGGACAGAGTAACAATAAAGTTTACCAACAAGACATTACAAAAATATTTCCTTGGCGAGCTGAAATCATGTTTTTAGTTCCTAAAAGGTTGACATTTTGCTAATACGGTCGTCAGGGTTCAAGGCCGTATCAGTCAAACCACTAAACAGGCTTTTAGGCTGCATTTAAAAAAATAAATACTGCATAGCTTGCCTCTTCTCTGCACAGTGGAGATTTCATATTACACTTAAAGTTGGGGCAGGCAACATCTGGAAATCAAACTAGCTGCAGCATGAGACTCTGAGGGAAACAACTCCGCTACACCCTCCCCTCCGTTTTTTTCTCCAGCTTGCATTTTATTTGTTGTTGCTCTTTCTTTTAAGTCTAGTTTACACCGAAGATTCACCACCAGACCAAACAGGGAAAGTAGCAATTGGTTTGTCTCAGCTCGACTACACCGCCAGATCGGCTCGGGGTCCTGCGATTACAGATGATGTAACGCATTATGACTCACATAATAAGTGGTTATTGCTTTCAGCACTCACTCTGCACAGGCACGAGCAGTCCACCAAGACAAACTCATTAAAAAACTTTAAAAACAACTGTTTCATCTGCTAATAGCCCTTGCATGTTAACTACATTTGTGTTAGCATGCTAGCTCGCTATTTACAATTAGCGCATTAGCATACTAACACAATCACTGTCATTTTAATCAACCAACACTTTTTGGCCTGTTATTATAAAGTACTTAGTTACTTTAATATCAATACTTGTGTCAACATGGTAAAAGAGTCACATTCAGTGATGTTAGTGTGTGTAGCGAGCGCAGCACACACTCTCCAATGTACTGTACACAAGTGTGTGTGATGGTAGTGCCTGGTTTGTGAAATTCTCGCAATATTAGTACGCGTTGTGTCCTCATTGTGCCATTCATACAACCTTATTATATTAATAATAATGTGACAACGATGTGTTTAAAATCTGCTAGAGAAAGATCATGGTTTGGCTTAAAATAATCACTTTCGTGAGACCCTTTGAGGATTAATGTGTTACGTCCTCTGTAAGGTCGAGGACCCCGAGACCATCTGGCAGGCCGAGCACATCTGGTCCTTACACGGGCTGACGCTATCACCTGAGCTGCAGGCGGCGGTGTCGTTTGTAGCTCAGCTTGGCAAGAGGCCATTTTTAAAATGTAAGGCATGTCACTTCTTTTACAGTCAACCAGCTCACAGTGACGTCACCTGTTGCTAAGAAGCACAGTGTACAGCACGAAAGATTCTTACGGGATTTTAGCGCCATGACCCCAAAGATAAACTGCCTACCCCAGCTTTAATAGATATATGGAATCAGGTGAATCCTGGACTGGTAATAAAAGTTCTATCTGGAAAAAAAGTTTGTGGCTTGTGGAATGTTCGTCCACTCCTCTTCGATGGCTTTGAAAGGTTGCTGGATATCGGCAAGAACATGAACACACCGGCTGGGTTTCCATCACCTCGTTTTTATGCAAATTCTAGAGTATCACACGGGAAAAGGGTGACGTAAACGCCAAAATTTGAGAAAAAATCCTGTAATTTGCAAAGAAGTTTTTACACTAGCTTGAGGTGGTTTTTGACTCACTCAAAAAAGAGTTAATGTGCAAATTGGGAGATTGAAATACATTTGCTGATTAAGTTGTGACGTAGTGAACACTGAACTCTCATGACGGCTGTTACACTGACGTTTCTCCAGTTTCCCCATAACACGCGGCAACATGGCTGCCAGCGACAACAACAGACACGTGTGGACCAACGAGGAGACCAAAAATTGCATGTAACTCCTGCAGACCTCTTTCAATTGCCAAATTACATGTTGCAAGTTGTATGTTGCCAGGGCAACTACTTGTTTTGTTTACAGTTTGTGTAGCCGCTACGTCTTCTACATTTCATTACAGATATGCTATGGTACGTTGTCTATACCGCCATCTTCCCACACAACTAATGTGGTTTATCCGCTCCAACCACTTGATGGACACACACTGAATTTGCATCTCATTTTTTCTTTCTTCTTTTTTTTGTGTGAACTTTTAAAAAATTTATTTCACATTGAGATGGAAACCAGGCTACTGTCAAACATGCCAATCCAGAGCAACACGTCTGAGTTTGCAGGCAACACGAGAACTGGGATGATTTCAGCTTCCAGGAATTGCGCACGGATCAGTGCGATATGGGTTTGTGCGTTATCACGCTGAAACACGGGGCGCTGGTCCGTGCTTTCAGATTGCTGTCATCGTTGCTGTCGGTAGCTTGTGCTTGACGACCAATTTACAGTCAGGTCGAGGCCGGTGAAGACGCCGAGCATGTAGATGAGCTTCTCTAGACGATTTTGACAGTTTGTGCAGAAATTCTTTGGAAATCGAGTGCGGCAAATGACTTGTGGTAGTGAGATGAGCATTCAAATCACAAGCGACAGCTCTGATGGACACTGGAGCAGTCAGCACGTCAACTGCACACTCCCTAAAACCTCGTGACATCTGTAGCATACATAACACAGTAATAATGCTGTTTAAAAAGCATCTTGATACGCCACACCTGTCAGGCGGACGGATAATCTTGGTGTAGGAGAGGACATGACCAACATTTTATGTGTGAACAGAAAACATCTTGCATCTTTTATTCCAACCTGTGAGTTTTGTTTATATAATTATGTTCGGCGTAGAATCTGTGTCTGTTCAAGCCTGAAACATAATAATTTGTGAGGTTTGTGTGTGTGTGTGTGTGATTTGGAATAATAATTAGAACACAAATGAAGAAAAGTCTGCAGAGGTTTTAATTATTATGACTGTTTCGATAATAAAGCCTGTTATTAGACGGGATAATGATATTGTGGCTTCCATCAGAACGCTCGTGACTTTGCTCGAATTATTCCTCGCCTCTGTAGACAGATATTGCACAAATGTAAGGTCAAAATACCAACATGCGTCGATGGTGTGAAATCCCCACTTGACTCAGCTGTGAATCACAGCTTTAACCACAGCGCTGCTCCAGTGGAAGCACAAAGTGGAAAACAGCCTGAGCCTGTGGTTACACCAGGCCGGAGTGTGTGTGTGTGTGTGTGTTTGTGTGTGTGTGTGTGAGAAAGCACGGCCGGCAAACATCCTCTGTATTCATAAAGGTTAAAGATGTAGCTCTACACCCACCTGAGTGATTTCTTCCAGCTCTGCTAGAACAGCGTCCTCGTCCTCCTGCGTCAGGGCTCCAGCCAGCATTTCATCTATTTGCTGTGGGAGCGAAAAAAAAAAAAACGTGTGAGCTGAGAGCACGGTGACGACTCTCCAATGTACAGAGCAGCTCTGAATTTAGATGCATCTTCCAAGCATATAACATACTGTAATAGGAGGGTATCGCTAAAGCAGGTACTGGTCAAACACAATATGATCATTGTTCAGAACGAATCAAAAACATAATTTGGATTATGACCATTTCGTTGAGTGCAGTTTAGTCTAGTTTAGTAAATGGATCCCCATTAGTTGGCGCCTTTGTGACCAGCTCGCCCTCCTGGGGTTCATGACATCAAAACACGTTAAATGATACAAGTGCAAAAAGAATTAAACAGCTAATATTAGAGTAGAACTAAAACAGCAAATACATAAAAAGAAAATAATAAAAAAACGAATAATTATCGGGTCTCCTAAACTCATTAGATAAAACCTGAAACACAATCAAATTACAATCAGACCAGTTCATGTAGATGCAAAAAAAAGGTATCATGCACTTTCAGTGAATTTAAAAATTGATATAAGGATTAAACACGGGGGTGACAGATGTAGTCAGATACTTAACTAAGAGTTGAGTGACAACAATGAAAAAATACTTTGTTACAATTAAAGCAACACTATGACCGTGACCCGCAAAACAGCAATTTTAGCAAAATCGGGTCATATTTTACAGAGAAAATGTCCTCCGGTTTTCCCTCTGATGTCCTTCGACTGCTCTGCTTCAACTCTGCGATTCACGGAGGTTCCTGAAAGCAGCATGTAGGCTGCCCGCAGACTGACGCCGCAGCTGCAGCTGCAGGTCGTTGTTTGTTACAGCTTCGCTAAATAAAAGGCTTCGGACACAGAGCACTCGTGGGACATCAGAGGGAAAACCAGAGGACATTTTCTCTGTAGAATATGACCAAGTTTCACCGTTTTGTGCGACATATTAACATGCAGCGTTTAGTTTTGTTTTCCGAAGCCAAATTATACACATTACATTACATTACACAAGTACTGACAGCTAAATTTACTACTATTAGTATTTAAGTGTTAAAAGTAAAAGTACTCATAATGCAGAAAAACAGACCCTGTGAAAATTTTATTATATCATTTTATATATAAGATCATATTTCATAATTCTAAAGCATTCACATGTGAGTAGCATCTTTATTATGACTGTTTGTCAGGGTGAAGCTAATTCTAAGTCACCTCTTTGCTTTCAGTAGTTTATTCTATAATCCTTAAAGTAGAGATCTGGGGTTTTGTTGCACATAAAGCCTTCTGCTAAAGAGATTTCCGACAATATGAAGTGTTCTACGCCATTATTATGATGAATGGTGCAATCTTAAGAACCAGAGGTCATTGCTGATGTCACCGCTAGCAGAAAATAAAACAGAGGAGCACGTGCGCTCAGACAGTCCTTCAAAAAACACAACAAACGCTCATTTTAAAAGACGGGAGTCTCGCCAGATGTTGAGTGGTGTCCTCTCATGAACCGACACTAAAACACAGAGTTACACGCTGGTATATAATCCTGCCGCCGCTCTTTCAGCTGCTTCAGGAAACAAACACCCATTTCCTGGTTATATATCGGTGTTTAACTTTGTGTTTTAGCGTTTGTACGTGAGAGGACAGCACCTAACATTTGGTAAGTTTCTCGTCTTTTAAAACGAGCGTTTATTGTGCTTTTTGACGGGTTGCCTTAGTGCCTATGCTGCGTCGTTGTTTGTAAAGTACCTCGTAGTTGTGGCTAAGTACAATACATAAGTAAATGTACACTTTTCACTGATATAAACATACACAACGGAGGTTTTGATAAACAATTACTTCAGGGTAGAAGTAGCTTGGTATGAGTGTACAGGTGACTGATATTCACCTTTTGATATTCCACTGCCTCCTGGGTCTCCTCCAGGATTCTCTCCACGTCTTCAACCGACATCATCTGCCACAAGCAAAGAAAACGGAAGCTCATATCACAGAGGAGAAGTGCTTTGGATGACAAGTGTTTTGCACATATTCTGGCCGGCTTGTGGGTTTCCTGAGCAAGATCTGTGCACTGTATCCAAGGATGTGCAGCAGTCACACCGCTGTAGTCAAGGCTTTGCTTCTTAATCCTTTAATCTTCAAACAATGTGCACCAGCTATGCTAACACAAACCATGCGCTCCCTCCGCTGCTCAGTCCTCGCCCAAGGATCACGTTAAAGAGAGTGTGCTCATCAGTTGAAACTTTGACACTGCTAAAGTATACACTCATATATCTAAAGCTTATGGGGGTGCTATTATCACGTGAGGATGAACGGCACATTTCGAAACACAACAGATGGGGGAAAACATGAGAGCGTATCTACCTCGTGCATACTTTTCAGACAATCGTTGCCAACTTTGAGCCCCTGGATGACTTTCATCTCAATTTGCATGAACTCGATGTCTTGAACCTGTTGATGAAGATATGCATTTAAAAAAGAGGAATTGCGAAATGGTAAACAAACACAAACAACCAAGGTGCAAATACTTCTCCACTTCTCGATTGTACGATGCAGAACACAGGAAGATAAAACACAAAGCAGAAAAAGATCAGAAATTCAACTACAGCTTTCAGATTTGGGGAATAATATTCTTTTAATTTATCATTACACATTCAGCCCATGAGCTGTGGCCTGGTGACCTACAGGATGTGATGGTATAAAAAAGTGTAATCTCACTGAACTCACCAGGCGCTCCAGGTTAGAAATCTGATTTTCAGTCCTGTCTAGTAGCTGATCCTGGTATCGTTTTTTCTTGAGAAGCAGCAGCGCTTTTCTGCAAGAGCCGACCAAGAGGCAAAGTGTCAAACAGGAAAGAGAATGTTGTCTGTTGTTGTTGTTTCAGGGGGATTTAAACAAAAATAAAACAGATACAATGACAGATTATGCCACTGAGGCGTCTCCAAATTCATTTGCCAATATTTGTTAAGTTGCGCATGTGATGCATGTTTACCTACCGTGTCTTTAATTACCATTGCTTATGAAACACAACAGGTGAATAACACTTCAGGATTCTTTAGCAGTGACGGTTTTTAAAGCCGCACTTTGGTCAACCGTTTGTTTCATTTTAAATAATAACAATCCCTCACTTGCTTTTCTGTTAGCGGTCTTCGCTGTGGTCTGACTAACTTTACATTTTGATGGCTATGATCAAGTCAAGTATAGCTGCAGCAGAGGAGGCTGCAGTTGGAGTGGCAGGACCCTCTGTTGTCAAAACAAGTCTGTCTTGAACCGAAAATTTAACACTGGCTTGCTGAAGTACGCAGTTAGTTTGTGTAATATTAGTTAAATATGATAAGCTTATGATAGTTTGCTTTCACTGTGTTAGCCTGTTTGTTTCCACATGGACGTTTCGGGCAAGTCTCCCTTATTCAGCCTGAAGGGCTATTCATTCAGTTTCCCAATCAGCACAGGTGGGCTTAATTAACATTATACAGGTGGTTGTAATTAGCCCCAGTGAGAGTGGGTTGCCAAGATAAACACTGAACGAGGGCGTTTTCACAACACATCCTATTGCCGAATAATATTAAAAGGTCTCATTTGACTGTTGTCCTGGTCTAATTGTGATTTTAGCACATTTATCTGCTTAACATCTGTGAAACCACAGGCAAGCCCAACCAGGCTTCTTTTATTAATCGTTGACTTAATGACTATTAGAGCCTAATTAATTCTGGCCAACTTCAAATGATGCGAACAGCACGTCCATACGATCTGTGTCTGTCCGGCACTGTTAAATCAGAGGTGTTGTCGTCAGTGTAAAAGTTTGTTTTTTCGTTGTTTCGCCATTTTTTTTAAAGTTAAAAAAAAACACTGCCTGTTTACACCATCCATGTTACCTCCAGATAGCGTCTTAAAGCGATACACGCGCGGATTTACATTGTAGGCCTTTTCTCTTCATGGACATTAGTCAACCGTTAGGGCAAAGATGAAATTATGTTTGTCGCAGCTTGACCGAGGTTGGCCATTTTCGTAGTTTTCGAGCCCGGTGCCTTTCTATGGCGGAGCACGGGGCACTTCGAGTGACGCATACAAAACGCTATTTTAAAACACTTAGAAGGTTCAACAT
>JAQLOL010000009.1:10451087-10461518 GCA_029783665.1 Naso thynnoides | reverse complement strand
CCGGCGACACCGTCAGCCGGCTTGAGTCGAGCTGAGACGGACCAGTTTACACGCTGCAACTTTCCCTGCAACCGTTTTGTCTCGTCATTAATCTTTGGTGCAAACTGGACTTAAAAGATAAAGCGACAACACATGAAGTAAAGTGTGAGCCAAGGCAAATACAGGGAGGGCAGGGTGCAGCAGATTCTCCCGTTTCATCAGTTTTATAAAGCTCTTTGTCTTCTGGCTGTGTTCCCTCATGAATCAAGTAACAGTAAGCAGTAGTGCCCCTTTTACTGCAGAAACAGGGCCTTGAACTCTCTCTTTTCACTTTAAAAACAATCATTTTAGACTCTTTTCAAAATTTCTGTTTTTATCGAAAGTATTTTGGTATTTTGGGCATATTTTAATAAATCTTTTAAAAGACGGCTGATTTTTTGGACGGGAAATGGATGGGAGAGAGAGGGAATGGCATGCAGAAAAAGGGCCATGGGGTGGAATCGGTTGCTGCAGCGAGGACACAGCCTCTGCACACGGGGTGCCCACTCTACTACCTGAGCTACCAGGGCGCCCTGATACTTCAAACATATTTTAACAAGTTTTTCATTCAAGATAAAGCAATGTGTCTGTTCTTATCAAGTTTAAAAACTACTTTTATTAAAACTATGTATAATAGGAGTCTCATGCTACAGTAAGCTTAATTTCCAGATGCTGCCTACCCCAGCTTTAAACACAATAACCTATTTATCACGTTTTTTTTTAAATGTTTTTTTTTTGTCTTTAGAAGAGCTTTAAAATCAGAAGACTATAAATAACACTGCTATCCAAAATATAAGACTCTGTGACAGTCGTGTTTTAACGGCATTGTGTCTGAAATGTGGCGCCAAGACTTTCACACGTTGTCGTCTTTTTCCATGCGGAGACCATCACGTTCCTCTGATTACATGCATGTCACAGACACATTCTTTGTCTGTTTTGCTTTTTATATCTGAGTAATGACTAACAGCTCAGAGAAGCTGAGCTGGTATAATGATTGAGCACTATTTAAAATAGACTGAGCACTATAGCACCAGGATATTACTGGCATGCAAACCATCTGACTGCTAACAGTGTGATACGGTGCCAACCCTCCATCTTGCCCAGTCTCTTGACACACAGTACAGTATGCTTTACAATAAGAAGGCTTGATCTAAAATATTGATCTAAAAGTCATCTGGTATGACAATAACTGCAGCAAGAAACACTCATTTCATCTTGGATGTGTCGTATTCTCTTTATAGATACAACTCTGACAATCTGAAACCTGCAGAAGGAAAGTTAGACTTTAAAGTGAGAAAAACCGGGGGTGGTGAATAGAGCCTGTCTAGCAGATACAGAGTGCACTGACAATTGCAGTGATGTATCTAAACATGTCAGTGTATGAGCAGTACAAAGAGATATGGTTGGATACAGTCAAGTCGGTCCTTAAAGTGGCTCTGAGCTGTGCTACAAAGCAACCCTATTAAAAAGAGTCCCGGCTGGAATCTGACCTCACCTTATGTAGCCCGCGGCAGTCGAGCAAGGCTGTTAGCTGGTGTACACTGAACTCGGTGGAGTTCAACAGTCGCTGGATCCCCAGAAGGTCTCTCTGTAGAACAAGGTATAAACGACAGGAGAGAATGATACACACTTTTCAAGACTGGTGTAATAGTCTGTCAGCATGCCACTCACCTCAGCGGTGGGGAAGAAAGGCACGGAGAACTGCAGCAAGCCCTGGATCTGGATTTGCATGGTGGTCAGAGAACGCTGGCAGACTGTCAAAGACTGAAAAACATAATCGCCCACGGCCATCACACACACACAGGCATCCAGCACAGACAATGAGAGGATCAGAGTAAGGAAAGCATTGTTTGGGAGCAGCATGTCAACAAGTAATTTGGTGGTAAAAGAGGTTTTATAATGCGCTTAACAAGAGGACACACTTCTTCCCAGACAGATATGTTCGGATTATCCTTCACCACCGACCGTCTCGCCCACCGGTCACTGTCCCTCCTCCCGCTCCCACCACCCAATCTCATGCACAAACAAAAGAGGAGTATTTACATCAACTGAGCCATCAGAGACAGATATAATCCTCACCGAGCACATAACAAGCATTATTTTAATCCCAAAATGGATGCTGTAATGATAACTGGGTTTTAATAACTACAGGTCATTGATTTATCCTCCACATAATCCCTCAGTACATGTCACACACATACAATGCTGCTCATGAAAACTCAAATTACTGCCTCGCAGTTGTACGAGTCTACATCCATTTCTGTCAGGCTCATATAACATGTTGCAAAGACACTGAAGGAATTTAATGATATAATGTTATAATGGTATTCTTAGGTGCTTTACAAAATGCACATACATGATTGCAGTGAATAATTTCCACTGAGAAACACGCCGTCTTTATATCGAGATGATTTACACACGAGTGGAAAGCTTCATTATGTGGTGCAACAATAATCACCTGAAGCTCAACATCAGCAAAAGCCACGAGCATACGGACCGCAATGTTTGTCAGAAGTGTATGCCTTACACATTAGGCGGTGAACCCAACAGCACAGTTTCAAGGTGGACACCCAAGATCAATGTCACCAATCCAATATCCAAGCAAATGTGAAATATGGTCACAGTGTCCCCTTCTGTTCCTGAGTAATGGCGTTGGATAATGGCCAGAAAAGTGCTTCAGCAGAACATCACAATGTTGAAGTAAAGCCGACCTTTGACCTTCTTGATTTAACATGTCATCGCTTGTTCCAGTTTATGCTGAGACATTTGTGCGAAAGTTCCTCACAGTGTGGTTTGTGCGATCACAGTGACCTTAGAACACTGAAGTGTCATCAGGTCATACTGTGCGTGAGTTGATGTTTTTATAAGAGGCCCTCTTGCCTTTAAAGCAACAATATGTAACTTTACTACTAGACTCAACTAAAACAATTGACTCGATAGCAAAAAAAAAAAAAATTAATCTGCCTGTCAAATTTACAACTTTGTCAGAATAAACACTAAGACTCTTTACAGAAGATCGCATATTAAAGCAACACTGCGTAACTTTGACGGCGGCCTGCAGCCGTGAAAAACAAAACATAACGATGCATGTTGATACATCGCACAAAACAGCGATATTAGTAAAACTGGGTCACATTTTACAGAGAAAATCACCTCTGGTTTTCCCTTTGATGTCCTACGACTGCTCTGTGATTCACGGAGGTTCCTGAAAGCAACATGTGGGCTTCCCGCAGACCGAAGCTGCTAGTTGCTGGGGACAGCTTTGCTACATAAAAGGCTGCAGACAGACAGAGCAGTCATAGGACATCAGAGGGAAAACCACAGGACATTTCTCTGTAAAATATGACCAGGTTTCACCAAAACTGTTTATTGTAAAACACATTAAGGTGCAAGTTCGGTCAAAGTGACGGTCAAAGTTACCTAGTGTTGCTTTAATATGAAATCGTCTGTAAAGAATCTTAGTGTTTATTCTGACAAAGTTTTAAATTTGACAGGCAGATTTCTTCTGCTGTTAAGTCGAGTGTATCTGCTGAGACTGAGAGCCAAAGTTAAAGCCTGTCTCCCTCTTAATGATTTAAAGAAGATGATGCACACTTTCATAATGTCTCAACTCAACTATTGTGATTGTTTATATGTGGGTTTTTAACAGCTGCAGCTAGTTAAAAATGCGGCTGCTCGCTTCCTAACAGACAAAAATACAAGGGGTCACATTTTCCCTCTGCTGCTTTCTCTCTATTGGCTTCCTGTTCGCTACAGGGTTGAATTTAAAATTTAGCTTTTCGCTTTGAAAGCAGTCAATGGATTGGCACCGCCTCACTTACGTGAACTGCTCCATGTTCACGCTCCAGTCGGAGCACTACGGTCTACCAATCAGCTGTTCCTGGATGTGCCAAAAACAAGGCTCAGGATCAGGGGTGACTGAGCTTTTGCAGTAGCAGCTCCAAACCTGTGGAACAGCTTACCACTCCAAAAAAGATCTGCACCTTTCCTGAACATTTTAAATCGCTGTTAAAGACTCATTTCTTCTTTCGGACTTCCCTTCAAAATGAGAATTTTTATCCCAACAGATTTTTAGAGTTTTAGAGTTTACTATTATATTTACTTTTACTTCATGGACGTATGATGTATTCTTGTTTCATGTTTTACCTTTTTACTCTGTAAAGCACTTTGCTCAGTGTTGGTGGTTTTAAATGCGCTTTATACATGAAGTTGACACTGACACTGATGTTTGTGCCACATTTGCAGAGATTCCCTTCAAGGTTCTTTAGATTTCACACTGACAGGAGGGGGACGGATGGAAAGACACAAATATATATAAACATAATAAACCTTGGTTAACATCAATTCATCCTCCTCTCAACCTACCATCACCTCAGTCTCAGCACGGAGGCGGATGCACAACGGTAGATAATGTTTTTTGATCAACTTATTATCATTTGATACGATATGATTGTTTTTTAAAATTGTTGCATATCTTTTTGTTTAAGATAAACAGTTGATCTTTAACTGACTAGTCAAAGAGGATTGTTGTTAGGCCATAAGTTCTTCTTGGAATAAAGATTTAATTGAGGAAACACACGCCTTAACTTTTTGTTGTTGTTTATGTCTGCCAAAGGCAATTTAATATTAGAAAAATAATGATTAATGGATAATTAATCATTAATTTTCCTGATGATTGATTGTGGAAATTTCTCAAATGCCCATCCCCACTATGAATGTGTAGAATGATTACATTTGTGTAAACTGAATGATGCCTTGAAAGCATTGAAATGTGGTAGGAAGGTAAAAAAAAAACAAAAAAAAAAACAGAAAAATTATTGGTAAGTCTGCAGCACATTCACAGCCTGTGCACTAAAACTTGACGGTGGGTTCAGTGATAGATTAGATGATCATGGAGGCTGACTTCACTCTCCTGTTCATGAATTTGTTCACCCAACAATATCATCTGCTGCACCCAGTAACGCACGGAAAGACGATCATAACTGTTTGCCTGATGCCTCCTGCAAAATGTTCTTTCGGAGCCATTACAGCTCCGACGTCACGTTTGCAAATGACATCCAGACGTAAACCACTCCTCATTAGGAAATACAATGAAAAACATCTGGAGCTTTGTGCTTATAGATTATATGTCCAAGTCTGCTGGCCATGAAATAAATAGTTTCTGAATAGCAGCCCTGGATTAAAGTGGTTGCATGACAGCTGTATAATTTGTATAATTATTATTTTGGAGGCAATTTCAAATGCACCCAAATTTAAAGCATCAATAATCAGCCTCTCTGTGAAGGAGGGAGCCGGCTAAATGTTTGCTGAAAAAAAAAGAGAGTCATCTATGCAAAAAGTGATGGGCAGATGTTTTAAAAACAGAAATAAATCAGGATAACACCAGTTCCTTAATGCATAATATACAGTAAACTGAATAAATAGCTTTAAAAAACTGTTGCTAGTGAGAATACCCCAAGGCACAGATTATGCACAGGGTAAAAGATACGGCTAATTTTCAGAGACCCACATAAGCAAAAAAAATATTCTTTGATCAAAATTTATCACTTTAAGTATTTAAATTAAATTAGTGTTGTGGGATCATTTTTCAAAACAGCCGATTAGGGCCCGATAATGATCTGTCTGCAAGGAAAAACTCATTTTAAAATAGCAATACATTTTCCAGTTTGTGTCTCTGAGTAAACATGTAGCCTACATGTGTGAGCAGACAGCTGAGACTCCGACATTTTGTCAATACCTGTTGGAAGGGGTTCCGTAGATTCGGACTGCAGAACAAATAATAGTGGGCAACATCTGGAGGAGGAGGGAACAGGGAGACAGGGAGATTAGCATCGTGTCTTAATATTTAATGACAGAGAGCTGGTGTCTGTGTGATAAATTACCTGCGCTGATGAAATCCTTGGTTTGGTTCACGATAAATTTGTCCGGAGACACACAGAAGTCGCTGGTGCCCTGCATGGAAACAACAACAGCACACTTTAATCCTGCAAGCATGCGAGACCAAGATCAGTGCAGTTATTTATTCAAGCCATGAACTGGATCCAATTTCTTTTCTCAGCAGCTGAGAAAAACTGATTTTGCAATGGGCAGTTATTGACAGTCCCTCAACAACACAAACGTTTTTGTTTTCCAACATTGTTAACATTCTTGAACATGGAGTGAGTGAGGTTGTAAAGTGGAAGCACCCACACCAAAATGGTAAAGGCACAGGTAAAAGGTAAAGGTACTTTACTGGTCACATATATAGCCAACACATTTTTCACTGCCCTCTCCCAGTGTCCTCCCAGTTTCCCATTTCTCCCCGTATTTCTCCTGATTTCTTCTTATGGCACCAAACTTGTTATTAACACGGTAACCGTACAGCGTGTAAAAGTCCTTCAGCCTACAGCTTCCACCCAGATAACTATACGGATGTACCAGGTACGTCACACGACCATGGAAGAGCGCTCTTAACTTTTAGCCCACTAAAAGAAAACTCAATAAAAGAAGAAAAAGTGGTCATATTTTCCTCACGCTCAACAGCAAATTCTGCCGCCCTGATATATCCGAGCATGGGACTCGCGGTGACCTGAATCACCTGTCCATCAGCACTGACGTCAGTGGTGTATGTGTGAAGTACAAACTCTGTGAGGGAAAGGGTAAAAATTAGTGTATTAATGTATACAGTTTAGGAGCTATAGGCTATTTGTTTATCCCCCCCAATGAAAAATCTTGTTTTTTTGAAATCTGAAAGTGTACAGCGACATTTGGTCTCTGCATTTAACCCATTCCTGAGGAGCCTCGGGCATCCACAGCATGACACCTGGGGACCGACTCCAGATCTTAGCCAGTACCTCAGCCAAGGGTAGTGACTGGAGACAGACCTAACATACATGTTTTGATGATGGGGAAAACCAGAGCACCTGAAGGAAACCCACGCAAACACAGGGAGAACATGCAAACCCCACATGGAAAGGTCCTGCCCCAGCTAGGAATCAAACCCAGGACATTCTTGCTATGAGACAATAGTGCTAACGATTAAGCCACTGTACCACCCGACCACGAAGCCATCATGCCGCCTGCACTGTGCTGCAACAGAGCAGTACGTGCTCACCAAACACAGACACACATATACACATATATACATTAAATAAGCACACAGAAAAATGGGTCATATGTAGCTCAGACAGTGCTGACCATGTAGAGCATGTCGTGCTTTGCTGACCATGGATGAAATCCACAAAATATGTTCATGCTCTTCAGTTCATCCGTAGAAAGCTGCTACTTTGCACGGCTAAACAATTAGAGGCAGAGGTCGCGCAGTCTGTACATTTGCTCTTTCACACAACATGGAAAAGGCATTTAAAAAAGGCCGACTAAAAGAAGACTGGACTGAATAAATCCTCACACATGCATGATTCACAGCTAAGGGAAATGACAGGCTGAGGTTCAAAGAGATCCACACGTCTGTTGTGATGCAGAGTCAAATACCGCAGCCTCATGTCATTTATTCCTGCTGTAACACATTCTGGTGTTCGCCGCTTCTCATGTCAGCTTCAATCAAAACGTGTCACTGTAAAGCCCAGCTCAAAGGCCTGTACAGTGAGCAAAGACACTTCCATCTAACACTGCAATTATCAATGAAAACACAAACGTGATGCAATGAAGGACACCGCACTCGGGCATACAACTGTGAAGCAAGGCAACACACAGAGTCTGTCTCCCTAACCACCATTTTCCATTTCCTCCGTTACATTCACACTCGTTTCACCACGGTTTCAAATTACCAACATGTCTCTAAAGTCGACTCTCATCACATGACTCGTGTTTTCTGCTGAAACTGTATAGCGCTGTTGTTACCTTTCATCTCTGTCTCATTATACTGGCGGGGACATTTTGTTTATGCTTCCACTCATCAAATATGTATAAATTTATGAGCATTTTTCTAGGACACCAGCATCTATCTTCCTTTCAAGATGCACCGTGTTTTTGTACTGTGCAGTTTTCAGCAACACTTACTTACTTCTTTGCATGTACTTTTGAATTCTGCCCATATTCAAATGCTTTGATAATCCATTTATGTGCGGAGGGCTGACCTTCCTATTAATAATGCGGCAGGTAAAAGTTTTAGCTCAGATCACTTGACACTACCAACCAATATTGGATTTCTGGGGTCGATGTCGATACAGATACTAATGAGCAAGAAAATTCTGACGTCCGAAACATCAACCGAACATGGTTAACATACACTTGTGACAAAGATATTTCATGGAGGCAGGATATCTTACATTTAACAAACTTTATTTCAAACATCAGATGCTTTATTTATTAGTTACTGAATAACTGACACCCCTCTGCTGGACAAACTATGTTATTACATAATTTTAAATCAGTCGTCCAAGCATTTTTTCTGGCCTTAAAAATCAGTTTTATTCTGGTATATAATGGACTACATTGGTATTGTCTGCAATCGGCCAATATTGGCCGATAACATCTGCACCCAATAAATCTGTCGGGCCTTCTTGAGATACAATCAGCAGTGTGGAGCAAGGTATACACAGGTACACGCAGCATACCCACGTTTTTTTCAGTCTGCATTGAGTATACCCACTTTTAAATCCCCTCTGATCCCATCTGTTGCAAATCAGCTATTCCAAGAGACTGTTTACAAAAGAAACTACTGGCCCACAGACTAGAGCCCTGCACTGGGATGTGGTTCCGCTGAGTCTCGCAGGACTCGACGCAAATCTTGTGGGGGCTGGGGTTTTAAGTTGCTGCAGGCGGGATTAGGCGGTCAAAAAAAACCTTGTGGGTTTTGCAATTTCCCACACAATCCCACAATGTATCTATTTATTAATAACCTACTGAAGAGAAGTAACTAAGCCCTGGCCTGCGCCTGTGGCAGTGTTACTGTCCGTGGTGCTGACACTGCCATCTCTGTCTTTCTCTTTGTATTTGCAGTGGGTCTCAAATGAAAGCATTGTGCTCTGTGCGCTGGAGTTCGTTATTGTCGCTGAGATCCTTGTTCTCACGGTCCTGATGAAAATAACGTCTTACGGTCGCGGCGGTCAGAAAACAACTGCGGTAGGTGCAGAATGAAACCATCGCGGGACTGAGCGGTAATGGACAAAAATCCACTAGGAGCGGGAGAGAGTGGGAGAGAAAATTTAGTCCCACTCAGGGCTCTACCACAGACTACTTGCAAAATCTTTCATGTGTGGATGGACTGAGGGACAGTTCCCTCAAAATGCCCAGTTATTTAGTTGTCTCACATTATAGTCTGACTTTTGGGCCAGCACTGACAAAAATCTGCACCTCTGTTGTGGCTAAAGTTACTTTAATAATGATCATCCTCACTCCCTGAAGCCGAGCAGCAGAAGGTTAAGTGACGCTCTGCAAACAGGCCGACCACTGTCCCATTTTTGGATGAACTACATATGCAAAAGTAGTCTTACAAAACACTGTTTATAAAATGTCATTGTTTAAAAAGGGAGCTTATTCTTTGCTGGACAGACCAATTTACAAAAAGGATTGGGGGGGGGCGCCCGCTGTCTCAGTTGGTAAAGCAGGTGCCCCATATACAGAGGCTGTGTCCTTGCTGCAGTGGCCACAGGTTCGATTCCACCTTGTGGCCCTCTGCTGCATGTCATTCCCTCTCAATCTCTCTCTCGCCTGTTTCCTGTCCACTCTTCAGCTGTCTTGTCAGAAAAAAAAGGCACAAAAGCCCAAAAAATTAAGAAAAAAAAAATTAAGAAAAAAATAAAAATCACAGTTTCCACTCTTTCATGAGAGACCCACAAAGCTTGAAGTGATATTGTCACAAAATTTAATATATGTTATAAAGTCCAGTTCTCAGTGTATTCAACAATTATTAAAATTAAATCACCAAGGTTACATGCCTCTTTAATGAAAGGGAGGTGTTTGAAACTGTCCTCCCAATTCACTTGAATTGCACTTACAAATATCGTGAAATAAACAATTAATACAATTTAATGAGCCTATTCAATATCAATAGTTTATTATATTTTTTTTCTCTTGGAGTGGTCTTTCTTGTTCCCGAAAAGTGTTCGTATTAGCTTGTGCACATCGATCTGAAAAGACCTCGGTCTCTACTTTGCTGAAAAATAATAGTTACACAAAAACTAAGTCAGGATATAACAGACAGAACCAGGTCAACCTGAAGTTATTTAATGTATAAATTTCATGGCGTGTTTGAAACTTTCAATTTTAAGCAATTATATTTTAGCTTGTAGCTTTTCAATTAAAGTGAATGGGGAGGAAAAATTTCAAACACATCCCCTTCGTCACAAAGGCATGTAACCTTGGTGAGTCAATTCTAATATTTGTTGAACAAACTGAGAACTATACTTAACGCCACATGTTTAATCTTGTGACAGAATCACTTTTGGATATATCTTTTTGAGTTTTGCACAT
>JAQLOL010000009.1:10432601-10447949 GCA_029783665.1 Naso thynnoides | reverse complement strand
CGCTTACAAACAGCTGTCTATGGGTATTTCTGACATTTTTTCCAAATAGAACACAGAAAAATTTTTGATATTTACCCCCAAAGTGTTACCAGCTGCAGCTTTAATGCACAGGAATGCATCATGGTCTATAAAATTATCATATGTTTGTGTGTGAGAACCACGTATCCTCATGAAATTATAAAAACAGTCTGTTTTCAGCTTTGTGCACATTTTGTGGATATTGCCAAATATAAAAAAAAAATAAAAAATTAGATAGCTTCAGAGGTGGAAGAATTCTAAGGATGTAAAAAATGTAATCTAAAAGGAAATGAATAACCAATTTTGTCAGACAAATGTAGGTGAGAATAAGGCACAATATTTGCTTTAGAGATGTAGTGGAGTGGTAGCATAACATTGCATAAAATGGACACACACACTAGAAAAGAACAAGAACCTTGAATTTAGATGTACTCACTTACTTTCACCCCTGCTTTTAAGAGGAATAAGGTCAGAGTCAGGGTTGCTTGATGATATAATGTTGCTGCTGTTCATGCAGTGTGAACTGAACTGTGCCAAAGCTATGAGAACGCCTCACAAACAGGATTCAAATCGAACGCCTCCACATGAACACTTGGGGTACCTACGTGATAAGCAGCCATCGAGGCTGCTTGGCGATCCCCAGGAACATCCCCAGGCAGATGACCAGGTCCAGGATGAGCAGCAGCAGATAGGTCAGCCATCTACGAGACAGAAACTGACGCATCACTAACAACCCTGATTGATCGCACTGGCTTGCAGACAGTGTGCACCTGTACGGGCCTCAGGAAGAGCCGGCACAACATATGTTCAGGCCTGACTGTGTGGGGTCCGTGTGTATCTGCATCCATGTCTCCTGGTTAGAGCCCATCTGTTTCAGGTAATTTCCAGCCTGCCAGCTTAATAATTCAGCACCACAAATCCATAGACATTAATTTTTCAGGCTCTGAAAATGTCCTTCACAGGAACAGCCCACAGTCAGCCTGTACTTGAAGAGTGTGTGTGTGTGTGTGTGTTTTGACAAACCAAACATGTGGGAATGCTTATGACTCATTCCTAACTGCACCAGTCCTGTTAGTTTTGTAAACCTTTCAGCGTTGGGGACAAACATTGTTGTCCAGCATGTCAGAGATGAAATCTGAAGATGTCTGAATATTCAAAAGGACCTGCTTTGGTGTTTCTGCAGCCTTGTGAAGCTGTGCACCAAACACACCAGAGAATATTATTTACTTACGTTATGTAGAGGAGTCCAGAGTTACCTTAAAAGGCTTAAAAATAAACTGCAGTCTGGTTATTCTGCCGCTCGCAGAAGCGACCATATGGATGGAGAAAAACACTGACAGAGACCGCATTTTATCTGCATAAGCAGAGCTGCAGACACGTTTCTCTGAGCACAGGGACAGAAATGACTTCAGAAACAGAACAGGGACGTGGAGATATAAGATTTCCTTGTTTGAATAACACCGGGCTGGCTATAACATTTGCTGCTTAACAATAAAGCCCTGACACAGGCCGGTCATAGCCCGATGGGTTTATGAAATCCAATCAGCACGCAGGAGATTGGTGTCAGAATGCACAAAGTTGCAACTGTAAGAAAATCTGTTGCGAGGAAAGAAACAACACACCATGTGGGAATATGATGCGTGGCATTAATAATAGGAAAAGGCCACAGCTGTGCTGCTTTCTCATGCTGTAAGTCAGAGACACTTGCTATCACCAGCTTGTTCCGTAAAAAGTATACGAGACAATATGGATTGGAAACATATGTAAGTTATACGGCACAAACTCAAGCAGACAGTCACAATTTTCATAATCAAAAACTTGAACAAAAAAAAAATTCTTATTTGGCTTATTTTCTGAAGGAGATGGGGGAGACACGTACTCCACTCACATTTCACCATAAAAAAAGATCCATTTCAGAACATAACAACAAGGCTGTGCGGGATTTGTTTGCAATATCATTTCACGGGGACACACTTACGGCGCTAGGAACAGGTTTACATGGCAACCAGAGAGACTTCAGGTCGTGCATCATGAATCATCTGCTCCTTCAGTTTGCATGTATCCTGACACTCAAGTCATTTTGAACACCCGTTCTTTCTTAACCAGGTGCAGCAGATGGGTTGTTAGTTACACAGGACCATCTGTGAAGTTGTCCGTGAGAACTGGTGGAAAAAAGGCTTCAGGTGAACGGAGGAACCACGTTGCTTCTCTCTCTGGTTGTTCCACCTAAAACACACTCGCAATTGGCAGTAGTTTCTCGGTGGACGCCGATCGTCTCGGCTCACTGTGGTTCAGTAACGAGTTAAAAGCTTGATGATGGAGCAAGATGTGTTCGTGAGATCACATGATCCCTCAAATTCAGCTGCCTCACAAGATAAATGCTTCATTTAAACGATTTATACAATGGTATGTATAGGAATCACTCACATTCCTCATGTAGTCTAAAATAAGTTGTCATTATTCTATGACGAATGCCAAACAAAAGAAAAGAACTGAAATCTGGAGTTAAGCTTCTAAATATTAAATTTAAATCAATACCTCAGCGCAAAATTCTGTTTTGTTAATCAATAACTCACTCTTAGATGTCTTGAAGTGAAGATATTTTTTTTCCTTTTAGCCTTTTCTCCACGGTAAATGAGTGATGTCTAAAATAAAAGCTCCTTTTTTTCTGGCAGTCTATGGAGGCTCATGAAAGCAACTAAACTATCTAAAGACGTCCATCCAAAACTCTCAACAGCTTCATGTGGTATAATCCAAGTCTCCTTTATTGTGTCAGATGCTCAATACTTTCAAAACCCTTTTATTTTGGCTCGAAAACTACTAAATCCAACACATCCAACCAAATGTTTTCTGTCACAGGTTACGGTTATTCTGAACGTCAGTGAACGCTGGCTTGAATAAATATATGGTTCAGCCAAAAACTGCAGATACTCCTCTCTCTCTATCGCTTATCTTTGTTATTTACTTAAAAAAATACAAAAAAGTTACCCTAAACTTGCAAGTGAACGAAAATGGCTGGTGCACAGAGAGAGGAGTTTCATATTTATTCGAGCCGGACTTCACAGAAGTTTAGAATAACCGTAACCTGTGACAGAAAACATTGGATCAGACGTGTTGGATTTAGCAGCTTTCTAGTTGAAATAAAAGTGTTTCAGACGTATCGAGCATTCGACACCATAAAGAAGACTTGGATTATTCCACACGAAGCTGTTGAGAGTTTTGGATAGACGTTTTTTTTTAATAGTTTTCATTCTTTCAAGAGTAAACCTCCATGGACTACCAGCAAAGAGGGAGTGTGCATTTTTTAAATCACCCATTTACCGCGGACAAACGCTGGAAGGGGAAAAAAAAATCATATATTCAAGATGTCTAAGGGTGAGAAATTAATTTACAAAACAGAATTTCGTGTTGTGTCTGAAATACTCAAATACGATTCAAAACATGCTTCATAAGTTGAATTCAGTTGAGGATAGACTAAAGAAATGGCCTTTTCGCTGTTAAACGTGTCAGAATGACTTTTACGCTTTGCAATTTACTTCCACTAAATCTGCAACCCACGGAGCCAGATGGGAGTTATGGGATGGATGAGATGAGATGGCATAAACGTCAGATCTCTGGTCCCTTTGTGTCTGCGATGTACCCATGCTATGATAAATTTATCTTCTGTTAGCGTCTCCTTCGAATTACTCCGACAGGACGACAGTGAACAGGTTGCAAATGTGAAACTGAACAACATAAGAACGCTATCAAGTTTTATGTGCTCAAAGGAAAAAATAAATAAAGCTATCGAGGATGTCCAATTAGAGCCACAGTTTGGAGCACCAGCCTCATAAATTAGTATGCGGCTCCTGAACTAATGCTGGATATTTTATTCATTTAAACTACTTTGCTGTTGATTGGATTTGTTATTTTTTTACTCTGTTTATTGAATATCAGCTCCCAATATGTTTTCACAGGTCTCTTTTATAAAAGGAAAATAGAGCTCAAAAGAGGAAGAATAATAATTGCAATCATTGTAAACAATGGTCTGCGGGTAAGGAGATCGTTTATGGTCTAACAGCCACTCTGCCATGCATAACACACTGTGAGCGCAATAAGCGCATGCACAGTCAGTAATAAGCTCAATTTTAGCTTTCATTTATGAAGCAATCAGGAAAAATAGCTTTTCCGGCCGGCATTCTGCAGGGGAGATAAATAAAATCCCATCTGCTCTTTGTCTGGGCTGCAACACTTATAGAGCTATTCTGAACAGCATGTTTACTTCAAGCACACACATGCGAAATATAATAACAGCAATCGCCCCGGGGGAGTAATTATGGCTCCACCTACCTGTAATACTCAATGAAGGCTGTTTGGTCAGCAATAGCAGCCAAGTCAACATTGGCTTTGCTGATGTCCGGCAGAGCAGTCAGCTCGCGGATGACATTGCCGACCATCAGCTGCATGAAGCGCAGAGTTTGGATGTAGTCGGCCCTGGTCGAAAAGATTTCATCCAGCCGTTCCAGATGTTGTTTGAGTCCAGTTTCCACATTTCCCACAGATCCTGCAACCTATGGAATAAAATAAAGACAAGAGGAATGGATGAAATGAAAGAAAACGGCCGACTGTAGGTGTCAGAACAAGGGAGGAGGGAAGGGAGTGAGGAGGAAACAGGGTCATAAGCAAAATAAATTCAAAAAATAAAAGGATACTCATAAAAGGGGGATTGAAAACATAGAGAGAGGTGAAAGAACCGAAGGAGCACTCCCTTGAGAAAAGATTAACTTTCATCCTCCACCATGTGTTTTTTATGCAGGTAAACAATGTTAAAGCTGAATTCTGATAACAATACCGTGGAGAGCCGTTACAACAAGGGTCTTTGATAGTGAAAACACAGAGTGAGGAGGCATGATGGAGCAAATACGTTTCACTTTTCTCTTTAAATAAAAACAATGAGATGCAGTAAATGTCGGCACTTTCACAGCATCAGCGAGCTGAAACAGGTCAATTTTTGCCCGACGCTGACAGGGGGAAATAGTTTCTCTAGCACAGCACAATTGCTCGACCCTGTTATACAGGTATTTCAGAAAATGGCATGAAAGGCAAAATACACTGCGGAGAAAAACAAAAGGGTAACCCTGCCATCAAAATAAAAATATGCATTAAAGACCTTCTGTCACACCAAAATTTAAAATACACTAACACCTGAACCTGAGTCTATATTTTTTGGTTTTATGTACGTACGTATGTATGCAGCTCTCCTTGGCTGTAAACTCATTGAAATCCAGCTAAATGAGGAGCATATGAAGCTGAATGCTGCTGACCTGTTTCATGTTTCTTTTTGTTTTTTACTTTTTTTTAAAGTTGATGATTTACACTGCAGCACTAGCTCAGCTAATGTTGCCTTTGTTTTCATATAAGGCCCATTTTGCTGGTGTGTGTACGTGTGTGTTGTTGCTTTATGTAAATGTAATTGATAGGCCCTAAAGTAATGATGTAGCAAAGTATGAAAAAGAAACAGACAAACTGCAGAAATTTATGTGCTTGGCAACACTTTGTAATTTTGATTCGCACCCAGCTGCTAGCTTGCTACGATGAAAAGGCTGTTACAAAGCTGCAACGTTAGCGGGAGTGGACCTGAAGCTCACATGGATCTAATTAGTTATAGCGTGCGGTTGTACGTTTTTGGTTTAGAAGTGATTCCTGCGGTGATATTCACAGATATTTCAGCTTTTCTTATCCGGAAGCTTAAAACATTGAAAGAGTGGACCGAAGCTGGACACAGTGAGAAATAAGGCAGACGATCATTTTATGCTAGGGGTGTAATGACACGTTATGAAACATGGTATGATACAAGAAAAATATGATACGATTCAATGACCAGGAATCGATAATGAATGTTTTTTGCCAAAAATAGAGGCATAGAAAATACCCATTTCCGTGCAGTGATAGAGGAGGTAAAACACTGGAAAAGCTTGATACACTGAACTACACAAACATTCAGTGCAAGGCATCTATCGATCTGTGTGGACCGCAAACGCAGACTGAAAATCTCTCCGTCTCCATGCATAATACACATGCCCAAAACGTTGGAGAAAGAACTGGAGTAATGTTTACAACTAGAAGTGGGAAAAATACATTCACATCACAGCCTTTGATGCGCTACATACATGCACAAATTCTTAGTAGCAATACAATTATGATTTTTGCTTCGAGGACAATTTCAGAATAACACAAGTCACACTAGAAGGACGATTTACTGTTTAACTGTCAATGTAGTTTAATCACGGGAATACAAATTGTGCATTGATACAACGGATGAATCATTACACCCCTATTTTATATGTCACTCATCACCTCTCAGTTTCCAGTGCCAGCTTATCATTGGCCAGATCCGTAGCTGGCCTCAGCAAGGATAAAGCCTCCTCCTCCTTGTTGTCATTAGTCCTAATTTTGACCTTTGTGCTCCCCCATGGAACAGAAGTTTCCAAACTTTTCAGCCCGCGACCCCCCAGATAAATGTCAGAGACTGGGGAACCCTATTGACCCTGGAGGTAGTGGAAGGGTAAACAACTGATTTTTAGATGCATCGCGATTCAGATGTGAATGATTCTGAATCATTTAAAAAATGTCCAACAAATGAAAATCGAAATTTTAAATAACATATAATAGACGGAATGAAAAAAGCGGAAAACTGAATAGCTGCGGGCCACACACCTGTTTACTAGGAGCACATTAAAAAAAAACAAAAAACAAGAAAGAAACAAGGCTGACTGCGAAAACTGTGTTTGGAAGGAAGTTGACATAAAGTGAAGTGGACACGAGCGATGCTTTATGTGAGCTGTGCCACACTGAGACGAAATCAAGATGCATCATAATCGCAGACCCCTGAAACATAACTGTAATCGAATTCGAATCATTAGGTGCCTAGAGATTCAAATCCCTGCCTGGAGGTGGCACATAAAGTCGTTCACAGCCACGCACGCACACTTTTAGGCCTATGCAAACATGGTCATCAACACAACACACAAACACAAAATATATATAATATAATATAGAACATAAATATATATATATATATATATATATATAAAGAATATAACCACAATTTATACAATAACAGGCTAAATATGCAGTTTTTAAAAATTCTAAAAATGTGTTTTTTTGGAAGGCAGTTTCGTGACCCCCTCCCTGTGTCTCATGAACCCCTGGGAGGTCCTGATCCTCACTTGGGGAACCACTAATCAGACCAGATTAGATTTTTTTGGACAATGGGACTAGATTGGACTCGTGAGCAGTTTTTAGATAAATTTGAACATTTAATCCTTTTGCAGCAGATAACTAAAATAAAAGCATAAGCCAAGAATAACAGCATAATATGTCCTCTTAAACATACTGAAGTATTGTTTGCAAGTGTTGGAATTTCATCAGCACAAAGAAAAAAAAACTATTCCAGCCGTCATGACTCTTCAGCATTTTGAACCCTCGTGATTAAATTCCACTGAGTGGATTCTCCCGGTGCCTCTAAGCAAGACCCCTGAAAGAGTATCCATGTGGAGATGAGGCAAAGATACAGGCCCATCCTCCACTTCCAGCACTCCCGGGGGAGGATGTGATTGCCAGTAAACTGCTCTCACTCCCCACCCCAATGTTCATCATCTCTCACAGCTCCTGCCATAACGCCCCGAATCTTATCTGCGGGCCTGTATGCTTGAGTGTGAGAAATGGGATCCATCAGCTAGCAGCTCTGGGTGATCCACATTTCCCTAATCTGGACCGTCCCGTCTTCCCTTAAAATGGATTAAAGCTCACTTTTACTGAAAGCAGGTCACAAGGAGGCTCCTCCATATTGGACATGCCTGTTAAATGAGACCGACTGATTTGAGTCTCGCAGAGGCAGTATTTCAAGCGCCAGTTCGCATTCAACTGAGCTGTTCTGCTCAATGCCTTCAGTGATTTTCAGAGATGTAAGATTCACTGTATTAAGTGTGACAATAATAAGACACTTTGTGATGACAGCGATTTAGAGCCATTGAGAAATTGGACACTGAGAAGCCATATTCAAGGGACTGATGTTTGGCACAGAAAGTAGTAATCATTTTTGTTCAAAGCATCACAAGACAGCTTTGATTTCCAAAGAGAAAGGGTCACACTGTACAAAAGCATCACCGTAAAGCAGACATTCTGACAAAGTATGATTGCCATGTTTTCTGATCCATCATTTCCAAAAACATGTAAGAGCTCTCGAGATAAGACAAAAATAAAGAAAAACCGCAAGCGATCCAAAAGCCCCACTTTCAATGGCAAAAGAAAGACAATGGTCCTGCTCCTCACATCTCTCTCTCTCTGACACGAGGATCCCTCGCAGAGTGTGAGAGTGCATATTTTATGATGAGAGCAGCTTTAACAAGCTTCCATTAGAGCCGCGGAGCTGCTGGCGTGAATCACAAAACCTCACAGGTAATATTTGGTCACCCTTTTGCCTACTTAACTGGACAAATCAGCCCAGTGAGTGAAATACAACCAAGGAAATGTATTTAAGGCAATATTGTAAAGCAAACTACCGAAGTGGCTACTGTGGAACCGAGTTAAAAGACAGAAAAATGAAGGGGCCGAGAAAAGTGTGGTAAACCAATAAAGATCTGTGGAGAAAATTACTCTCTCAATCACAGGATTAAACAAAGGACTCAGATAGCTTTAGCTGTGCGGGACAGACAGCCAGCCGGCTCATCAGCTCTGTAAGTGGGGAACATTACATTAGGCGATGATCTGCAAGTGAGAAAGCCTTTGTTTCCCTCGGGGCACATATATGTTTCTCATGCAGTCATCATGCTGCAGGATCGAATCAATACCAGGATACAGCAGAGAGACTGAGGAGCACGGATGTGAAAACAATGATGTTAAACCCCGTTCACGTCCTCCTGCACAAAGAAAGTGCTGTGCTGCAGAACTACACTCCTTTTCCAGGTTGTTTTTTACACCTAACTACACCCACCTCAACTAATGTTGTCAAATACAACAGCCTAAAATGTTTTCTGCCTTTAGAAAGGCTACAATTAGGGCCCAACCAGGCTTGGGCTGATATCAGATATTCTTGAATATCGCTTCATTTGCTGTCATTTGTGATATTTTTCACAATATCGAGTATTAAACAGATGTTATGGCTTCTTCGGGCTTTTATTTTGGCATGTAGAGCTGCCATGGCAGTGGAGGCAACACAGGTAGCTATTTGATGAGGTGGAGAGATCATCGCAGGTTAAATGTCATGATGCAGGCATGCAGGCTGCGCTCTAATACACGGGCATAGTTTCGAAGAAGAACCCCAGCTGGCCAGTTTGGCAACATTCCGAGTTTAAAGCACTCCTCACGAAAATATGGTCAATCATAATATTTGATCAGGACAATATCATAAGATTAAATTTTGGACACCATCCAAAGCTGTCAATACAAATAGGCCTATATCAATGTATTGGATTGCCAATATTATCCGATATTGGCCTATTGCGGATATATCGATATCTGTTCTCCGATAAGCGCTGATATTTAAACTGTTTTATGGTCGGAACAATGTTTGGACAAGTAATTTAAAATGGTGACATATCATAGTTCATCCAGCAGAGGGCGATTCATTATTTAATGACTAATAAGTGAAGTGGGTTACACTAGAAGCCTGTCTCTATAATGCATTATAGCACATTATGAACATGTAAAACACATTAGAAAACATTATGAACACAATCATAATGCATTGTATGTGGTTATGACTATGATTATAGTTAGAGTTAACCCTAACCTTGCTTATAACTATGATTATACAGCAGTATAGCACATAATAACACATTCTAAGAATGTAAATAATAGATTATAGATGGATGCTTTAAGTGTTACCGTGAAATGTTTACTGTTCAGTGCACTGATGTTTGTAACAAAGTTTGTTAAAAGGTAAGTTATCGTGCCTCCATTGCATATCTTTTCACTAGTATTTGGTAACCACATTCTGCTGATAATATAGGCCAGATATAATTAAGGCGGGTATATCGGATAATGGAATTTTCTCGCACCCTCAACTTCTGCGCCAGAAATCCCATATCTGTTGAGCCCTAGTTACAAAATTCGTTTTTTGTTGAAAATGCATTAGAGAGGTGTTGACTGAACTTTACGGGCATGTTGGAAGATGCAGTTTGGAATGCTGCTGAAATATATCACATCTTACTAAGAGATGTTCCTAATGATTTTATCAGTGAGAGTAAACTTAACAGAGCTTTCAAGCCTAGTTTAACAAAAACTAAACATTCTAAGCTTCCTGGTTGTATCATCCATGGCAGGGCTCTCAGAGTATATTTCACATTTGTCCCTTTTTCAATCATGATTTTCAGTAGTTTACATGATAAAAGAGCGCACAAAAATCTATTTGTGTCCGCATATTAATACAATGTGTGTGCATGCACGAGGCCTCTAAGAGGATGTGTGATACTGCCGTGCACACATGCTCACACACTTCTACAGCACAGATAGTAAGACTGAGAGAGATGGCGAGAGGAGAGGCTTAACATCCATTAATGCACTGCAGATTGGAGTTAATCCTCTTCTTCCTCATTGTGATTATTGCTTCTTGCGGGGCCTTGTTCTGACTCCTTCCTCGTTGCCTCCTCCCCCTCCTAAGCCTCCCAAATAACTTCCCTGAATGCAGGTCAGGAGTCGTATCGAGCAAAAATCCCCATTTACAAATCCCGAGGCGGCAGTCACCTCAATTCCTTCACTGTGACAAAAAGCGGATAGAGACCCCCTACAGGTAGCTGCTGCTGTGAGGCAGACACACACGCCATTAATAGAGGAGGGGTCCTGGTGTCTGCTGTAAATCCCTGTTTCCAAGCACAGGAAGCCATTAAAATGCTTTTTTTGTGTGTACAGTGGCTGATGAGAAATGTTTGAAAATTAAATAAAAGATGCAATGTGCATTTATCCACTGCCAAATGATTGGTTGTGTTTTTTAAACACTGACACATTTTATTGCCAGGTCAACTTGCACTGACTCAGCTGGAAAATTCCTCAACTGTGATATAACGACAAAAAATAATGAGTATTGGATTGTGGATTATATAGAGAAGCTTGGCATGCGTCTCTCACCAGATTGTTGATGCCACCCAGTGTGTGATTGGCATTGTAGAGCGAGTAGGTCAGCTGGTACACCCCATCGTTGGTCTCGCTGTTGCCATAGAAACCCACTCCTACAGCAGAACTGTGAAAAAGGTGAGAGACAGGGTAAATTAATTAAAAAATGAATACAATTATTCCTTGTTTGTTTTATCATTGCACTTATCTATTGTCGAGGTAATTTAAGGACAAGACAGAAAGAAAGAAAGAAAGAAAGAAAGAAAGAAAGAGAAAGAAAGAGAAAGAAAGAGAAAGAAAGAGAAAGAAAGAAAGAAAGAAAGAAAGAAAGAAAGAATTATCAAACAACAAATTTAAACAAAACTGTTTTGTGCAGGTGCCGTTGATATTCCATAATTATTATTATTTTTTGAATATTTATTTTTGTTTGATGAACGCAGAAGGGCTTCAGTATTCGCCATCCACTCAATCTCCATCTTTTTAAATTTCTCTTGTGTTAGTTCAATAAAAACCTCTCCTGAAGGAGATCTATTGCTACTTTCTCCCTTTTAAATTTTGCAATGCTTTTTCTTTTTTCACTCTTGATTCGATTTTTTCATATTTTTTACATTATAAGTTGACTTGATACTTTGCAATATGTCTCTCAGTATTGTTTATTGTTGCTACGAGCAAACAGTAGCAAGCACATTATAATGGACTTGATCACAAAAATAATGACACTGGAATGTCTGGAGCAGTTCTTTGAAGTTTAGAGCTGGTATTCTCCCTGTTTCCTTCTTTCCACTGAATCACCAAGTCATGTGGTTCAAAACACAAGTGCCATCACGGGTTTCCCCTTTCTGCCATGTCTCTCACTGCCTCCACTACTGTGATGCAAGTCACTGTTTCCTTCATGAAAAAGACTCAGTCAGGCTAGGAGTCTAAAACCTTATAACTCTTTAATTGACGCAGCACTAGTTTATAATCTTCCTCAGGCTCCTCGACATCTATAGTGCATTGTCTTGGTCCAAATGTACCCTTTTTCTTGCAAGTCAAAACCCTCTTTCTCCCAAGCTCTTGTAAGTATACACTTGTTTCTTTTAACTGACAGTAAAGATATTTAATGTATAGAGAAAATAAATCTTAAAATGTCTATATAATCCTTAAAATATTTACATTATGCACAATGCCATGTTCCAGTGAATAAGTAGACTCCTGAATTTTCCTGCCACAATATGCTCTTACAACTTACCAAAATTACTGCAGGCCTGGCACAGAACCTCAGCCTTATTAACAAAAAAGAAAAGATAGTAAACCAATGACTACAGAGAACAGAAAAGGAAAAGGGCAGGTGTATTATGTTATAAGGTTAACTGTATATATGTAACTTGAATGTATATGAACTTGTTTAATTTAGCTCATCCTGTCAATCAAGCTGATTTCCTGTGCTATTCTGAAAATTCGTGGTGCAGCTTGCACATGATGAACTTGCTGTAAAGATTTTTATCAACCCCTAAAAAGCAATAAATCATTATTAACAGCTGCTTATACCTATCCACAGTGTTGCATATGTTTAATCAGTTTAAAAAAAAACAAGCTCAACCAGCCAGGACCTTTCTCAGTGGGACTCAGTCCTGTTGAGAACATGTCAGAAGGATAAGGAGCACTGTCTGCTGGTCAGCCTCGTCTCCAGAAACAATAGCCTCCTGTAGCCAAAGGAGGGCAGCACATTACAAGATGAACGCAAGCAGGCAATATCAGATCTCTGTGGGACAGAATGCTGATCTGAGATGAAGAAAGGTATTACCTCCACTTAGGTATTATCTTATTGCCGTTCTTGTAGAACTTTTAACTGGTCAGATATTGCTTGCCTGCTTGTTCTGACAGCAAGCCACTTTTGCCCAGGCTAATCAGTCAGTCGTGCCTCTATCTGACTGACTTTGGGTTTCGACATCATTAATACAATGCTTTGCCAATTCTTTTGTAAATGTAAATTTGTATAAAAGTTATTAATATCTTCTTCTCTACCCTTTCTTGCCCACTGAACTCTAATAGTTCTTTCAAAATACAACCCAGTTTAGCTTGATGTTTTGGTTCCAAGTCAGCGCCCAACTGCATGTCATCCTCCGTGTGGCTACTTACTTGCAACAGGTTATCTTTTTGTGTTGTTTGTTGTGTGTTTTTATTGTGTTAACTCTTGCTTTTACACAACTGTGTGTTTTTATTATTTTCTGTTTTAATTCTTTGGGTCCATATCCTTACACTCTATCCTGCCATCATGTAAACAGCTAGACTGGAGGCCCGCCAGTTATTTTTCCTTTTTACACATACAGGCCTATTCCACAAACAGCTGAATGAACAGTTTTTGTTGATACAAACCATTTTTACATTCATGTAATTTTCTGGTTTAGTAGTGGAAAAGGGGAATGACCACTGTAACTCAATCCACAACTTTGTGATAAATTATATATTTTCTAGTCAGCACAAGCTAATAGAATGGCAGCAACTGCCCTTTTATAGCATTAGTTATGCACATACTGATAGAATATGAGTTTTTTGTAAGGCTATGTAATTTTTGATTAGTTGTACAAATGTAAATAGTTGGTGTACAGATGAAAACAGGTGTTCATAACTGCTGAATTTGCACAGGTAATTGTCTTCTGTTAAATATCACGTGGGAATGAATAAGCTTTTGCTTCCTCCTGCTCCTTTTTGGACACATAGTATCTATTTATTTAAATTTTATGTTTATAATGCTTTATAAATACACTTGCTTTTTTAATTGCTTGTTTTTAATCTGTTCAAAATAAAGAAGGAAAATAGAATGAAATTAAAGTGAAATGAAATAAATAGCATTGTCTTTCTATGTACTCAATGTTAAACAGAAAAAGTAAAATATTCAGTGAGATTGAGTATAGATTAATTAAATTACAGTATCTACATCTGATTAACCCTTCTCTGCCTGTCTTTTCATTTCTAGTACCATCATTTTGGTTTTAATTTCGACATTGTACAGACAAAACCGTGCAGATGCTTTACACACAAACCTCCACCGACAAACTTTTGCTATAGTTTCCAAACATCCCTGCAGAGCTAAATATGGCTGAGCAATTCAGTGTTTGTTATGAGAGGTGTGATATGACGGGATACTTTGGTGATTTTTTAACAAAAAATATACACAAAAATAAAATTCCCACAGGCTGAAATTTTATGTAAGAGTTAATTAATAATTTCCTTAGGAAATTATTGTTATATGTATTGTTATAGTATTTTTGTGGGTCCCCATCAGACCAGGGCCCTTAGGATCATCATAGCTTGCCCTCCCTCGCACATGTACAAGCATGTCAGGCTGTTGTTATCACACAAAAGGATGCTTTTTTTTCTATATGTTGTCCATTTACTACCCAGAGGGCCATACAGTGTATTTTAAAATGTGTAAAAGAGGCTATTGTTTGCTAGTCTGTATTGTAACTTCAAAAATGCTCATTGTTTTACTTCCCTATGGAAAAATCCATTCTAAAGTCTTCTAGGGGATCCAGTCACATGGAAATGAGACAAATGCCCCTCAGCACTCTATAGGCCTCTATACCATGTTGCTGGGTCAGGGGTTTACACAATGGGAGCCACAGATTCTTTGGGTTTGGTCAGGTATAAAAGTAACAGTTAACACAGGACCAGTATCAGTGTAGCAGCAACACAGTTCTCTGAAGAACTCACCACCAACCATGACCATGGGCAAGGTAAGCTCACTCATCTTACTTACTTAATTAATTAGAATTTGTTTCAATATCATTTTGAGCTTAATTCCCTTGTTGTCATATTTTGTCCTTTTCCAGATCATCTTCTACGAGGACAGGAACTTCCAGGGCCGTTCCTATGAGTGCATGAGCGATTGCTCTGACATGACCTCCTACCTGAGCAGGTGCCACTCCTGCAGGGTGGAGAGCGGCTGCTTCATGGTCTACGACCGTCCCAACTACATGGGAAACCAGTATTTCATGAGGAGGGGCGAGTATGCCGACTACATGAGCATGATGGGAATGAGAGACTGCATCAGGTCTTGCCGTATGATCCCCATGGTAAGTACAAAACATAAAAAACAGAGTATAAAAATAGAGCTCAAAAGCATCCATCATCTGTCATCTGAAATGGATATTAACAGAATTTGTTTTTGTTTTGTAACAGCACAGAGGCCAGTTCAGGATGAGGATCTATGAGAGGGAGAACTTCGGTGGTCAGATGCATGAGCTGATGGACGAC
>JAQLOL010000009.1:10360601-10389496 GCA_029783665.1 Naso thynnoides | reverse complement strand
GTAATGGAGGCAGGATATCTAACAAACTTCATTCCAAACATCAGTGCACTGAACATTCACACCTCACTTATTCTAATTAAATAATAGAGTGAACTTTGTTGTACAACTATTTATCATTCAATTTTAATTCACTACCAAAAGCTTTTTTCCAGCTTTAAAAACCAGTTTTAATACTGGCATTTATCAGGGAACATATACAGCAATACCAATATATCTGCTACAGGCCGATATCAGCTGATAATATTGGCAAAGTGATGTATCGGTCAGGCTCCAGTCATGTGATATGCAACAGCAGTACATGTTACAGTAGTGCGACAACGACAGAAAAATTGGGAATGAATATTTATTATTCACATTTAATTTAATTCACTTCCTGGAAACTTCCAGCCAATGGGTGAGGAATAAACTGGCCACAGTTCAGCACATGACAGTAGGCCACGATGTCCGTACATATAAACAAATTTGAATCAGACTTGTTCACTGACTTAAAGGTACCCTGTGGAGTTTTTGACTACTACTAGTGCTACTGAGCAATTAAAAAAAAAAATAGTCAGCATATTAAAAAGTTGATAGAGGCCCTGTGATGTCACACACTGGTTTGTGGGGTAGCATTTCGAAGCCTTGAGTCTGGCATTGTGGGTGGGGGAGGAGCCAGAGGTGACCATATTTGGACAAGAGTGAAGTGCCGGCTAGCTGCTGTCACTCAAAACAGCCACACCCTTAATTTGGCTGACTTTAAGCTTTAATATATTTGAACACACAATAACAATACCCCTGTATTGAGGGAAATAAAATTCACTCCAATACAATTGTCATAAACAGGGAAATCACCTTTAGAGATCGAAATTGTTATTTTTCTTACCAGGCTGTAAACATGTAACCTGACAAGCCAGATGCTCTGTTGCGCAGAAGCATCTGGGAAAGCTTGATTAGAAACCGTTTAGAAAAGGGCAGACACTTTGAAAAGACAGTTTGCAAGATAAACCATCTGTTTGTCACTGCGTGGACTGACTTTAGTATAGGAAAAAACTGTTGACCAGACGCCACTGCAGGCTCCTCTCTGCTGGGAACAATCAGGGTCAGGTTTGTTTTAGCTGAATGCAGAGAGCCCCAGGGGCAGGCTAGCTGACTTTGACCAATCAACAAACCCTTTTACCAGCGCTGTCACAAACTCTGACTGCATTCAGTCGTGACTCGGGAGAAGAGCGAAAACATTATTTCCACCAAGAAAGCCTTCAGTGTCGGTCTTTGCTCTTGTTTCATTGAAGAAATACTCTCCAGTTCTCATAGAACTGACGCACACCAAATCCGGCGGTGACGCATCTTGACGTAACAGAGCACCCCCCACAGTGCTTGATTCAAATCAAGCACTACTGCCTTAAAGTGGAGCCTGGCTGGACTGGCTCTTTGCAACTTGACTTCGGGTGCAGCCTTGGCTGAAGTGAAGCTGCACTTCCTTCTGGGCTTAATTTTTCAGCTGCTTGGTTTTTTAGGTTGGTGCCTGTTTTATATGACCATGTGCATAAAGATGCAGATAGATGCACAAGCATGAGAAAAACATTTCACATCCTGCTAATATACATACATTTGAAATGAGCATAAGTATAACTGTAGTCCTTCTCAATAGGCGTTTTCTATGCTCCATCATCCAAACCTGCATGTATAAACACTACAAGGGCCAGAATTCTATTCCGACTAGAAAGGCCATGAGTGGTCATTTTGACCGCCAGATTCCAAATTCGGTTATGGTAAATACCCAATATAGAGAATAATGCATTTATTGGGTTAGGATATCTTTAAAAAACAAAACAAAATAACACCTGAAGATATGCCAAGGAGGAAGCGAAAACACCAACTTTCATCAGAGACGGATCAATCTCGATCCGCTCTCGGCTGATGCAGGTGAGCTCTGCTCCGCTGTGCTTCCATGCGCCTCGCTGCTTTGAGGGAAAAAAAAATTGCCTCTGTAAATGGAATTCACAGACGCTCTCAAGCTTCACTTTTGACAGAGACAATGATAGTTGCCAAGCAACCAAGATGCAGCTGCCATCACGCGAAAATATATCAATTTAACGGCAGCAAAGTCTGTGCGGTTGTTTGACCGCCTATGGCCAAAATAGTCAGAAATGATCACGTTTTGTTTGCCTTTGGTCCAATTTGTATAGAAAACATCTTTGATGAAAACACAGACACTTTGAGTAAAGTCAGGGACAAGCAGCACTGTAATTTTGATTTCAGCAAAGATACATGACATTTAAATATGGAAATGGTTCAAATGATTGTGATGACCTTTCTAGTGTTAAGTAATAAGAGGTATCCTGGGAAATAAAATGATAGGTGGCTATAAATAAAGTTACATCACTTCAGTACACAACAGGGCTGCCCATGATGTCCACAATTTCCTCCTCGACCTGCCCTGGGAGGAGACCTCGAGATAAGCAATGAGTAACAGTTTAAACTGTAAAAACAGTGAGAGATTTACTGAGTCTGTCGCAGAAGATATGCCGCTGCTGGGTGATGTATGGCGACAGGGAGGGCACACTGCATAACAGGCAACTCCAGCATTTCATCGGGATTGGCAAGACACTCATATTTTACCCCAGCCATCCCTCAAGGGCTCTGCTCCAGCACCCCACATCTCTACATCACTCCTATCAACTGAGAGAGAAGCAAGATTTAATTGGCAGGTAGCATGTCACATTCAGGGCTGGAAAAAGAAAAGAAAACGAGGGGGAAGAGAGGAAAAAGATGTTAGCAGGAAGGAGCCATGGAGGGTAGTGGTAAGAGAATTTATGTGAATGTATTCAATTTATTCTAAGAACTGCTGAACTGGGGGGATTCTTACCCATTTTGGCACAGGTACAGATAGCATACAGAGGAAAAATCCTGATGACTTTAATGACCATCTGACTTTTTGTCTGGTGTCACCAGTAGGTCAAAGTTTTCACTTATTTGTTGAAATATCTCGACATCTATCTGACAGCTTTGCCCAGATTATTGCACAGATAGTTACGGTTCCAAGATTATGTGTTCTATTGAGTTTGATGGTCTTCTGACTTCGAGTTGAGTTTAAAGAGGCCATGTTATGCTCATTTTTTGGTTTCACATTTTATTCAGCTGACTGCAGCAGCCCTGTTTTTTCCAGGATTTTTGCCTCAGTATGAGACTCTCTGTTTTAGCTCCTGCCCCGCCTCTAAAGACTTACTCTGCTCTGATTGGCCAGTTCAAACACACAACTTCCAGATGAACCAGTACAGAAGCACAGCACACTGTGACAAACTAGTGGTGTGAGATTAAAAAACAACTGATGAGAACAGAGCATTCAGAGCCATTAGAAACAGCCCACAGGGATTACTGCTACATCCTCTTACCTCATTATTTCACACTTTGGCATAATTTAAAACGGCGATCCGACTTTGTAACATCATTTATATTTTGAAGGATTCAGAAAAGCAGAATATGTCCCCTTTTAAGCAACACTATGAAACTTTGACCATGACAAACTGCTTCGAAAAATGAAACTTAACAATGTACGTTAATGTATCGTACAAAACAGCAATTTTATTGAAATTGGGACATGACAGACAACACGTTGCTCCCTGATCAATCATCATTTACAGTTCACGATGTGCGTGACATCACCGGCAAAGACGTGCTCGCCACTTACTACTACTACTGACAAGCCATTGTGGGAGGTAAACAAAAAAATCAAACATGCTAGCCTTTTTGTCGTGAGGTCATTAAGTGTCCTAGATGTGGCGTCAGTTGTCGCCCATTGTGACATACTACGTGAGAGTGCAGGGCGGTTGTTGTGGCCGACGCTCATGGATAATTTTCAAGACTACCTGACACCCTACATCTTCCCAGTCGAGCTATTATCAGGCTGATATGGTGCAGTCTGACCTCGGCATTAGTTAAAGTAAATCTTTACATAGTACCCTGGCGTTTCTTTTATAGTGATGATATTTCTAAGACTAGCTCTGACCACAAGCGTCTGTCAAATCTCTTTGTACCTTTATTTCAGACTCTGCTGATTTCATAATCACTGCATTCACTCATAGAAGTAACAAAAAAATCAAAGCTCTATACAGAAGATCCACCAATCAATTTCAACAATATTATAAATCCGTGCTTGACTCTGAAGCAACTGCAAAAGCCTGTAAAGTCAAATTACCTCTCAGCAGGCTGAATAACAACAGCAGAGGGAAAAAAAGAGGAGATAGACGAACAGAGCAGAGACAGAAAAAGGATTTTCTGGAGGTCTAATTTCTAATTGTAAAAGAATTGATGTCGCTGATGTCTGTCAAAACGCAGAAAATGAAGGCAGGTCATCCTTCTTCTCTAATATCATTACAACAAACCGTCACAACCTTCAAAAACCACTGAATCTGTAACGTGCCCTCCTGCTTGCCTAAATTGGTGTCCAATGATCTGTGGGCCATTACTTTCCTCTTTACAGACGAAATAAATGAAATAATACTTCAGATTGGCCATGACACCGATGACCTCTCTCTCCGCACATCGTAACCCTCGGCTCTGCACTGCAACCTTTAGCCTCTTTCACAATGGCCAAATTAAAGCCTTCATTGAGCCCTTCAGATTGAATGCCTAACAGATTTCTTAAGGAATTTTTAACAGTTATGATCCACCTATTTCACCGACTTATAAAGCTCTTTGTCCTCTGGCTGTGCTCCCTCCTGCATCAAGTCACGTTAAGCAGTAGTGCCCCCTCCTCCGCAGAAACATGGCCTCGACCTTTCTGTTTAAAATAAATTAAAAAATCTAGTCCCTCTACAAAATTTCTGTCTTTTGATTTTTTTTTTTTACAAATTTTAATACGTTTCTATCCAGGGCACAGCACTGTATCTGTTCTTATCAAGACAATAAACTGCCTTTTATTAAAATTATACATTATTCTGTAGAGGTGGCAAAAGTACGCATGTTCTTTACTAAAGAAGAAGTACAGGTACTTGTGTAAAGAAAGACTGGTACAAGTAGAAGTACTGAGTCAACGTCTCAACTCAAGTAAAAGTTAATGAAGTACAGGTTCTTAAATGTACACACAGTAAAAAAGTAAAACGTTTCTACTGGTCAAAACTAACTGAGCCTCATGTCATATTAATATAATGCAAAGACTATTAAACTTAGAAGTAGAATCTATAGGATTTGTCCAAGCTGTTCCTAAAATCACCAGAAAATGAATTGATTGTTGAGTCTCATTTCCAGAATGTCCAATACCAACATTTTGGGCTGGTAGAGCAACCTGAGCGCAGCCAAACTGGTAAAAGCATTCAAACTAAAGCAACGACTCTGTTTTGGAAATTTACGGAGTTGAAAGTTGAGAAATTTGTGAGAAAATGTAGGGAGTAAAAGTCAAATATGTTAGAAAAATAACTACTTGAAGGAGAAGTTTGACTTTTTGCACATTAAGCCTTATAATAAAGGATATTTACAATCATATAATCATACAAACTCCACCTCTCAAGGCTGTGCAGTTTGTCATAATAATGCTGTGTAGGGCATTGTACATGACCCTAAATATCCTCACTATAGGGCTTCTTCTAACTAACTAACTTCTTCTCTATAGTCCCCATGAAATGAGAATCGATTTTTTAGTTTTTTACTCAGATATGTTTTGCTCTTGTCCTTGCTATTAGGACAACATATGGCCAAACAATGACCAAAAAGCAGTTTTGCAGTTTTGGTTAATTTTACTTTACAGTTAAGCATTTCCTGAAAAACGGTTTAAAAGTATTGATGACTCATCCTGCACTCGAGGGCATATATTACTTTTGCGTCCAACAAAATTCTTTTTTGACCACATGTTGCGGGGACGAGCCGGCTCTCTCTGTCTCTTTCTCTGCCGGCTCAGCAGCACTGCTGGCTGTAGAGTGGCTCGAATGTGTACGGCCTCACTCCAAAACCTAGTGGCTCTTCTTCCTCACTTTCATCCCTGTCTGAGTCACTAAAATTGGCTGGATTT
This sequence comes from Naso thynnoides, assembly GCA_029783665.1. Lineage (NCBI taxonomy): Eukaryota > Metazoa > Chordata > Actinopteri > Acanthuriformes > Acanthuridae > Naso > Naso thynnoides. Next base: position 10,383,513 of record JAQLOL010000009.1, on the reverse strand, counting down.
GGCGATGGTTGTGGGGAGAAGTCCTCCACAGCAGAGAGAAGGCCCTCCATGTCCATATCCATGTTTACGCTGCTAGCTGCTGTCAAATTTAAATTTTGCGGGGGCATAACACACATCTAGCGCAATTCAAAACGCCCATCATTATCTGCAACATGTCCTACCCTAGGTTTTTGTTTTAACAGGAATCATGTAAATTCTCGGGAGTAAACAGAATCTGACATCCGTTTTATGGGGTCTTTAAGTAAAGTACAGATACCTGAAAAATCCCAACTCTGATTATTATTGTGTTATACTATTATTTTTTATTAGTGTTATAATTATTATCAGAATCAGATGTTTTTGTCTTACTAACATGCTAATCACAGTGCACATGAAAAAAATAAGCCTCCATCTCTTTCGACAGCAGCACACTTTGAGTTCAATGCCTGGTAAAACGTTAGCTTTGGAAGCAGCTGTTGAGAAGTGGGTGACTTTTCTCACTCACTTTTCCACTCAGACGTCTCACCTGTCTAGAGATTTGAATGAGCTACCTTTCCGGAGACCCTCTCCTTTAACTTTTATTCTATTTCCTCTCAAGGACAGACTGGCCATCTGGAGTCGTGGAGGACTTTTGGGCCAGCGGTCTCTCCAGCACCACTGATTTTTTTATAAAAAGAAATAAATAAACAGCTTTTTCTGTACGGCTATCCTGATTTAGACCGGCCCGCTGGGTCGACAGAGGGGCCTGTATGCACGGGTCATCAATTTACAGCATCTCTAGAGTCACATCTTTTCTGCTGTCACCCATACTTTGGTACATTTTCCTCCTCATACACACAGGTGACATAAAACTAACTGACATCAAGGCTTTGGATATTTTTCAGAACTTGCAGTTGCTGGTAATACAATCCAGCGACTGGGGATTGTGTTCACTATAACGTTAAAGACAGAGATGTATCTTTGCTGAGTGTCATTTATCAGTTCTCCCCGTTTGCCAGCTGGAGACAGACTACAACATTTCCGGCATCACCTGTAAAGTATCAGGTGGAATTGATATTAACCATGGAGTGGTGCCATGACAGGCTTTTCATAATGACTCATGTCATCTGTCGCACTTTCATTTACTGTTCAAAGTGATGGACAAATGCCTGGAGTGCTCCGAGAGGCCATGTCATCAAGATGTCTTTTTGAAGAAGTGCTTGTGGCACTTGACGAGCTGGCAGGATGTTTGTGCCTCTCTTTGTTGCCCACAGTGAGACAAGCAGATCGATTATGATTGGCTTCTCAGCGAGAAGTCAAGCTGCACGATTGACTTTGTAATGTGTGTTGACATGTAGATCAACTGAGCCTACTCAAGCAGCCCGTATTAATGAAGCACAAAATAACTGTTTGTTAGCGAGTGGCTGCGCAGATTCTCAATCCCTCTAATAAAGCTAAAACACCCACTCACAGATGCATTCGCGTGGCAACACACCTGTAACAAACTGACAGACTCACGTTGTTATGGCAATTACCCAGCTCCAACCTTTGCTTGCATGTGACCTTCTTTTCATCTTTAGAGAAGTGAGTTGCTTGAATCTGGCTTTTATGGTTCTTACAATTAAATTACCTTCAGCATAAATAATGCAGGTGTTAGAGACTGCATTCCTTCTTAAGCAAGTGTCATAAACTGCTGAAAACATTTTAGAGATAAGATTAAAATAAAAAGACAAGAAATAAAGCTTAACCACTGAATACGTATTGTTTTCCACACTGGTGGTATTAAAAAGCACCAGACAAATTGAAGGACTGACATACTGTCACTTACTTTAACACAGCCTGTGTTTGTGTGGACTGTGCACTCTGCTCAAACTCGCTTGGCATCCACAGTTTTTTCTCTCGCCCATTCATCAAAAGGACCAGTGCTCTTGTGAGTGAGAAGATTTATACACCATGCAAGAGAAGGTGGAGAATTAGCCCAGATTTATGAGCACAGACTGCGATGGCAAGGCACTGGCAGCTGCTACTTGACATTTGAACAGAGAATGTGAAAGAAAATTGGAGACGGGGGAAACAGGAAATTGGAACAACAGAGAGGTGGAGACGGACAGAGGAATGAATGACATGGGAGCTGGTCCAGAAATAAAAAACGGTCTGTGATTGGGGAAAGCTAATTTCTGGCAAATTAGGCTGAAGAGGAAACATTTTTTGTTAGAACAGCTTATTAATTCTCTGAAATTTGTTTTTTTAATGATGTGATTAGACAATTTAAATTCAAGCATTGCTTTTGACATTAAAGAAACTGACCTATCATGACCTTAAAAATAATGTAATGTAAAAGGGTTACCATGAGATCCTATTGGGAGTTGCTTCTTCTCCTCTCTTTCATATTAACCAATTAAATGACAATGAAGTGAACCTACAGAAGCCCTGAGGGGCAATTAAAGAACAAAAAAAAGCTCTTACGTATGAGATCTTTTTTTTTTTTTCTCTTCACTTGCCCCTCAGGGCTTCTGTATGAACCACCCGAGAACTGAGAAAAAGTGTTGCTATTAAAAGTCGAGATGAAACACGGTACAACATGAATGTAGTTTGTTTGGTTTTTACCTAAGGCAAGATATGGCACAGAATTCAAACTTCATATTCATCTAGTATTGCTAGAAAACCAGATAGTAATTCACACTTTTGCTTATTGAGCACAGCTATCTTCAAACAAGCCAAGCAATGATGTAACACGAATGGTTCTAGTTCTGTTTATTGGGGGTGCTTAGAGTGCTTAAATCACGTCCCTCGACTTCTGGGCCATGGGACCTTAATTCTGAAAAAACATGAATAGTAGTCAGTGGAGAGGGACAGATTATTTTTTGATCCTGTTTGACTTGTGCCCTGAATTACACATACGATGGCTGGCATATTAAAAGATCATTTTTCATGCAAAGAAAGACGAATTTTGTCGTCAAACAGTAAATTAAAACAACATTTTTTGTGAGACTGCTGACAGTATCCGTTATCAATACAGACATGGCCGCCAGCTTGGCAGATTTCACTGGGTTTTTCCAGGACGAGGGGAAAAGTGTTAAAAGAGGTGAAAACTGTTATAAATCAGGTCATGTTTAGAGCTGCAGCTTCTCAAAGGGGGAGTTAGTCAGTTCCATGAGTCAGAGGAGGGAGGATGTTATGATGTCAGTTATGCAACTGGTGTTGTAGTCTTTATAATTGCGAATTTTCACAAGCTAATACATCGACAGTTTGACCACAAACATAGACATAGAAATGATCATTTAAATTGCCGAACATCTAATGTGTAATTCAGAGCACAAGTCAAACAGGATCAAAAAATAATTTTCCTTTCCCCGTTGACTACAGTTCATATTTTTTCTGAATGAAGGTCCCATGGGGTCCACCGGAACGGGCGTGATTTTGTTGCATCACCGGTGGGGCTGAACCTTCCCAGCTGTTTTGACGGATGAATTAGAGTTTTGGATTGCTCATATGGACATGCAAACATGAAAAGGGAAGTATAATGAAAATGATGAGAAGTTAACATGGTAAAAAGTTCTTTTTTCCAAGTGGAGACTTACTTCATCATCAAGCTTATAAATCAGTTCTCTTCATGGGGACAGAGCTCTTCATTTTCAAAATACTAACGTTACTTTAGGAGCAGCAAGATCTTGGTGACGTCTTCACGGTAAGGACAAATGACTGTTTTGTTCACTGAATGATGGGATCATTATATGTGGTCTGTGACTGTTTGACTGGGCTAACGTTTGCTACATTAGCTGCTACATGATCATGCTGACATAGTGTCATGCTAGCTAACGTTAAAATCATTCGAATTAAACTTGTAATCCGACACGATGATGGAGACGGCAGGTGAATATGTTTGTTAGTTAAGCAGCAACCTTACACTGAATGTTAGCACTGATGCTAAGCTTATCTGCTGTTGATCGGGTGCACCAGGGTCTCCACTTGGACACCCCGTAAGGAGACTGCGAGTCCAGTTATGCCATCTGCACTTTGGAGAAACACGGTCTGTGAGCACAATACATTTGCAGCAACAGTGGTAGCTATGAAACGGTTAACCTCAAGCTTTGCAAAACAAGGCAAAGAAGACTGAGCAGACAGCAAAAGAAAGCTAGTTAATCTTATCAGTGGATAATGATTTTTCTGAAGTTACTGTAACTTCTAGCTAATATCTGCTAGCGTACCTACAGTCTTTTTTTTCCAGGCTGTGGTCTTGAAGCTACATGATGTGGCTCTCCATTCAGACATTTGTGTTTTGCATTACAGCATGTCGCTTATCTGTAGACTGATGTAGGCCTACACAAATGTAATGGGCCTTGGTTAAATAAGCAACTAAGTAAAAGTATCAATACCACAGTTTAGAAATACTGTGTTACGAATGAATGTTCAATAAAGTGAAAGGAAAAATGATTTAGCATCAAATTTCACTTTTATTGGAACAAAACTCCAAAAATTTATAATTCGGAATGATCCATTTTGAATGAAATCTTACTGGATAATAATAATTAAACATAATGCCATAATGTGTTAAACCTCTGGGGCTTCTTCTTCTGGGTCTAATGCTGCACCAACAGGCACAGCTGGCGATCACAACATTACGTCATCTGTCCCGTAAAGGTTTATTGCCTAATCATTACAACATTTCAGATGGATTAATGTTGAACTTCACAGTAATTTTATTTACTAGATACTGCTACATATTGCATTAATCCCCCCTAGGTGAAAGTAAAGTCTCATCTTCTTTGATATTTGAATGTATATTGTAGCATTGGGCTATTCATCAGAATCTGCATCTAGCACCAAAAGTTCTAAAATAAACATGGTAAAATTTTTTGACTGCATTGTAGTGGAGTAGAAGAATAAAATACCTTAAATTCGTGCTCTAGTACAAGACCTGAGACTGTCGGGTTCTGAAAAAGACAAAAGTGATGCAAATATACAGAGGAGTGTGCTGCTGTCTCACTCCCTGCAGGAAGCAAATCAGAAAGTGACTAAAATGTGCCTTTTTTGGACTTTTTTTAGACTTACCGTGAAAAAAGAGATGGCTCAAAAATATTTCCCTCGAGTAGAATATTACACAACCTCCTGCTCTAGAATTAGGGAACAGAGTGATTAGCCATTGGTGTCACTTATTGGGTCTCTTTGTCCAGATAACTTTTAAAAAAAGGTTAGAGCAGAGCAGACAGGAGATGTGAGCCCTGGATGGATTGCACACAGTGAGAGGCTGCCCTTCTTACCTGGGTTTAGAGCATGCTGCAGTGTAGCCTGTGGATACTCAGACAAAGGTGACAAAAAGCAGAGAGAAGGCTTTTTGGCCATGTCGTGTATGCAGTCATATCTACTCAGGGTGAAATGCGGCGAGGTGACACAGACAGCCACAGAGGACTGAGGGTGCCCGGCCTCGTGGCACACTTCCACATCCAAATCTGACTCACGGCACCAGTGTTCAGCTTCCATTAGTCTGCCAGTGGCCTGCACTCTACCTACTGACTTCATCATGATCCTCCCACATCCTGCTAGCACTAACACAGAGGAAGCTTCCAACTGCGACTTGTGCGTGTGTGTTTGATGTGTTTTTTCCACAAAAAAGTTGAGTTCCCCACCCTTCTCCCTCTCTGCCGCAGGGATGATGGGCACATTTTTGTGCAACAAACCAAAATACATCAAAATCATTTTTCTTTTTCCATCAAAATCTACATAATTCTTCGTCTTGTGGTAAGGAATGGGGCGGCACACCAGCGCCTCCCTCATTGACCAGCCGCCATTGCAGGCTCCAGACTGCTGGGAACAGTCCATGCCACAGCAAGTCTGGTTTGTTTTGGCTGGATGCAAGGAGCCCCAGGAGAAGGCTGGCTGGCAGTACCTTACCTCCTGCATTTGTTGCAGCCAGGGTGGGTTGTTGGGGATGACGGGGCTGGAGCCAGTCGAGTGTCCTGTCTGATGCTCTCCTAAGCAGAATGATCAGAGCGAAGGAGAAAGCATCCTTTCTGGCCATGGTAGCCTTCAGTGTGCGTGCAGAAGCTCTCAGGGTGGTTTGTTGTGAAATGACAGGAGAAACCACAGATTCCCTCCTGACCTGCTAAATTTAGGCTGAATCTCACATTGAGATTACAAAACTATTCTGTTTCCACCTGCAAACTTTTATCTGACTCGACAAGAAGCTCTGTGGGTGTTTCTATTTCTTTATGCAACACATTCATATTTTTTTTTTAGATTTTAGACTCAAGAGATGATGTGAACTTGTTTTACCCTAAAGATGGAGTGGAAAATACTCATGGGGTTTTGGGAATTTAGTCACAATAAAGTCTCATGAGTCAATCAGAACTGAATCAGGAATTAAAGAACTACACATGTCAGTAAAGACTTTTGAGAGTGGGATGATAGGTCAGGATCAGATTTTATCCAGAAGATGACGACCAAAGTCGTGTTGACCTCTAAAAGTCCACTTCCTTAGTGCGCGACAGATGTGAGATGGATACATCGTTTTATTTTTTAGCTGGTTTGGTTCCTCTTCACAAAGGCAAACCTTAAATGGACTATAAATTGTAAACAAAAGTCATGGACAGGACTAGAGTCCATGGAAACGGTGTTCAGTTTTTGGTCAGACAATTGGGTGGTAAAACGGCAAATTTCTGTTGTGGCTCAGAGTACATCATTAAGCACCGGCAGGTTATTTTTAAAACTGGCCTTGATCTGGAGCGCCTATCAGCAGACTCTAGCTGATGGCACATATGATCGTATGGTCAGACAAACTTGCATTAATGTTAAATTATTTAATCAAAGGCTGCATGCATTTCATGAAAGACTTTGTGCAGTGGGGACAGTGTACCACAGAAGAGAACTGGTTTTGGTGAAATTTAGTGTAGTGCTAATTAAAGAGGTGCTGAGGCGCCCCCATAACACAAAGGACACACACATTATTAGCCTACATGAGTAACTTCCAAAAAAAGAAAGATCTTTTACCTTTTAGCTTTTCCAAAAAACAAAAGATGCTTTACTACCTTTACATATTTATTCTTTACCGTAAGTTTATCGCTAATTGTTAAAACAATGGTAATTTCATTTACTGTGTCGCTCAAATGTATCTTTTAAGGCGGTATGTTTTCTTTGATGTTGTTCAATGCATAAGTTAACACCCTGAATTAACCAGTCCACCCAATAAGTTGTTGCCAATAAGACAACTCGAAGAGGATTTATGTCATATTCATATCATACACATAGAAATAAATGTCTAAACTTCAACCATAATTCACTTGCGTTTGCCCTTCTTGCGTGATGATATATACTTTTTATCAAATGCGTATGAATTTCTACTGGCTCATGTGGTGGAATATTTTTTTCACCAAGAGAAAAAAGGTGGCGGAGGGCCGTTATGGTGTGCTTCGGCAGTACCACACATTTGTGAATAAATGAAGGATTTCAGAATGGATGAATGCATGTTACATAGTGGGATGGTATGACTGGGGTTCACACCAGTGATGAATTGCACCACAGTTCACTTGCAAGTGGCCCGAGACCACCCTTTTCAAGAGGACTAGAGTCTGGTTGTTGACTCACACAGGAATTCTCGGACAGTGTTCAAACCAACCAAAACGAACCGCACCAGGCAGTGAAACGCTCTTGGGTTTGGTTTAACCGGACTAAACAAGGCCCGTATGAACACGACCTGAAATAATTCTAAAGATCACTCTAGTTTTTCCACTCTCTCCCCCTGTTTGTGCTGAGAGTCATCACTACACTTGATTCTAATCATTACTTGATCCAAGCACAATTACTTAGTGTTGGCATCAGCTGAGGCACACCAGTCTCTCTTACAGATCATTTCTCATATATGTGCCGTGTGCTGTGTCTCTATAAAATATGGGAAAGGCAAACATTAGTAACGGTGACAACAAAGCCATTTATGATGTGTTTGCCTATGATCCCCTGACAGTGGTGAACCCAACCCTGAAACATAAAGACTTTGTGTTTGGGAATAGATAAGGGCTCGACTGTAGACCTTTGAGGCTGCTGAAGCCCGCAGGTGTTCTTTCTGGAGGTTTGGAAGCTGGCTGCAGAGTCTGATGGAGGTGGTTGCGTCAACAAGAGCTAATATCTGACTTCCTTCTCTTACTGCCTGAGGGGGAAAATATATGTGAACCTGAGATGCACTCAGTCTATTCAATCCGAGGCTTGTCGTCAAAAAGACAAGCACAGGCCTGCTCGGTGGTTAATGTTTAATGGACTTAAACGACATGATTGCCCGTTGGCACTGTATCAAATTTATGGAGCGGCCATATTTAGTGCCAGGATGAAAGCTTTGGCTCCGTACTCCAAATGACAAAAATGACCTCTAGCATAAGTGTGTGTCTGCTGAAGTTATTGCAGCTGCCCGATTGCAAACATGATTTTTTTGACGTCACAAGGATGCTAATTGTGTTTTTTTTTTAATCACCTCACAAGAGCTCTCTATGATTAGCTCAAGTGGATCCTCTAATGAAAATGATGTCTTGCTTTGTTAACCTTGTGTGTCTGTAACACTCAGGTGTTGAACAGTGGAGGACGTGGGCCGCATGCTGAACATACGGACTTACATCCAGAATATAAACCCTGAGCCCCCGAACAGCTCCATCACATCTCATCAGCTTTGATGTGGTTATAACCGAAGTTAGGGTTGAATGTACTTTACGGCCTGCTTTATATCTGCTGGAAATCAATATGTCATTTTATGGCAAATCTAACAAATACTGTCAATAAAGTGTGAACGGGTCATCTCATCTCCTGTGGCCAATTACATTAGAAGAGAGGAAAGGAGCAATATTTTAAGGCTTGTTTAAAGGACGGAATCAAGTTTCTAATGTTGGGAATAATTTCCAAATGACAGTAATCAAATGTGCTTTCAAGACATCTGCAGGAATAATCTCTGTTATCAAAGCCCTGTCCTCCATTATCTTGTTGTTGATGTCTAAATATTGATTCACGTCAGTCAGTTTGAGTACAGGTTTCTCTGGTGCTGTACATTCGATGCAACTTCACATAAAGACGTGTCCTTACTTGCCATGTTGTTTGAAAAAGGATGAGTCACTGCTTATTTTGTAGTCGGCTCATTTGCACTGCGAATGTGTTGACAATAAGGAAGCGAAGGCGCAGAGCTTTTGGATTGAATCCTAATTTTTGCACGCACCTTGTTTTGTGCTTCCTCGACAGCCCAAACAATGGCCGACCCACATGGGAGCACTCCAGCTCCGGCACATTCATTTACATTACACTACTGGCCAAACACCTGAGAACTACATAAATCACTCTGTCACTGCTAAGCTAAATGGGCAATGCAATTAAGCTTAAGTTTAGCCAGCTAATATGGTATAATGGCATCCATGCAGTCCAATAATTCAAACCCATTGATCTGATTACAAGCATTCTGCGCCATAAGTCACTTTGCAGAAAAATACAGCTAATGTATGCAGATCAGGCAGAGGAGATAGTTTCATCTCCACAGGTTCCACACAGCTGGGTCAAACAAGTTGTTTATTGTGTTTAAAATTCTGCACATGCTAGCTGTGAACGCACCTCTGCTGGTTTTCAAATCTTCACACTGTTGGACTCCAGGGGCTGTTGCACCCTGCCTTCTGAATTACTTACGGACAAACTGCAGCAGCTTGTAACAAACACCTGGAAACAAGGCAGCAGGGATACTTAAGTTAATGTTGTTAAACCCAAGAAATTGATTCCTCTCTGTTTAAATGTCGCATTGAAAACAGGTATGCTGCAAGAACATCCTACACACTGGGGACTTATGGCACGGTGATGGCTACAGGAAAGAATTTCACATGCTAAAACCAGCGTGAAATCGCATGAGACCTCTGGCTTCTATATCTCTGTTCATCCCACCTAATCTTTACTGTCCCCGGGGAATTTTATAATGCCATGATATACCATGGCAGGGTTTATGGGCTCAAGGATTTAGCAGTGTGATGCGATCAGCCAAAAGGCAGAGTCAAGAACTAGTGGGGGAAATTATTTTGCTCTGCATGTAAATAGCTGCTTTAATTACCTTCCAAGAGCTGAATGTGAAGATGATGAAGATGACCTTTATCAGCCAGTGATCCAAAATGATCAGGCATAGGCGCTTTAATGCTTCTTCCTTTCACGTTTAAGCTTGCGATTGTTTACAGTGATCCAAACTAATTTCTTTATGCAAGGAAAACCAAGATGTCGCAATTATTGATTGGTAGATTTGATTTATTTGGGGAAAAAACAAGCACAGTGTGGTGTATTTCATTACGTAGTGTTGTAAACTACATTTTTGCACTCTTTCTATGAACATATGTAATGAAAGTAATGTTCTTTATATGCTGTAGAGTGCTACCAGCTGTTCAAATGAAGCAAACTAAGTAAGGGAAGGACAGAGAGACAAAAAACAATTTCCAACAGCAGGGTTTTCTCTTGCAAGCTATTATTTTAACTTGGAGAAGAAGTAGGGAAAAAAATGAATGGCTAAATCAGTGTGGTGAAGGTCACATGGAAGCACAGGAACACAGGAAATAGTTATAAAAGCAAAAAAGAGCCCCACGAATCCCAAACAAATGTCAAATTGTCAAATATCAAGATGGATTTATGAAAAGATTTTTTGGATTGTTTTTTTGTTGTTGAAGGAAACAGTCTGTTAAGGACTTGGCCCTGAAGTGATGGCATAATGTGAAGTCATAATGTAACTGTTCGACTCTGCAGCGGCCGTCAAACGCGACACGTGTGCATGTGTACGTATCCTTCTTCATGTGCTCAATTCCGTCAGTGTATGGTGGACGGAAATTGCCCTTGGCAAGGCACAGAATCAATGCCAATAATGTTGCATCTCTCAGGTAGAGCAGCTCCCTCTGACAACTTGAATGAAATGCACCCTTCACATCTCCAGTTTAAGACTTTCAATTTCCAGCTGCTTCTTGAGGCGGAATTCTGCAGTGGAAGATCAATGCAAAATGACTGGAAAATTGCTAATGTTATTTACATCAAAGTGAGACTGGAGGAGAGCAATTATGCCAGTGATTCAAGGCAATATTCCTAAGTGAGTTGTCCCTTGGGTAATAACAGTATCATGTTTTGATTTTATTAATATTCTACCCAGTATTGTTATTTTTTCTCACATCACATTAACTCAGATAACCTGACTACAGGTACTTAGTATGCTATAGATGCAATAGTTAATAAAATATTGTTTAGGATCATTTTGAAACTTAGAGTCAGTAGCATTTTTTCAGCTTATACAAAATGAATCCGGCTCAATCACCACTTATGGGCCTCTATACGTGTGTGGTGGCGATAGTGTCGGCAGAGCTCCACCCTCTGCCTGTATTTTGATGTTTTGATTTAGTTGGGATGTTTCTGGGTGGGGAGTGGGTGTGTTTCCCCAGTCAATGACAACGCACAGGTGAGTTTGAGAGAGGATAAAACATAGTGACTGGACAGCATTCAGACTGGGGAAAATGGCGGATGTGAATGTAGTGGCGAAGGAATGGAAATAAGCCCTAGTGAGGCAAAAAGGGAAGTCGATAAAACTTCCAGAAAGAGAGTGAATCTTAATTTGGCTTTAGAGCTCTGAAGGAGAGGCTGGGGATGAAGTGCAACGGGGAGTTGGCCTGCTTTCTGTTGGACAGGTAAGTACCAAAACACCAGCTGTTAGCTTGTGCTAGCTTGCTAAATAGTTTTTCATTAAAAGCAATGTAATATTGCTACATTGCTTAATGTAGGCACAAGCAGTATAAGAACACGCTAAGTCTTCCTATCGACCAATGGTAATAATTTGATGTTTTGGAGACAAAAAAGCCTAGCATAGCGTTTCCAAACTGACATTGTAAGCTAACTGTCGGTGACTCGGTGTTAGCAGTAGTTTTGTGAACTTGTACATGCTAAATGGGGAGTGGCAATGGGAGTGGCCTATTTCAAGAGGTGCATAACTTCCAAATGGATTCACAGACTTGCACAAGATTTAGTGGAAAGGTTGGTCATGAGCAAAAGGACAGCTGATTAACTGTTTGAGCCAACTGGCGAAAGGGGGTGTGGCAGTGGGAGTGGCCTGTCAAAAAAGGTGCATAACATCTAAATTGATTAATGTGACATGGCACACACACACACACACACTTTCATTGGTCACGGCTCGCCCTACCCTTCCACAACTCATCTACTGTTTCTTTCTGGCAGACAGAAATTTTATTTCTTCACTTTCTCTCTTTCAAATATATGATTTAAAAAAAAAAGATTTAACATTCAAATAAAGAACACAGTATTTTGCATCCCAACATTTTTTGCCGCTGATCGAAGCTGTTGCGAATTTGTGCTTGTTAATGTGAAATCCTGAAGTGTTTCAGCTGCCAAGTCCAAAAGAAACACAAAGACAAACATATTGTTGTGTTGAGAAAACAGATCTGAGGCTGTGACATAGAATATGATCCTCTGATGTCTCTGCTCAGCTCAGCTATGCGTCTCATAGCAGCCGTTTGGTTGTATTTTTCATGTTTCAATTTGCAGTTGGAGTTTGTCTCAAGGAGGGAGCTGTGGGATGATCTGTTACTGGGGAGAAATCCGATTGTCTTTGTGAGATACTACAGATGAAGTGTCAAGACTGATGCAGCAACATTGTGCTGTATGTGCGTGTGTGCTGGCACTTGTAAGGGAACGCTTTTTTTTTTATACTGAGGGAAGCACATGCACGTAGGGAAATCGACAACAACAACATTCATGACAAATGGCAGCGGCATGGAACAAGCTGTGGAACACAGAGAAAGAAGAACAAAGCAGAAGTGAGTGGCTGGACTGGTTTCTTGTTCAAAACAGATAAACCAGAGTTACTTTACAGCTTGTACCCGCAGATGTGATGGGCATAGGCTGCTATTTCATGGCCACTTTGTTTGCCTTTGCACCATCACGCCTGCATGCATAAGTAAGGCAGCACAGGGCCAATTTAAAATGAAACTCATTTCAATCAAGCCATTTCAAATCAGGCGAGCTGATGGAAAGAGAACAGCTTTCAAAAGGCCATGGTGCATTCCCCGTCTCACAGACCAACATGGGTATTTATTTAGCTGTGATGCTACATGAGTGCATTGTTGTTAGAGCTGGGAAGTGAAGAAATACAAATGCTTTGTTGCTGCACTTAAGTGGATTTTCCAGGTATTTGTACTTTACTTGAGTATTTATTTTTCCGACATTTATTTCACTTTCACTTTTAAGTTTGACAGTCTTTGCATTATATAAAAGCAACACTGTGTAACTTTGACAGAGACCCACTGCTTCGAAAAACGAAACTTAATGATGCGCGTTCATATGTCGCATAAAACAACAATTTGAGTAAAACCTATTTTAGGGAGATGATGTCCTTTGACTGCCCTGCCTTAGCTCTGTGATTCACGGAGGTTCCTGAAAGCGTCATGTAGGCTTCCCGCAGATCGAAGCTGCAACTGCAGCACCGAGTCGTTGCTGGCGACTGCTCCGCTAAAATAAAGGGCTGCAGACAGACGGAGCAGTTGTTGAACATCAGAGGGAAAAACCTTTTAACTAAAATTGCTGTTTTGTGCGATGTAATAATGTGCATCATTAAGTTTTGTTTTTTGAATCAGTGGGTCGCAGTCAAAGTTACATAGTGTTGCTTTAATATTATGTGAGGCTCAGTTGAATTTGTCCGATCTCATGAAGATCTGTCTGGTAGAAATGTCCTTCAGGGGGATACTTATTGCTTTTTCACTTTGAACACCTTTTAAGAACCTGTGCTTTATTACTTTTACTTAAGCAAAGAAGGTATATCAGTACTTTTGCTTTTACCAGAGTCTCTCTTTCTTTACACAAATAGCCTATTTGCACTTCTACTTAAGTAATGACTGTGTGGATCTTTGCCACCTCTAATTATGGTTGCTGTCCCACTACAGGTAAACTACATGAACCAGCTAAGAGACTGTGAGTGACCCTGAAAAACCTTGGCCAGTGTGAACATGCTGCAATATCCAGCGGATACCTCCAAAGTAAAGAAATATAGGATTCAAATAATGACATTTAGGGTATGTGTGCAGGTTATATTAGTGCCATTTAAAGGAGCTATATGTGAGAGGTTTAGTTTAAAACATTCAAAATTTTGATAAATATCAACAGAATGAGAAGAAATAAATTTCTAATGTTTTGTCAGAGACATCTAGCCTGTCTAACAGAGATGGCCTATCCACTGAGTTAGCATGTTGCCAGCTAGCTTTGGCTCCCTCCGTCTCGTATAGTGTCCCTCTGCTCTTGGTTAACATGAGGAAGTAGCGCCAGCATGACGTCAAGAAATAACGTTTGGCAGCAAAGAAAAAATAAATAGCATACGAGCATTCCTCTAGACTGGTAATAGACTAACAGCTGTTTAGCAATAGCTTACAAAGGCAGCTGACTGCATAACATTAATGGCATTGTTGACATGCTTGCTTGTTGTGTACTTACATTTTTATAAATACAATATTGAAAGTCGGAGAAATACGCAATTTTATTCAAGCTAATGGTGTGTTTGGTTTTGTCACCCGACGCCAACTTTCATGGTAACACATGAAACCGATAGACATTACTTGGATAATGAACATTTGCGCCTAATTCACTCCTCGAGATTTTCATCCACAGTGGAGAGTGTTTAACAATGAAATAAACGAATCCCATGATCCCTCGCTGCTTTACCACGTCGTCTTTTGTTTTCATGGTTTTGATAGAGAGACCTCTAGTGGCAGAAATTACATACTGTCTCTTTTAGTGAATTACACCCTGTCCAACTGATTTCAGAGGCAACAAAAAACTGACCCCTACTGTGCTTGTTATAGCAAAATCATAAAAAAAATAAATCTCAAATATTCTTTTCTGTGGAAGACACATTGTCGAGGTTAACCCGAGGTTTCAGAATGAAATAGAAATTTTCATTTTAAGGAATTGTACAACCTTGATTTGTAAGTCGTCAGTGTCGCTGAAGTAATGTGGTCTGTGAATGTCTAATCGTTTAGTCACAAAGAACTCCTATGGTACCTTTTAAAAAATGCCAAATTTGATGTGATGTTTTTTTTTTCTTCCTCTCAGCGCTTTTAGCCATCATTTACTTTACTTGTCATGAAGATGGAGTGCTTTGATTAAACAAATTATAACACTTTCCCTCTGGAAATTACATCAACTAATGGAGCAGTTGTTATGTTTGTAGATGAGTAAATGAGGGTGTTTTTTTTTTTTTTTTAGCACAGTCTCTCACATGTAATGTTTAAGTATCTATTCTCAGTAAGTACATGTATAAATGTCAGCTACAGTACACCAGCCTCTGGTGCCCCCCCCAGCATGGCTTGCAGCATCAGGCAGCCTGTGTTTCCTCTGCTGCAGCACAGTTATAGAGACGGAGACGGCGCACCTGCCCTCGTGCCTGAGCACTGTTCCCAGCAGCTTGCTAATGTCAACCTGCCTGATTCGCACAGCGGGGTGGGGGCTTCAAGACAGCAGCAATTTTCCACTGCATGCGAATGAGACTGGAGAGCAATCTGCTGGCCTAAGAGCCTCATAATCAGCACATCATTATCAGGAGGGGGTTGGTGCACGGGGTGGCAGCGGGGTGAGGAGAGAGGAAATAAAGGGAGGAATGACACCAAATGAGTCCCTGGTAGCAATGAGATGTTGTAGCACACAGGGGGGAAAGGGGAAGTTGGTTATTTGTGGTGCAGAGGGACAAGGGAACAGATTCGCTGTGAGACTATACAGCAGAGCATAAAAGGGACCGAGGTGAGGCAACATCCCACAGGCACAGAGTGCCACCTCTATTTACACTTTGAAAAGCAGCAGCATGCTTCACCGAGCTCATAGCTCGGATATTTTCCCTGTAAGTCAATATTACTTCTGGTCCTTAAAAAACTCTCAAAATCTAATAGTGCACATGCAGGTAGGCTTTTTTTTCAAAGGCAGAAATATTGTGACAGCTCTTTGAAGCTTACTTTGCCTGGCATGCATTTTTCAGCGAGTTCAAAAGAAGCAAGGACAACAAAGCTGATATCACAGCCCATATGTACCCTCCTCTGTTTTTCAGAAGTGCCCAGCGTTTCTGTGTGCTCCAACTCTCCTTTTATCCTCCGTCTGGCGATGGAGGATGCGCTCTGATGGGGCCAGCATTCACGCAGCACAACAGTCCACCGTCCTACCTGATCTCAGATCATCTCCTGAATCCCACTCAGTTGTTCAGATGTCTTATGCTGTTCGTCTGTGTGCAGGTTTGGCCGCTTTTAACCACATCACATGTTCAGGGCTTAATTAGACAAACGCAGATGAATAGATTCACACACCTGTTACCCGGTTTATGTTTTATCAATGGCAGTAAAACATCTACTAATGTCTATTTGCAAAGATTCAGTCTGTAATCAGGTTTGGAGACCGGCAGGCTTTTGCTTTCAGCGTGACAATAATCAATCACAGCTGTCCAAATAGATTTTTCCTACCGCTTTCCGCCGCGTGGGGGCAATAGCGTACAGAGCACTTGTCCTGGCATTGTCTGACTGAGTTAGTGCGCACTGCAACTGTGTGTGATGGTCAATTCATAAAGAAGAAGAAGAAAAAAAGCCCGAATGTATAGACGGTGGCCACCCATACTGACAAATGCGCAGCACAACAGAGGTTGTTTTTTTCGAGCGTAGGAAACTCACTGTGGAGAAGTGCACCGAGTCTGTCCACACTTTTAGACAACGCACACACACACACACACGCACAGATTGAGTCCAATCTGCTGCTGGCCACTGCCTACAGCAGCCGGAGTGCCTTGCTCAAGGGCATTAACGCTGTAAATGCACTCAGATGACAAATGAACCGAGTTTTTGGTTCGTTTTAGGAGGACTGACGTGTGACACCGACACATCTGGTTTTATTTTGCTGTCATCTGTCCATCACATGAACTTGTTCTGCGTGCCGCCACCCCCCCCACTCCTTATTTTATTTTACTTATCCCTCCGTGATGCATTCAGAGGTTATTCGGGGCAGTAAGAAGATGATGTCAATATTCCGCCTCGCGCACTTGACAGCCGAGCAATTTCAATTGGACTGACTCCGCCTCGCTCATGCGGGACTTGTCCACAGGCTTTTCATACCACCGCGTGCCTGCCTGCATGCCTGGTGCTCTGTGACGGCGGTGCGAGCTCTCCACAACCCCCCTCAGTCACTCACCCTCACCACCACCACTGAGGAGCAGTCTGACGTACAGGACCCAGCAGCAGCACCGAGGACTCTTTCCGGGAGTGCGTGGCCACCGAGCAACATGTTCCCAGCGCGGAGACGGGGAAGGCGCACCGGGGGCTCGACGGTGACACCGCGGACCATGGTTACAGCTGGACGGACCGGACAGGTCGGACAGGTGTGGGTCTCCTGTTGGATTCTGCTGTCGGCGACTTGCATCCTCAGCGCTCACGCTCAAGGTAAGATGCGCAACTCTTTTTTTTTTTTTTATTAGTCTACAGTGTGGCTATACTGTTGTTGGGAAGCGCGCAAAAAGTCAGTGGCAGCCTGGAATATTTGGTGTTAAATGAGGCAAAAATAAACTGTTTAAAAATGATAATATATGCTTTTGAAAATTTGCTCGTATAGCCAAACTTGGAGCCGGTATGCCACAGTGCCCGACACGCACTAAATAAGATTAAATCCAGGGGAAAAAAAACACCGTGCTTGTGTTTAAACTGTCGGTTTCACATCCACCACATTCCTCACTGTAGCCACAAGGCCACTTCCCTGCTCCAAACGCACAAGGAGCTCAGCCTGCCTCTGCAAAACTGGACAATCATATTTCACTAACAAATGTTTGTGGGTTTAAATGAGCCTCTGTGATTTGTCTTTGTAAGCTACTGAAAATGCATAAATAATCCCAGAAGTGCTTTGTGTCTGCGACTAGATGTCTTATTACTATTCATGTTATCGTGGTGAACAGTCCCGGTTTGTAAGGGACCTCATGACCTGTAAAAAATGTTCTTAATCCTGAGAAAAACCTCAGAACAAGCTGCTTCCCGCCTGTAGGCCACCTGAGCAGCCCAGCAGACTCAGTCATTATTACCTTGTATGAATATAACTATAGGTGAATGAAGCCAGGCTGTTATAAGAAGGCTGTATTGCATTGGCAACGCATGCTGTGAAAAGAATCTGCATGGTACAGAATGAATTCATCCCTAACGTGTTTGTTCCATTCACATCCGGCACAGAGGCGTGTGGCTAAAGGCACGAACGTTATCTGCAGTCATTATCATGCAATTGCTGTGAAATTGGTTTCACTTGTCACTCGTCCTCTGTCAGTGGGAGGCCTGTTTGACCAATGAGATAATTAGATGTACAGTAGATGGTGGATTGAGACAAAAAGCCAGCGAGAGCAAACCCTTCCCGCCTCGGTATTCAATAATTGGAAAAACTGCCAGTTGTCACAAGAACTGAAGGTAAGTTGATAAAGGACAAAGTATTATTGTGTGGGCTCACTGGGCTGTGAATTTCATCAGCAGTCTCCAGTTATTTTCACATTAAATGGCGTTTAACCTTGTGCTTCGGATTGCAGCCACAGGGTTGAGGTTTTTGCACAGGGACATGCAGAGCTGCATTAGAAAGATGCATGTTTGACATACAAATCCTTCAGGCTGTTTCCTCAAAATGGGGGGGGAGTCATTTATGGCATGTTGATCCATATGAGAAGTGGCTTCTCCGTGCACTCTCCATTTTATAATCACAGTGTGCACCAAAGTGCTAAAAGCGGCATAATCCCTTTGCTTGTTTGTCTTTGAACAGGTCGCATTGCTCCAAAGTGCTCCCAGCCTTATCAGAGAGGAGTCTCAGGCGTGTCTTATTATGCAGGGCACAGTCCCTCTAGCTGTTATTACCATCCTTTTCTCGAGCTAACATGCCTGGAGTCTGTGAGGATCTGTTGAGTGCTTCAGTGCTACTTTACAGGGCTTTACCTTTCCCCCTTAAACAGACCTCGTTCTCATTCCTTGCAGTTGCTATTCAGGCCCCTTAAATGTCTCCGGCTGCGCATTAGCATTGCTGAGAGATTCTCTCCTCTGTCTGCCTGATCTTTCAATGGAGAAGGAGCTCCTCTATGGCGCGCCATCTCTGCTTTAGGTTCTTCAGTCAAGACGCAGTTACAGTCTTTGCGGGAGGTCCTCTCGCAAGCAAGAGAGGGCTTTTTCTTCTGAAGTAGGAGGCAGATTTCATCCTCGTGGGGCATCCGTGTTTGCAAATGACTGGCGGTGCAGCTGTGCCTGTGCATAAAGTAAAAGGTGCTGTAGTCGTTCCCTGAGAGCCAAGGACCTATGAGGATGTCATAAATTAGGCGACATACAGGCACAGGAGGCCCCCGCGGAACCAGAGGTGGCATGTACTTGTTTTTCTGCAGGCTCCTACTGAGGCACCTGCTGTGTCCTATACAACGAGCTCTGCTAGTGCACAAGAGGATACCTGAAAGAGTCCGCAGGGGAACGTCTCTCCCGCCACCGGCTGCTCTCAGCAGGCAGTTTTAAGACTCATTTAGACCCCCTCTTCGAAATACCAAGTAAATAAATATGAGATTTGGAGTCTTCTCACCCCTCCTCCGAGCCTCTAATGCTGAAATCCACCGTAAGTGTTGTGAGTGTGTTCCCGTGTGTAAAAAAGTGTGCGTGCTTGCTGCTGCTCACGGTATGCTCCTTTCTATTGAGCTTTAATCTAGATAGCAGCATTGACATTCTGCCAACCGGCAGCTGCTATAATTTTCTGGACGTACGTTATTATGCAGCCTGACAGCTGTCAGCCATTTCCAAATCTTTAAATCTTATGATAATCCAGCATGCTTACAAAAAACATTTGTTTAAAACACTCTGAATCCGTGTGTGATTAAAACTCTCTGCTCTAATGCGGGCACCAGATCATAATTCATCCACATCGCCGCCACACGAACACACATGCGCATGCAGGCACATCCACAGGAAGATAGAAAAATCAATGTGTACAAGATTACACAGCTCAATCAGGAGAAATATAATACAGTTTTAATAGAATCAAAGGCATCTCCTAGTTTCAACAAAGAGCGATGACAAACCTGATCGTATTCGCCCACATGTGCAACACTTCATCAGGAAAAATAGAAAGCTTAATCTGTTTTTTATGCGGTGCCACAAAAGTAGACCCACATACTCACAATGACGCCACATTCTCCCCAGGCAGCTGATTTCAGACACGATACTAAATCCCGAGCCCTGTGTGATGAAATCAATGCATTTTCCTAAACTTGAAACACTTGGATCACATCACATGTCCCATATGAGGCGCAGTAACATGGGGGGGGGGTCTGCAACTTCTCAGCTACCATACCATCATTACACACAGTGCATATTTATGACATATGTATCTCCCCGTTTGCTGAAATGCAGTTAATTAAACATGTTTACTGCTCCAGAGAGCTAACAGATGTCTGATGAAAT
Organism: Naso thynnoides; assembly: GCA_029783665.1. Classification (NCBI taxonomy): domain Eukaryota; kingdom Metazoa; phylum Chordata; class Actinopteri; order Acanthuriformes; family Acanthuridae; genus Naso; species Naso thynnoides. Next base: position 10,363,099 of record JAQLOL010000009.1, on the reverse strand, counting down.
TTGGACCAAATTCTTGTTTTCTTCGCATCGTGGCTCTTGCCCAGAAAGACCAGATAGTGGCTTGCAAAGCCTCAGGTGAAACGAGGTGGCAGCCCGACTTCCAAGTCAGACGCCGTGTGTTTCTCCGGCACCTGCCTCCCATGTCTGCCCGGTTGGCTGCTTTTTCTCTGGCTGCCAAATGCTGTCTACACATGTTTATTCATGTTGCCACAGGATGCTTTATTCGCCAAGATGGAACATATCACAGCTGAATGAGAAGCAGCAACATTTAAAAAAAAAATAAATGAAAAAGAGACGGATTCTCATTCCAAAACATACACATAAAAATAAATAATTGCAATGCTTTAGAAAAGAAAGGAAACACAAGTGCCTGAAACCTGTTTAAGGGTGACAAATGATTCTGATCTCCCCTTTTGTTGGAGAACAATCGGGCCGCTGCACTGTCAACGTCTTTTAGCTTCAGGAGGCCTTTAATTGGCTCAGTCGAGCAGCAAAACTGTGTTTATAGTTCATAATGGAAATGTAATCAAATTAACTTGTACCGCAGGGTTTTGGCATGCACCCCTTGCCCAGTAATTGCCATTTGCCCAAAGGGCTATGGTAATGGCTATTTGCATGGGGCAAAGACTCCTCTCTCCCACCATGTGTCTGTCATGCTGCCATATTCTCGGGTAGCTGCATGTTCAAGTCGTTACTTGCTATGCAGGAGTTTTGTTTTGCTGGTGTCAGTCCTTATTACTATGAAGTAAGTTTATGCTGATAATTTTATCAGCCAGATGAGGCACACGGTGACACAAACATCGAACATCAGTCTTTTTAAGGGTGGATCCATGATTTTTTGCTCTTTTTTGGGGGGAGAGATTTTGATATTATTTCGTAGCTTCCCAAGTACATTATGTATTCAAATCCCAGCAATCAAAATGGAATTTAGGCACGAGCCCAGACGGCATAAAAAATATTGACGTTCGAATTCATCAAATTTGTACATTTCTTTCTACTTAGCACTTAACATCAAAGGCTGGATTGGGGGTAAGTCCCTGAGACATGCTGGCGTCACGTCCAAGGTGTGCACTTGTACACCAAGCCGCCTCACATTAAGGAAACAGGAGATAGACTCCTGGTCTGTGCTTACATACTCACTTACATTACTTACTTATATGAACCTTTCTAGAACACATATCAAAAGAACCTGAACACCAGTCTAGTATTCAACACCAGTTACAGAATAGTTAAATGAATCAGTGAATGAATGAAAAAAGGCTTTATTTCAAACATGTGAAAATAATACAATAAAAAGCGAAAACAGCAAAAATAAACATTATTAACTGAACATGTCCAAAAAGGAGTAGGACGGAGCATTGACTTATTTAATCCTAGCCCTCCTCCAAGTTCTCCAGTTCCAGTTCTTTAGCTTGATTGACTGATTGATCGATTGAATGAATGAGTGCTATGTTTTTTTCTGTCATGCACACGAAGTGGCCAGCTCTCATGGGTTTATAAATCAACAAACTTACGCTGAAGCAAGTCAAATAAATTATTAGATTTTACTTCAGTATAAAGGTAACAGATTATTTTACAACTTGGTCTTGAACAGAATGTTTTTCCTTCTTTCTCAGGCTTGACCAAGGAAATTTTCTACAAAATAGGTTGCCTTCTTAGAGCACAATTAAAGTTTTTCACACTCATCCAACCAAAGAAATCAGTATAAACTGGCGACATTTTAGTGAAAAGTACAACCTTCAGGTTGTCATAAACAAGGTAACAAAACCTCATCCTCAGTATCACCAAGGTCACATGACAGAGTCTGTCCTCCTCTGGAGTGACATTAATTCTGCCAGTCTCCAGAGCTAACTGTAGTGTGCCTGAACGCAACTGTGCACACAGCGATCTTTGTCGTTTGTTTAAATTTTACTTCATTTTGGGTTTGACACTGCAACGATTCTTTATGTGACAGTTTGTAATTTTGGCTTGTACTACATATCAACTAACCATTTTTTTTTTATATCTGAGAAACATCTTGCTCCTTACCTCTTGAATATCACAGAAGAGTCTGTTCTTGGCAGCCTGATGGTCAAGAGTTACGATGGACAAAGCAGGTTGTTCGGATCTTTCCAATCATGTTTTGGCGACCAAACCGTAATCAGGCTTTTTCCAGCTGTGTTTTTGGCAATAAAACTGCCTAAACCTAACCAGGCTTTGACCGCAGTGTCTCAACATAAATTAAGCCTGATTTGCTTGCATTGTATGTGTTGATGGTTTGTGGAAATGTACGCCAACATTTACTCTGGTGCACGTTGGAAGTACGTACGTTTTAGCGTCAAAACGCTATTTTCCCAAGTCCTTTTACAAACGTTTCCCCCCTTGACCTGACAAGCGTTTCTGCATGATGACAGTCAGTGCTGCGTACAGGGCCAGTGCTGCTGAGTTAGAGTTTCATTTTAAAAACCTGGAACTAAAAGCAGAACGAGTCGGTCTTTAATGATGGACCAGAGAATAAA
>JAQLOL010000009.1:10311452-10331624 GCA_029783665.1 Naso thynnoides | reverse complement strand
CTCAAATTAAAATAATCCTCTTGTAGAAAAATATAAATCGGTAAATGCACGTGTATCTCATTGTCATAAGATATATGAGGACACAAAACACGTCACTCTCTAGTAACGCAGTAATGCAGTGTTACTCGGACCAGTTGTTGTGATATAATTACTGTTTTGGCCATTGTAATCTCTTACTGTACTAGTTACTGGGAAAGGTTATAAAATTACTGTAATGCCTTACTAAGCAATGTGTTACTTCCCAACCCCTGACAGAACCATATAAAGAGCAAGCCAAATACTGTCAAATCCAGCTTAAAAAAACAACAACAGTAGTTACTGCAAGTGTTTTGAATGCCAAAAAATTAATATGAGATGAATCCAAATATGCCTCACCTCAGACCCTAACCCGGCAACAAGACAAAAACATCCAGAGAGGCGTGAAACTGAGCAATTTTGGAGCAAAATGCTAAAAGTTGCCTGTATTTACTACGACGGGGCCAACATATTGATTTGTCAACATATTGTATTTCTCTTGTTGCCTTTCTCTTCTTGTCTTTATTGATATTCCAGAGCAAAGTATCAGTATGTTTATTGAAACATGCAGACGCCCTCAATGGATCACTCTGCCAATTTGACTTTGCAGAGTCACTACTTCATCACACATATTGTCTTTTTTCTGCTTTCAGGCGGTTTAGCCTTTTGCCAGTTTATAACCATTTTACAATGGATTTATGGAACACGTGGACATATACAAGTTGCAGACAGTGTGTGTGTGTGTGTGTGTGTGTGTGTGTGTTACAAAGCCACCAAACCTGAATGTTTGCACTTTTTGTGCATTGTTTTATCTTGGCTGTCAAATCCTGTGAAGCTGACACCAAACTGCAGTGAATAAAAGTATAATTCCTGATTTTTGCCGTTTTGGTGGCATTTTTTCCTCTTCAGTTACACTTGTGATGCATGTAATGATATCTTGCAATAAAATCAAATAGCCTGTTACAGAATAGTTGTATTGAGATACCATCTTTATCAAAGACAATGTTTGATGAGTTACTCTGTGATTCCCAGGCCTCATATTAACAGTGAAACTTTGGTATTTATACGTGTTCAATCTCCTCTGTAAACATTTCCTCTCTGGCCTCTGAGATAATAACATCTATAACTGTTCCACTGCATTTTAAATCAACAGCCATTGGTAGGTGTTTTTTGTTTTGCTTTGAACACTGACCCCGTAGGAACATTTCTTGTGTTTAAATTGCATCTCATTTGCTCTAGTATATATGCACAGTAATGATGCCTCAGTCAGCAACATAACCACAGATGTCTTTGGAAGCCTCGGCATCGGTCAGCATGGCGCGTTTCAGCATTATAAAATCAGAAGACATGCTCTCTTTCCCCCTACGCAGCGTGTGCAGAAATGAGTGATTTCATACGACGCAGAAAAGCAGTCAGCCATTTTTTTTTTCCGTGCTAAAATGTGTGTGTGGCTCTTTTGGACTAATGTGATTAGGCGCTGCACAAATAACTTTGACTTAACTTTCTTTATTATGGCTTGGACCTGTTAATCCAATTTTAGACGTGAGCTCACATCTGTGGTAAAATAGTCTCTTTAATATAATTTGGAAAATAGGAATTTATTTTTTGACTGTTAAAGAGACCAATGGCATTCTTTTTTTTCCACATGCCTCCTTTGACCAAATTTATCTTTTTTAAGTACAAACATTTGTATTTAGGAAAAAGTACAGTAAATTTGAATTATATCTGGCTCAAAACTGTCTGAATAATGTGTTTGAGTAAATCATGTAAGTCCTTGAGTGCAGAAGAAGGGCTGTAACCTCAAATCTAAAAAAAACCCAACAAAAGTCATTAACTGATTTGGATGTCACAAGTCTAAATTGGGCCCAAATGATTTCTCAGTTTACTGAAATGTTCGTACAATATTGGCCCATTGCAGATACATCGGAATCAGCATAGCCCGTAATTTCTCAGATATGCACCGATATTTTAAGTTAAATTAATGTGTCGCCCCATTTTTTTGTGTTTGTATCAATTACTCGCCCTTAGAAGTCTTGAATTAAAGAATATATTTGTTTTCCTTCCAGCATTATTCCACTTTAAACTGTTTTTTCCAAAAATGTGAGCCACTTACTTTAGCTGGCAGCCTATGAAAGACAGTTTCAAAATATTAAAACCATCTAAACACATCCGTCAAAAATCTCAACAGCTTTGTGTGGTATCATCCAAGGCTGCGTTTCCCAGTTTTGATGTACCTGAATGCCCTATGAAGGTTTCTAAGGTATACCTTATTAAGGAACACTTGGAATCTACAAATGTAAATGTACTTTTCATAAAAGTTCTTATTGAAACTGTCTATGTCATGGCCGGATGTGCTCTGTATTACAGTTATCAAATTGAAATGCGTGTTGGTCTAATAAGGCCAAAACTGTAACAGGATGTGCTCTAGACCACCCTTTTTAAGGTATACCTTAACTAAGATATACCTTAGTTAAGATATAACTGGGGAAACAGCTTGGCAACCAAAGGAAGGCCTTAAGGTACAACTTTTGATGCTCGTAGCGCTAAGGAAGATCTGGGAAACGCAGCCCAAGTCTTCTTCATTTTGTTGTAGGCTCAGTACTTCCAAAAGACTTTTGTTTTGGGCCAAAAGCTACTAAATCTAACAAGTCTGGTTTTGTTGTTCAAAACTGTATCTCAACAGACTGTCAGCGAAAGCAGCTTAAGTATGTGACTAGCATTTTTAGAAAAAATTCAGTTTTACCCTGAAATAACGCTGGAAGGAAAAAAAAAATTCTTCTGTTCCAGACGTCTAAGGGTGAGTCACTGATGCACAAAAACAGTTTTGCTGTGAAATATCGCTTTAAGGCTGGAAAAAATGCTTGGACTAGTGATTTAAAATGGTGTAATTACATTGTTTGTCCAGCAGGGGGCTTATTGGCTATCATTTATTAACTCATAAGTGAAGTGTTTAACATTTGTTCAAATGATAGATATCCTGCCTCCATTACATCTTTGTCACATAATCACATTTGGCAGATATTCAATTATCACAATTTTTATTTCTCTTATATTGGTATCAGCATCAGCCGCAAAAATAGCATATAGGTCAACCTGTGCAGCTTGCCTGCTGCTGCTGCTGAGATGTAAAAGTTTAGCCTTTTAAGAGAAGAAGAACTCTGGCAGTAATTTTGTGGTTGTACTAAAAGAACCAAGGAGTAAGCAAGGAAGGGATTAATACCAGAGAGAGAAAAAGGAATAAAATTCAAAATACATAAAAGAGTAGCAAATAATGAGTCTTTTTGTGTGTGAGGAACCTCAACAGTAGGACAGCACAGTGCAGCAGAACAAGAGTACTCAATATAAAAACATGACACTCGGTGGTTGATATGCATTGGATTAGATCAGAGTGGATTAGAGGGATGTGAAGGCAGGTTGGTGAGAACAGATCACCTAGATTGAAGAAGGATTTCTAACACTTCTAAATGAGATATGGGCACGCATTCAGAGATAAGAAGCTGCATATGAAAATGGGTCAATTGTTCTGCAGGTTTAGCTTGTGATTAAGGAGATTACGTTCCACCAGTGAACAACAATGGCGAAGTTAGACAGCAGCCCAGTTGTGCTCAGCCACTCCGTCAGCCCGGCTGATCCCCATTCTGTCCTTTCACCAGCATCCAGTCTTTCATGTTTTGAGCGATGAGACTTAAGTACCGAGGCAGAGCTCGTCAGGCGGCAGATTTTCTGCTGGAACAGAACATAACAAAGCACACTATAATTTGACTCATTCCCAGACCAAAGGCTGTTTTGATGAAAGTTTGTCCCACCACCTCTCAAGCCATTTTTCAGAGGGGAGTGATTAGAGCAGGAGCACTTGGGCCAGAGCTGGGTGGACCGCTATTGATTGATCAAACCTGGCCGTTCAGTGGATCCTGAAGGAAAGGGAGGGTTTTCCACGCGGTCTTATATTGCTCCCTAATGAAAGGAAGGCAAAGCCGGCTGCCTCCTTTGATCCAGAGGGGATTAAAATACTGTTGCTTATGGAAGGAGAAAGATCAGGTCTGCCTGTTACTCTGTCTGTCGTGTTGTTGGGGGAAGATATATAACCCTGCGCTGTGGAGTGTGAGTCTGAGGCTGGATCGGTTCAAGGTGGGGCCAAGAGGCTTGATTCACTGTGCGGTCAAATAACAAGAACACCTGCCTCTGCAACGCTTTGATCATATTTATGTGTTTTATTTATTTCCAACCTCTCTCTACTCGGCCTCCATCTCTTGTTTCTGTTTGTTTCTAATTTCCTTCCAGAGTTGTGTCTGTGTTCACTGCTACTACATGTTTGCCGTGTGTGTCTACAAACAGTTGTCTTTGTAATGCATCACAAGGCTTCCATTGAAGGCAACAGATCTGAGGTTTTTGACAGTCTGTCTGTTTGCAACAGGAAAAGCGGGTTAGAATCAATAAGATCACGTTGATATGCACGACGGCACCTCGGACAGCTATTTGAAGGAAGTCCCAAAAAGCACTAATAAACTTGAAGCCACGCTCTCAATAATTGAAGCTGATTTTTCTCGGAGAGAAAATATTTTTTTTCGAGGGTGCTGGCGAGGTGGAAGGCTTTGATACAGCCTAGAAGCCTTCATAAAAGTTTCAGATGTAGAGAGAGTAATTGACATTTTTCGCAAGTTGGCAGTCAGAACCGCATATGCTTTGCCAAGTGGGCCCTCAAGTTTGCGGTCAGTTTCTCTCTTTCTCCTCTTCTTGTCTCTCTCTCTTCGTATTTCTCTTGTACACACACTTTGTGTCCGCTGCATTTTCACTTTGATCTGTTTAATGGATTTCTCTCACAGCTCAGTTGAAAAATTCAATTAATTGAGCTACACAGTGAAATATCTCTCAGATCAGGATACAGTCGTTTTTCAGGGTGTGGACCGTGCAGTACTCATATCTGCATGATGCATGGAGTGCAAAACATAAACCATCGTAGAACAAGTTGATCTATGCACATATCTGCTTGATTTATCTGTCCTGTTGCACACGCACACAGTGAGGCAGGCACTTTAGGTGATGAAGCAGTCGACCAGGTACTTCACTTATCGTTTTCAAGCCCTGGGGCAAAGGAATGCATTGTGATATGCACTGTGACACGTGCCTCTGCTATTAACCGTGCACTTGTTCTCTGCCCCTGTGAAGTAGCTGTTGCAAGAGCCCCAGAGCTGACAGATTTGGTCTTTTTGAGCTAAATCCATTCACCGAGAGGTTTTTATGTGGCTACGTAACACAAACATACATGCACACTGTTTTTCCACACATGTATGTTGCCGCAAACTGAAGGTGGAGTTGTTAAAGAGACACTGATAGCCGCTGGCAGAAGCTGAAGCTCTGTCTGATTGTTCTCTCTAGGAGCGTTGTGCATGAGAGAGCGAAAACACAGCAAGTGAGAGCCTCTTTCTACTCCGTTTATCCTCTCCCTCCAACTACCTGCTCATTAGGCTGGAGACTGGGAAGCTGTGTGAGGCCCGCTAACGGCGTGCCAACCAGAGAAAAGCCCGACATTATCGCCTATTTATCAGAAGTTGCAGAACTCGTCAATGCGTTACCAGGCATCAAAGCATCAATAAATCAACGATCACTCTGGGGGGTCTGACTTCTATAGCTTCCTGCCGCCCTGATACACTTTTATATACTCTGTTTTATTCACTTTTTATGTGCCAGGTTGATGTATTTTATCGAGCTAGTTACTACAGAACATAAACTAGGGATTACAACCTTGTGCATAAAAAAAATCTGCCCCCGGAGAGAAATGGAAGCAATCTGTTTTTAATATACCCTAATTCGCATTCTCTGCACCGCTTCCTCGCTTCACTCTCCAACACTCAGCCTTCCTTCCTTGTTGCCGACGAATGCATGCGGAAACAGAGCAACATTGTTTTTGTATCCTATTATCCAGAGGATTTGCGTGGCCCCTCTCACCCCTCCGTTCCCCACCCCCTGCTTTACCTTTCTACCTGTTCAGACTTCCACGAGCAGATGCTGTTATCTCCCCGGCTCTCAACAACCTGTCACATCCACTAGCTTCTCCCGTCTTCAAAAGCTGTCTCCCTCCGCATTTCTGGATGCACTCCCTGCGGTTCGCGATACCTGCTGGGAGGCGCAGCCAGCGGTGTCAAACCTGGAGGAAAAGGAGGAGCCAGCACAAGGGGTCAGAGTGATGGAGGGAAGGAGAGAGCAAGTGAGTGAAAGACTGAGGGGTGCCGCCGCAATAAGGTTGTTATTTATTTTTTTTCCTTTGTTTCCAAAGCTGACTTTATTGATTTCTCTAACCTGAAACACAGCCTCTGTGGAACCTTCCATCGTCCTATAGATTGGAATTGATTGCCTTGAGGCTCCCTTGTCCTGTAAATATTTGCAAGGCTTTATTGATTCCATTAGTGGCTGGCTGTTATATGTGACAATGGTATAGATGGTTGTTGTTGGTGAGACTAAACTAATGTGGGCAGTCCGGTGCTCTTTTTCCCAGCAAATTAAGGTCTTGTCCAGCAAGTGCATTGTTGTATATGACCCTTCCTTGCAGCTATTATGGGGCAAATGGTCACCAACTTGATTTGTGTGCTCCTTTTTGAAAGCGAGCTATTCAGGTGGAAGATATACCAACTCACTACTGCTCTCATTAGTCCCTTTATTCATCTTCAAAGAACATGCCAACACTGTACGCACTGCCGGCTGGGTCTGTGTACTTCTATAAAGCCATGCACAGAGGATGACAGAGAGGTGTAAAGGGCCTGACCTTGGTTGTGACCCTCTCAAGCCTGAGCTCATCTCGACAGGGAACGAGAGGCAGGAAGCTGCTGTTTTGAAAGAGCTGTAGTGCCACTCTCATAAACTCAGGACACAATGCTCATATAGGGGCTAATGATGTACAGGAGATATAGGCTGTGGGTGTTTCATCTAATCTAAGGAAGCAAGGGGCCAGGAGAGTGCTGCTTAAGAGCACAGGGGAGAGCGAGGTGGCCCACGCACTGCTGCTCTGTTAACCCGCATCTCCTCAAAGCCCCCCAGCCCCGCCTTCTGAATATTCCGCCGTTGTCTCAGGAACACAAAGACTATTTCCAGGCAGCCAATCCACACAAGAGTGGCAAACTGCAGCCCTGCATGCCCCTAAAAGCCTTCATGACTTTTTAATCGGTGGCTCAGGGCTCTGCGTCCGGCGGTTGCAGAGTGGACCCCACCGCCGGAGCTCCACTCCACAGAGGGATCAAATCCCCCCCACTTGAATCTCAGGCCTGTCAAAGCAGTCAGGCATGGAGGCAGTGGATGGGTGGCATCTGAAGGTGAGAGAGGGAGAGCGAGACGCGGAGTTGGCAGTGGAAAAGAGCAGTTTGCGGTTGAGAGGGGCTGGTAGACGGGAGCCAGGAGGGAATGTTTGTAAAGGAGGGAAGAATTTATGTGAAACTGCTGAGAGAAGGAATAGCCCTGCACCAAAATAGCAATTTCTGAGGTGAGAAAGAGTTTGTTCAGTGGAGTTGTAAGAGAAAAGTGATGTGTGTGAGTGTGTGTGTGTTTGTGTGCGTTTGGTAGCACAGCGTTTGGAAGTGATGGATTGTTACAGCATACCAAATAGAGTAGGAAAGGTGGGTGGTGGATTTTTATTGGAGAGCTGGAAAGGTTTTGTGATGAATAATAGTCACGAGTGAATTGGTCATTGTCAAAACCCTCCAGAGCCTATTGAATCAGCAAGGCAAGGGTTTTACAATGAGCTTCACCCATGAAGATCGGCCTGTTGGGTCGTAATAGATGGAAAGTGAGTTGATGGAGGCAGGAGGTACAATAGATGAGGCCAGCTCTCACTGCTGGAGCGGCGTTTGTCTGCGGGGAAATGGGCCACAGGAGAGACCTGTGTTCCTCCCACACACTGTGCAGAGATCAGAGAGCAGCATGGATGCATTTGATGATCACGGCACATGCACATGCACGTGTGCGTGCACCCACACACACGCACAGGTACACACACACACATACAGAGTAAACACGCTGCAAGGGTAGCATGCTGGCTAATGATACCCTGTTGACCCATCGCTAATGATCCCTCAACTCGGCCAGGAACATGATGGGCTTTGATCTGTCTGTCATTAAGGGACTGTGGAGTACATGCACATCTCTTTAATCTGATGGAGATTTCAGATATACGTCGATTCTCTGGAGACACACTCGCACACATTTAGAAGCATGTATTGGAATATGAATATTGATAATTGCTCACTCATGCGAAGTAGGGTTGGGCAATATAACTATATATATATATATATAACATTCGTTTTTTTAGAGATTAGGCAGTATGCGAGAGCTTTCCCTTGCTGTCTAAGCTATATTTTCAGGGAGGGCTATGCAGCCAGTCAGGGCTCAGTTCTCGCGTTATCTTGCTAATCCAGCTGCCTGACAAGGTAACATGATTAGAGCAGCAGGACTGCTCAAAATGACATGAGACAGTTGGTAGTGCTAATGCACCTCTTAGCAGGTCTGTCAACCACCACAGAGGATGAAAGTGACATTAAAAGGTGTTTGTTTTAACTCAAGTGTTGTCTCATGTTGTCTCGTTGCCTTCTGCGCTGGCATCAGCTGTTGGCACTGTGTTCTCAAATGATGTGTTTGTCCGTCCTGTTCTCCTGAAAGCGGTATCTCAGAACGTCTTGGAGGGAACCATTTCAACTTTGGGTCAAACGTTAACGTGGACTCAAGAATGAAGTGATTACAAATCGGTTGTCAAAAGTCAAATGTCACACTAACTCATGAAATACATTTTTGGTATTCAACTAAAAACTCTCAGGCAAAAGCTCCAAAGTCATCTTCTCCGTGACATCATAATGTGCTGCAGAAACACTTTTCCGGCCATTATTCAACACCATGACTCTGAAACTTTGTTTCAGAGGATTGTAACATAGTTCATATTTTCTTGGATACTAAATCTGGGACATTAACCTTTCTACCTCAACACTGCAGTGACTGTTTAGATGTTCCGTTTTCTCAGGTGGAAGATGTGTGTAAAGCACCAATCTTTTAGAATTTCATAGCAAGACCCATATTTGAAGCCTTGCAGTGCAGCGCACCATCACTGGTTTTGCTCATACTGGGCTTCAGGTGACTGTTGTTGCACCATGTGACAAAGCTTTCTATCAGCCCCTTTGTACTCTGTAAAAATATTTCCACGTGAAGAATGCATGTTTCACAGGATCGTGAATGTGCTGTGTTAGTAAAAACATATATGTGATTATATGAAGACACAAGGAATCATCTGCATCTACTGTATGTAAAGTAAACAAAAATACAAATGCTTTCTCACACACACACACACACATCCACACACACATAAACAAGCACAAAAAGCCCTTGAACCCAGCACAGAGATTACACATGTCATTTACTAGCGATGGTAAACACGCAGTAATAAATAAAACAGATGATTTATTAATATCCGGAGCTGTAATCCACTGCATTATATCTGTATTAAAGCACATTACTTACCACAGCACAGTTAGCATTAAAGTGCTTCTAATAAAATTCTGAAGAGCCTACAGGCATTTCAAAGTAGCAGCAGATCTCTGAGCGGTATCTCCTCAGTGTCTCACTAATGGGACTGATGTAAATATGTTCATTTGTGAATCTTCCCTCCAATTTAGCGCCGCTCATATTGTAGATGAAGATTATCCAGGGATTATCGGGCTCGGAAAAAATGCTATTTGATGTGTATTTATGCATGGCTTATAGATGTAGTAATATGGAATTAGGTCCCATCACGGGTGGAAAATACAAATGTGAAAAAAGTGTCACTCCCACCTCCCCCTTCTGGCACCCTGTCAGGTTGTCATTTACTGATATTCATTTCCAAAAGTGGAAATTTAACAGGCGTTTATGATGCAAATCACAGGCTATAGCTCTATGTGGTGTGGAGGGCCGCATTAAGCCTTCAAATCACTCATGCCGTCGCTTGGGCACCAGCAACATTATGCCATATCCGCTTGATCATTCGCACATATTTTATGTGTGATTGCAGCCAGCAACAGTCAATGCCTCTGCTTTGTAGGTCCCTTAGAGGCGGAGAAAGTTCAGAGAATTACCCACATTTTTCTTTTTTTTTTACGCTGGTGTGTTAAGAGCAGTGGTGGGAACATTTCAATAACACAGCGGGGAAAAAGATGCTCTCTGAATACATTAACCTGATGGGAGATGGTGGTCCTATTTAAATTTATGTAATTTCTAACGATAACCTCCAGGATATACGTGACATTGTGTGAAGACTAAAAATTGCTGCGGTTGTAATTCCTTTTTTTTTAATACAAAGAGCTCTTGAATATGTATGTGTCCGTGTCAAAAAACAGAGCTAACCTTGGTTTTTACTTTTACAAATTCAAAGTTTTACACACTTTACATTCTCTGGCACATGAAATGGATGCGTTGGGGTGCGCAGAGTTGAAGGTTTGAATCCTGAATTTTCCTTTTTTGCAGCTTTTTTTTTTTCATCTTTGCTCTCAATCTAGATGGACGAAAGGAACCCTGCCAACATCGCTGCTGCAACACTGGGAGCAAAGTTAGCTTGAGTGTAAGCGTAAGGATGGTATTAGAAAAACATCATCAAACTTATATAGCATTGTTGGCACAGGGCTCCGAGCTGTAGTTTGTGCCAATGTTATGATAAGTATCAGGGGGGAATGTTTTGGTTCTCTTGCTTGCAACTTTAGATCAAAATGATTCATAATCTCAGACTTTTACCATTTTTAATGTGGGCACAGGAATTCAGGAGAAGATGGGTTTGTCAGGAGGAGAAGAGCAGATCCTCCACTCTGTTATCTTAAGTTGTGTACTCAAGTAACTAAGAGAAATACACATATCCTTAATGTCCTGGTGTGGTCAGAATTAGTGTCATTACTCTTTAATTTCATTTCCAAGCATGCATAATTTCATCGCACTCACATGCTATTAACAAGTCGCGTCTCTCGCACTAAATCATCCTAAAGGATCCTGTGGTGAGAGCATGACAATTAGTATCTCCGGCTGAGAATTTTCCCCTGCTTTGTTCAAGTTGCATGCATCTCACTCAGCAGCCGTTACTGTATCTGATAATTGAGATGAGCAATGTGGTGTGAAGTCGTGTAAGAACCAGCCAAACGCTTCCATTAGCATAATGTCAGGGCGTTCAGATCTTTGTCTGCCCGCTGGCGTGGCACTGGCTGCTTGTCTTCACACAATGCCAAGGAGCTGCGTTCCTCCTCTGTCGTTTCCTCCTGCTTGGGGGGGGGGGGCATGTGCACTTTAGAGGCAGGGAGGGGCGAAAATGACTCTTTCTGTTTGGATGCTCCGGAGGTCAGAGAAGAGGCCTGATGCTGAGAGGCTGGCGGCTTTGAGGTTCCATTTAAAGGAAGTGATTTGGGGGAAGCTATGACACAATCACAGAGCAGGACTTGGTGCTCTAGCATGGATGATGGGAGGAAATAGGGGTCAGAGGGCCCTACTGTAATGTTGTGCAGAGAGGCAGTGATGTGACAAGCTCCATTCTGTCAGCTCTCACACTCCAGAGGTCTCAATTAGGAACAGGGACTCTGTGTTCCAACAGGCCGCCCCGCTCACAAAGGTGTTGATCTGGCTACACATCACCTCAAACTTCCACCAACATCCACAAAAAAAAAAAAGAACATCCACTCCATCCTCCATCCACTCTACTCATCTTTCTTCTCTAACTCTTTCCCGCCAAACCTCTTGTTCTTCCCGTGTAATCGACTCTGGGTGACACATTGTCTCCTGACATCCCACTCTTTGAGCAGATGATGCACCGACACCAAAGAAGGTGTATGCCTTCTGCAAAACAGGTAAATAAAGCATTGCCACCACCGATTGCAGCTCACGCACATAGCCTAGAAGACAGAAGTGAAACAGACAGGCAGGGCGTGTAAATATAATGAAGGGAGATAATAATTCTTTTCTCTGTCAGCTGCTCTCTGCCATTAGCATTTACTGCCAGCCCCTGCCACTCACTGCTTGGCGCCCATGCACTCTGCCACACTGATAAGAATCACAATCACCAGCCATTCCACGCGCATATATTACAATAGCAGGCGCCTCGATACCTCGCACCTAGCAAAACACTATTAGCATGCCAGTGGTATCTCTCCAATTCAGAGATTCAAAGGGATCGGCTGGGGAGAAAAGCGCGGATGGGACATGGCAGTTTGAATCCATGCATTTTTTGCCTGATAATATTCCGGCGTCTGTATCTTAAAGACGCGCAGTCACAAACACGCGAGGATGAGTTGTCATGTACACACACACACACACACACACGTTCAAATACGGAGTGAGGGATAAGGGAGAACAAGCAGCAGACGGGGTTTTATGATGTTAAGAGCAAAGGTGGCTCTCTCTTCCAAAAAAGTACAACTCTATTTATATGTTAATGGTGGGAGGGAGAGATCCAGATTTTTGTGCATCAAGTAATTAAATGTGGACCCGTCGAACGTCTGCTCGCAGCTACCTGCAGAGGTCCCAGGATGGACAGGCAGGTGCATCTGATCGTCTTCATCTCGATGCGTGTGAAATAATGTTTCCCCCACCATACCATCCACTAATTAGGATCTAATTATCCAGGCTAGTGTAAACAATCACAGCAGATGGCATAGCGCGCAGTATTAACTCTAATGACCCGGGGCCCTGTGGAATTCACATTTCAGCGCGTTTGTTTATTTTCCTCCATTAGTCTTTGCCCTACTTTCTAAATTCATTTAGGCCTATTTCCAACCTTCTCATGCCTTGAGAAAAAGCCGCCCGCCTTCTCCTCCCGATGCTGCACTCGCTGTTTTTCCTATTCGCTGTTTCTTCCACTTAATGTCGTTTATCTGTTTTGTGTTGCTTTCTTTCCTTTTTCTTTCTTGTTGTTTGTGGTTTTTTTCTCCCAAACAATGTCAATTAGCTTTCACACGAGATCAAGTGAAAATTTGTACCTATTTCCTCCCCCTCCCACCACCACCGTCTCCCTTCTCCCTGGTGGGAAGAGAAGGAAAAGGGAGAGTCAGAGAGAGACGTGCATGTGTTCTGGCGCAGAAAAACCTTCCTTCTTCTTATTCCAAACGGTAGAAGCTGTCTGTCACACCTGGGGAATGAAACTGTGATGCCAGTCACACACGCGCTACAACGGGTGGGAAGTCTGGATCAACTCCGGTTGTGTTCTGCTCTTAACATCCATCAAACCTCACTTTCCCTAACAGAAAAAAACAATCTAATTTATCTTATCCATAGAAAGCTAACACGTTGATTCGTTGGTGCCACGAATGTTCTCACAGCTCTTCTACAAGACATAAATCTTATGTGAGTGCCACAAAGTCAGACGGGAATCCCTGCTTTATCTTTTACAAAGCTCTGACTATCCCATGGTGATTAAATACATAACTTTCTTACATCTAACTACAGCTGTTCAGCTGTGGTTTCCCCTCCGTTCGTCGGACAAGCTGAGCCGACTGGAGACTCGGTGCTGCGGAGGGCGTGTAATGGTGGCAGTGGGTGTGCGAGGTCTCATTAATTGACGCCAGGCCGTGTGCCTGTGCTCCTCTGTGTGCCGTGTTCTCTGCCAGGAGCTGGACTTGCTAATTAGGCTCCTGGATATCATAGACACGTCCCACAGTGCGCCATACAATATACTGCCAGTGACTCAGAAACGAGTGCTGAAGAGAGGAAGACGGCGGGGTGAGAGGATGGAGGGAGGTGGAGGGTGAAGAGAGATGCAGAGAGACAGATAAGGATGGAGAGACATCTGGACTGAGAGCTGGAAGGAAGGGATGCAGAGAGAGAGAGTGTGTGAAAAAAAATGACAACTGATGAGAGGGCAGGGAGGGAGAGAAAATGAAAACTGCTGTATTGGGAGAGATCAAGGCGGCCAAGAAAGAGAGACTGCCACGACACACAGAGAGGAAACTGTTATTGTGGCGGGTAAAACAGAGAAGAGAAGAGGAACTTACGATGGGTAAAGAAAAAAAGGAAGAGAGAATAAAAAAAGGATAGTTTGAGGCAGACAGAGCATAGCGGAGAGGAAGAGAAAGGCACTCAGAGGAGCAGCGAGGCAAACAGGGAGGAATTCTAAACAGAAAGAGCGAATGTGTGTGTGTGTGTGTGTGTTTGAGTACATGTGCGACTGCAAATTTGTCTGGAGTGTGTGTCCGGATAATTCAATCTGCTGCCCATTGACTGGCCTCCCGCTCCGTCCTCACTCCTAATTAAATCTCCATTTGTTGGCTGGATGCTAGTGCTTCTAATTGTGTTGCCGTAGCATCCGATAGACACACAGGTACGCCCCGAACACACACACACACACACACACACGGGCCCAGCAGCAAGTGGGATCCCAGACACGTCACTGCGGTACATTACACCTCAATTAATCACATCAATTACACATCAATTAACCCATGGCGATCCGCTAAACACAGCTGGGACGCGGGCGGTATTTCATCTGCAGGGACCTGGGGACTGTTTCTGCAACATCAAAGCACATGCAGCATCAAAAAGAAAAATATTTTAGACGGCTTAACTTCAAAATCCATATTCCTACTTCATCTCTTCCTGTGAGCAGCGAGCATGACTCTCTGTGCTTTTAAATAAATGCTACTTGGTCCATGAAGTCTATATTGCCACATCACTGATACCGAGGGATCTTATTCTGTGCATACTCCCACTGAATGCTGCACAAACATGTTCCAGAGGCTATAAATACAGGGCGAGGGGGGGGCATCGCGCCGTGATGGACTGACGTGCAGATGCTGATCCATGGGCCATTTCTCTAAATGAATGTAGGGAAAGATGGAGGCTCTCCATCTCCCCTCGCCGTCTTTCAGTCCTGGCCTGCATGTTTGGCTTCAGCTGTAATGGGTCGCTTCACCTTGCTGCCTAGTGTTGGAGGACACCCCCGTCTCTCTTTTCACCTCTTCCCCTTACCTCCTCCTGCCTCTACATCACTTCTCAATCTCACTTTGTTTTTGTCATTACGCTCTGCATTTCTCTCACCATCTGTTGTCCCGTCATTCTGCCGTCCTCCCTCTCTGTCTTTTCTTGTACACCCGTTTTCTGGATCCCTCCCCCCGTGTCCGCCTGCTTCCTGACTCACCTAAGTGATGGAGTGTAATTCGGTGGGGTGCCTGTTGTCACGGTGACAGCAGCTTGTGACAGAGTGACAGATCAGCCTGACCTTCAGAAGGGGCTGGGTGTTCGTTTTTTTTTTTATTTCTTTACAGTGGGGTGTCTGTGTGTGTATTTATGGGAGTGTTAAAGAGCTTCATGTCCCGGCCCGAGCTTTCACACCTCAACATGTGAAGCGATGAATAACTCGTAAAGACAACCCTGTATCCATGTGTGCATGTGTGCATTCATAAGGAAGGTGTTCATCAGCTTTTAAGATGCTTTTAACCCTCCACCAGCAACCCCACAATCAGCGCCCATTACCAGGCCAAGGTCGCTGCCATGACTGTTGCATAACCCCCATCACAGAGGATAACCATGACCCATCTGGCACGTTATAGCCCAATTGGAAAGCTAAATGAAGGCTCTAAATTTTCCTCGACGACATGATGCACCGTGAGGTGGACTGGAGGTGATTGGTGAGGCCTGCAAGTTATGTGCAAACCGCGTGTGCATGTGCGTGCATGTGTGTGTGTGTGTGTGTGTGTGTGTGGTGAGGTAGAGTGAGTTAGTGAGCGGATAACAAGAAAGTAGACCTCCGAATGTTTCACCACAGGCGCTCCACTTTATCACAGCATCTCTCAGTGATACGGTTGTACCGAGTGCTGGCTAGTTTGTGGCTACATGGGCTCAAACACAAGTGCCTGAGGATTAAACAGAGGGCAAGAAGAGGTCCTCGCTGCTGGAGTGGAACAGTGGTAAGTGGGTGAGGCACAAAATAAGCAAAGAAAAAAACATACAAGGCAAAAGTCGGTTCTGAACACCGGCTGTGTGATTGCATGCCAGCATGGCGCGATGGGGAGCACAATGGGCCTTGGTTTATAAAGCTGCCCCAGGTGTCTGTGGTCTTTGTCTCACAGCCATTAAAATTCTGTGTATGCAGCAGGGGACCCGGCTGGAGCTATGCCACCATTCAACCTCAGCTGTCAGGTTAGAATAAGGTGTTTTTTATATCTGCCGTGAATAGGCTGTAGAGGTGCAACTTGACTGTTGGGGGCAGCTGCTCTGCACAGCAGCAGAATAAAAGCCCTCCTGGTCCTCCACTGCCAGGTTTGGGTCTTCCCCTAGATCTGCCGACCCATTTTTGAGGGGCTTTTATCTGTGGTCATAGTGCTGAAGGATATACTGGTCCAGAAGGGCTGCCCTTTAGCTCTCCATCTGGATTTGAAGGCTGCAGCAGGCACCGGCATGCACCTGCCAAACTCACCGGAGTCCCTTTGTTCATCACTGGATTGGAGGTAGCGACGATTCAGCTTCCAGCCTGCCTCATCCAGAGAGGACGTCAGCTTTACCTCAATGCAGTGCAGCCAATCGACTGCAGATAGATGCTCACATGTCCGCCAATCATTAAAGTAGTGTGTGTCTACAGGCGCGTATGTCTGCAAACATGCAGTGCATGTTTGCTTCTCTTCCATGAAGTAGCTGTGCTCTACAATAGGATGACGCCTGAGAAAATTTGTGGATCAGATTCGATTGAAGTCAAACTCATCGACCTGGCACATTATTGACAGCAGCACACTCCTCCACAGTGAGCCTCCGCTGTGCATACTATATTAACAGAGCTGCTGCTCTAATGTATATGCATACATGTGAAAGTTCATCTCTGCATGGGTAAAAATAGACACAGATGTTCCTGGCGCTGCCGCGCTCATGAACAAACAGCCAAACACTTACAGTAATCATCCACACCAGCTGACTCACAAAGAGAACAGAGGAAGCAAATCTCTCTTAAAAAAAACACCGTCGAGTTTGACCACAGCGGTTCACTGTGGAGATCAAAAGCACCATGATGAGGAGGAAGGAGAGAATGAGGGTTGGACGAGAGAGATCTCTGTTGGAAACTTATTAGATCCCCGAGCCCACAGTGCAGAGGAATCGGTCCTATCTTCCTTCAGCTGTAACCGCTGGTGGTCAGCGGCCGCTTAAGTTCAGACTGTGTCCTGAAGAGAAGATCACTTAAGTTGCGTTGCATGCCGAGCAATCCATGAAGCAATCTCAGGTTGAGCAGACCTGCATGCCAATTCTGTTCTTTTTGTGATGCTGAACTAAACAGATTGGTCACAAGTGCCGCCGTGCTCGGGGATTCGTAATTAGGGCTCCACCAAATGGGTCGCCATGTGTGGCAGAAATGAATTTCAACACATGAATGGCGCTGAAACAGGTAAGTGCGGCCGTGATTACTGTGCACTCAATTCCCCGTTACATAATTTCACATGGGTAACTTGGTATTATGCATATTTCTTGCCTCAGACAATCAGTGAGGGAGGCTCGGTTTGGCACATGCTGGTCTCTAATGGTGGCTTTTGATGGAGCTGCATTGCTAAGTGCATGTTGCCACCAAGCCCCTGAACCAGCTGGAGTGGTTGGGTGTTTCCTGTGTGTGTGTGTGTGTGTGTGTGTGTGTTTGTTCAGGCATGAGTGTCTGTTTTGAGTGTGCACTGTGTTTGTGTGTCAACTACAAATGCATTTACCAGTGGATGGAATTGCAGCAAAGCCACCTCTCCTGCAGGCTGGTACCGGGGGGGAATAGGAATGGCTCCTCCATTTGGGCTGAGACAGGGATCAGTTTTCGAGGGGCTGTTGGGTTTAGAAAGTGTTTGTTTTGGAGAAGTTCATGCAGGGGGTGGTGGGAAGAGCAGATTAGCCAGGTAGTGGAGTATTGTTATAACCAAATGGGAGAGAAGGTAAGGAAAGGTTTTGGAAAAAAGGGGGCGATGAGATGGTTGTTGTTTGTTTGCCTGCTTTTATGAGTGGTGTGTTTGTGAATTACAGACAGAGAAGTAAGCTGAGGCTTTTCTGAGAGGTATTGTGTGTGAGTGTGTGCGTGTCCGGTTATCTGTTTTGTGTGTGAGTACACATTGCGCGCATGACCGCCTGTGTGAAACACAGAGGTGCACAGTCATTCCTTCATTTACAGTTTCAATCAGGTTCAATTTTCTGTATCCCCTTCCTGCTCGCCACGGCTGCCCTCACGTTCACCCACTTCCACCACGCTGTCCTCTGCATTAGCCGCCGTAAATCTTGGCTGCTAACTTGTGCATGGATGCAGAAAGAGAGAGAAAGAGGCTCCAGTAATCAGCCATGAGAGTGAGTCAGCTAGTGTGGTAGACCTCGAAACCAGGCATGCTCGAGGCCTTTGGTGGCTTACTGCGACTATTAATACAGACTTTAATTAGCCCGCCACAAACACTGGCACAATCGGCTCAGTGTCGCCCGTGGCTGGCGAGGCAGACAGATCAATAGGTCTGATCATGCCTTTTTCATCAGCTCAAATGAAAGCACTTTGTCTCCAAGCTCAGCCCTGGACCTTGCGTATCACCTTAAAGGCTTTCTGAGGCTGCCCAGGCTGTGTGCAGCGTTGCGGATGGGGCCTGTATAATCTGGCTGCATTAGGGAACTATAAAGATAAATGAAGGGAGGCAAAGAGCATAACTCATCCTGTCAGAGAAGGGGGTTTAAGGCTGGGAAACTTTGTGTTTTCTGAAGCAGCCCCTATCACCCCAACCCCCCATGGCTTCCTAGTTTCACTCTCTCTCTTCCTTTTACTTGCTCGGGCTCTTTCTTTTCTCTGAGCACAATCTCTGCTGTATTTTTTCTCCATCTGCTTTCTGTCTGCTCCCTCGTCCCTCCTCTCTCCCTCTCTCCTCCTCCTCTGCGTCCCCCACCCTCTTTCACTGATCTTGAGGTGTTCATTTACACTTCCTCCGCCAACAAATTGCTCTTCTGCCTTTTTGCCAGCGCATTTCAAATGAAATAAAGAGTTAGCTGCCTTTGCAGTAACAACTTATTTCTTGTGCTTTTTTGGCGGGCATCTCCGTTGACCTTCAAGTTTCCAATCAGCTGCGAAAGAAAAATGGAAACGGCTCCTTCTGAGTCCTCATTTCCTGTGAATTGCTTGGATTGTGTTGTGTCTGCTCACGAGGGTTGCTGAATGACTGCCGAGCCCACGATCCCTCCTCGCTGCTTCTCTGTCTTTTCATGTTTTTCTTTTTAAAATATCACTCTTACCTTGTTCCCTTTGTTCCCTTCCTTCTCCCTCTCTTTCCAGTAGATGATGTCCCACCTTATTTCAAGATGGAGCCTCCTCAGACGCAGGTTCACCTGGAGGGGAACCGCCTGGTCCTCACCTGCATGGCGGAGGGCAGCTGGCCCCTGGAATTCAAATGGATCTACAACGGCACCGAGCTCACACGCTTCTCTTTGGAGTACAGGTGAGGAATGCAACCTCACATGCCGGAACTGATCCTACCATGTTTATTTTTTATTAATATTATTCATCAACTATAATTAGCTTACTACATGAGGACACTTTAGCGGCATTTAATTGTAACTAATAGCTCAATTGCTCATTTTTATTCATATTCAACCCTCATTGTTATGGATTTATTCAGCACTGATTTGGCTGCTCGTCTCCCTCGAGACATAACATCTCGTGTTCAGGGGATTGTCAGATTTATGCCGATTTGTATCTCACACTGTATTCATTCAGAGATGGTGTTAGCAGATAGCTCCTCTCTTCCCTCCCGCACTTTGTTGACGCTATCATCGCTGCATCAGAATTACACAGTGCGTGTTTTTCTCCAGGTGGCACGGGGCGGGTGGCTTTGCTAAGTCAGCTCTTTTCCTTGGCTGGGCACCTTTTGTCACGTACTTCACCCTCTAACCACAACGCCAAACAATTGGACAAACAGCAGAAAGTGTGGCGAGAGGAAGCTCCAGCCTGTGCTAACAAGGCCTCTGTGTGTGTGCTCATTTGTACGTGTGCTGTGCGCTTGTGTGTATGCATGTGTGTGTTCGCAGGTCTCAGTTGCAGTCCTCGCTCAAAGTCGGTCTCTAACTCATTCCGGCTGTGTTTTCCAGACTTTCTACTCGCAGTCTGAATAGTCTTCTAGACATGGACAGGCACACTCAGGAGGCTTCGTCTGATTGCTATCACTTCCTCACACACCCGTCTGTGTCTTTGTGGGGGGGGGG
>JAQLOL010000009.1:10277785-10292090 GCA_029783665.1 Naso thynnoides | reverse complement strand
ATGACATATTTATGAATGACACTGTCATTAAAAACTATGATAAAACATTTTGCCTTTGAATCGACATGTGTCACAAAATATTTGGATGTCCACTCTGGGTTAAAAAGGCGACGTTTAGAATCAGTTTTTCTCATTTTTGAAGCCATCCTAACTCAGTTTCTGTCATCACAACACCTCGTTTGTGACCGTGCAGGTCTGATGCTGCATTCAACAGAATTCAGAAATTGGATAAATGAGCACTAGATTGTTCAAAGTGATTTATTTTTGATGATTTTTTTATTGATTTTGTCCACCCTGTGAGGACGTTGCGGACCGCTATGAGATGGTCCGCGGGCAGTATCCAGCCCCTGGGCCCAGTTTGTGTGGTTATGCTGTATATTCCCATGGAGACCCCCAAGCTACACAAGCAGCCCAGAATAGTTTGCAAGCATCACTTTCTGATTTTCAGAATGTTTCTTGCAGCTTGTTTGCCATAAGAACAAGGTGGATTTATTCCGTTCATTACCTGCAGCTCCCTCATGTTGGTCCCCTGGATAATGTTAAGCCTGAGGCACGAAACTTGTGAGTGATAGTTAATCCGATCATCTGCTTTTTAACGATCAAATTAGGAGCCGTGCAGCCGTGTTTTCTCCACAGCGCAGCATTTCCATGTTGTTAGGAAAACTACTTACTCTTGTCTCAATCAGGAGTCAGCGTTTAGACTGCAGCAACGAGGCTTTTAGAAGGAATTTAAGATGGCCATGTAAGTGCTATTTGCCTCTCAGTGCCGCTTGTTTGTTTTTGTCAGGTTTAATGTAGGTAATTTCTCAATAAGTGCCGCAGCACTGGAGAACAAATTGTGTGCAGCAGATATGAGAACATAACATCACCAGAGTCTTTTTTTTTTTTAACTCCATGCAGGCTTTTGCTTCTTTTTTTTTTTTTTTTTTTTGTTTGAGGTCAACTTTTGTTTTGTGGATTTTCACTTTATCACCTCTTTTTCTATAATTCCATTTACTGATTTCATCTCGACTTTGGAATTGAAAGCTCCATGAAAATGCTTTTTTTTATTTTTTCCTGACCACAGCTTTGCACAATAGAGAAATATGTTCGTACTGACAGCGCGCTGCAGACAGCGGGCGGTCTCTCTGCACATATTTCATTGATTCTGCACATAAATTACAAGGTGACGATGTGCGTCAGACAAACCTTTTGATGCTGCCAAAGGAAGCTGCCTCTTCCTCTCGTCATACATGCTGAGTGATATAATTAGAACACACATTGTGAACTTTCCCCGGTGTCATACGGCTACATACTTCTGTCACGGCCACCGATTTCAGCATTTAATTTTGCCTGCCTCCCTGTCTGTTCCAACTCTTCAAAGGATAAAACTCGCATTGTTGCAGTGAAATTGCACGATATCATACCAACTTAAATCTAAGATCATTTCTGGCGCCAAATCCAAACAGAATATACACGGATTGTGATCAGTTTCTGCCGAAAAAGCCAAGATAAAAACCCAAAGTGTATCTTTTCTTAAACCTACTTTAGCATGCTGACTTTGTGTCCAGAATTAAAGCCCCGGCTAATGCATGAGTGTGTCGAAAGGTTAATCCATGTTTTTATTACCAGCATATTAAATAACGCTCTCTTTAGTGGCTTTCCTTAAGAGTCAATTCATAGATTACAGTGAGTTCAAATTGCTGCTGCTCGACTTTAACAAACACAAGAAAGAGGATCTGGCTGCTGGTTTAGATATGCTGCGCTGGCTTCCAGTTCGATTTGAAATTCCTTTAACTTGTATATAAAGCTCGGGAAGGCTTAACACTCTCACATATCTCTAAATCCCTGTCATGTTAAATCCACTCCATGAACAGAGATCCTCTGCACCAGGCTCACTAAATATTCTCAAGAGCACTCGTAAGAAAATTGGGAGCGTTTGCATTTCCTTCTCTGTTCCACTCGCTGCTCCGACGCAGCTGTTAGCATGGGTGAATCAGCAGATATTTTGATTTTATTAGATTTTTCAGGTTGTGTGTCTGGTTGCGAGTTTTTGTTAATTAATTTCTCAAGCTATTTATAATGAGGAAGTCTGAAATACTTTGCCGAGACAAAAAATAGAGCAAATAAAGACGGAGCATTGCTGGGTGGGATTAAGTTTTTTGTCATCCCTACCTGAAAAAGACTCTCAATCCAACGCAGCGGCTACATTTCTCTGCATAAAGGTAGTTATTGTTTTCTCTAGTGGGTTTATATTATGAGCGCTGAGCAGGTGTGTCTGTTTTTCTGCCTGAAACGCTTCAGAAATCGTGAATTCTGCCGCTGAATTCTTACTTATGCAAGGCCTCGTCTATCAATCGATCAATCAGCAGGTCCAAATCTAAATCTGATGTTTCTACAAATGAGGAAAGCAAGAGTCTTGCGTTTCATGAGCAGACCTTTGAAAGCTGGAAGGTATGACGAACACCACTTTTTTACTCCCATGTCACTTCCCTTGCAAAAAATAAATAATAATTTCATCAGCCAAGTCATTGTCAGTGAGTAGCGACAGTGCTCGATGCTCAGCTCCACTTAATTGGATGTCTCCGTCACTCCTTTAAAGGCACAAGAGCGGATCGCTGTGCGCATTTAAATGCATTCAAAGAGAATCGGGGATAGCGAACGGATGTGAGGGCCAGTGCCGGCCAATCAGCTTCATTAATGTGCGGCGCCCCGACTTTTTTCCGGCGTTACATCAGAATCGCATGCTCACTTCAAACAAACCGCTGCAGGGTTCACCTGGAAGCCGCCTGAGGCAACTGCTCTCACACCCAGGTTTGATTGGCATGTTCATACCTCCCCAAATGAGCCCAAAAAGAAAGAAGAAAAAACCCTTCTGCCTGATTCTCACGCTGGAGACGCAGCTGGTCTGAACTGAAAGTGCCTGTTGTGCATTTTCAAGCATTCTAGCTCATCCCTACTCTCTCTTTTCTTCCCTCTTTCTCCCTCCTCTGGATCAGTGCCCACTGTGCCACCAGGAAATGTACAAGCGGAGGCTGTCAACTCCACCACGGTGCGTTTTACCTGGAGTGCCCCGAGCCCGCAGTTTATCAATGGAATCAACCAGGGATATAAGGTGAGCAGCCCCTTTCTGTCAACTGGTGCTCTCTAGTGGTCATAGGTGGATGAGCACTCATCACACTGTTGGACTGGGTAGCACAGAGGACCTGAATTTCTCAGTGGGTTCTAAAATTAACAAATATGAGCAGTTTTTATTTTACTCCCAAAAAAAAAAGATCTTGCTGCTGCCCTAAATGTCACATTAGCCCCCCTGTCACTTCCATGTCATCATTCCCAGCTGCTGGCGTGGGAGCCCAGTCGTGCAAACGAGGTCACCGTGGTGACGGTGCGTCCCAACTTCCAGGACAGTGTTCATGTCGGTTACATCTCCGGCCTGAAACGCTTCACAGAATACTACTCGTCAGTACTGTGCTTCACTACCCCTGGAGACGGCCCACGCAGCCCGCCGCAGCGTATACGCACCCATGAGGACAGTAAGGGCTCCCATTCACGGTGTTTTGTAGTATTTGTAGATAATGACGTGTCAGGCTGTTGTCTTGTTTGTTTACTACCTGTTTATTTGTTATTTTTACAGCCCCTGGTGCTGTAGGACACCTCAGCTTCACTGACATCCTGGACACCTCGCTAAAAGTCAGCTGGAAGGAGCCGCAGGAGAAAAACGGCATCCTCACAGGTAACTTTTAAAGATGACTGTTTGGCATCAGCGCGTCTGCTCTGCTTTGTTTTCTGTGAATCAGACGTAACGCTCTGTGATGCTCCGCTTCGTTCAGGCTATCGTATTTCCTGGGAGGAGTTTAACAGGACCAACACTCGGGTGACCCATTATTTGCCCAACTTGACTCAAGAGTACAAGGTGACGGGACTCACCGCGCTCACTACGTACACCATCCAGGTCGCAGCTATGACCTCCAAGGGCCAGGGGCAGCTCTCCGCCTCCACGATATCCTCCGGTGTCCCGCCAGGTCAGTTGAACTATTTGACTTTCAGTGGAGTTCATTTAAAAGTCCTGAAGTATCCATGAAAGAGCTTAAAACTCGATTTTAATAGACACTCCACTTCCTCAACTCATCTCTTTTTTCAAAGCAGTGATAATTTGGAGGGTGCTGTTCATCTGTCTTTCCACAGAGTTGCCCGGTCCTCCCACTAATTTAGCCATCTCCAACATCGGCTCTCGCTCGGTCACTCTGCAGTTCAAACCCGGCTACGACGGCAAGACCTCTATTTCCCGTTGGCTGGTTGAAGCCCAGGTAAGACGTTTTTTTTTTTTTAAATGTCTTTGTGTTTGTGCACATGTTTTATGGTTGTATTGTGTGTGGAGTTTGTTTGGCTGCTAAAATCACACCGCTCTCTCCGTGCGTGTCAGGTTGGTATAATAGGAGAGAATGAGGAGTGGCTGATGGTTCATCAGCTGTCTAATGAACCTGATGCCAGATCCCTGGAGGTGCTGGACCTGAATCCCTACACATTCTACAGGTGAGCACACACCTCCGCAGCTGTTGTTTGTGAAATACAGACAAATTCTCGCACACCATCCTGCAAAAAGCACAATGAGAAAACTCTGATCCTTGTTTTTTTAAGTTCTCCACCCTTAAATAGATTCTAATCTTTGCTACTATGATGATTTCTCAATGGGAATCATTAGAGCTTCATTTAATCCAATCCAGTCATTTAATCTAATCTAATCCTTTCCCTTTCCTAATGATAAACGCCCACCTTTTGATGATTTATCCACCAATCATCAGCTGGTTTCCTTTGCCCCAGGTTCCGAATGCGTCAGGTCAACATCGTGGGCACCAGTCCTCCCAGTCAGCCCTCCAGGAAGATCGAGACCCTGCAGGCCCCTCCGGACATTTCCCCTGCCAACGTCACCCTGCGCACGGCCAGTGAGACCAGCCTGTGGCTTCGCTGGGTGGTAAGTTCGTCGCCGCTCATCTCTCATTGGGCCCGGCTCAGCGTGCCTTCTTTTAACGTTATCATTAGATTAAGTTACGCTTGTCCAGGTTGTTCTGTTCAGCGTTGTGCTATTGACATTTTTTTTGCTCCATAGATGAAGGTTTGCCTTTGCATGTATATGAGCTACATATTTTAAACTGCTTTTTCTTTTTTTTTTTTTTGTCCTTTTCGTTGGTATGCTGGGAAATCATGTTAGAACCGAATTTGCAAAATGCCCTTGGGATATTAATTGGATACAACATTTTTTTTAGATAAGCGTTGTCAAATCAGATTTAAGCAATTTCATTTCCCTTGTGAAAATCCAATTTGCCTTCTTTTTTTTTTCACATTAAATGGTGACTTTACTGACAGTTGCCTTCAACTCAGCTGGCTCAAAGGCATCGATCTTATCACAAAAAATCAACTCGCTTCATTGCCTACTAATTTTTTGTTTGTTGTCATTTTTTTGTCCTTCTTTGGTAAATATTTTGTTGTGGTCTTGGAGCTTTCCTGTGAAGAACACAGACGATGGCACTGGAAATGTTTTGGAAAGCCGTCAGATTGCTGCCTCTGCATCATCACTGTTTGGCTAAAGTATTCTTCGCTGCATCTGTCCATTATCATAGCTGTGCCAGGCAGTGAGAGACGGGGGCGAGACACACCTGCGGCTCCTGTAGGATTATGGGAGTGCGTGTTACCTGGATTTAACCGCGGCTGTGTGATATGGCTCCACAAGTTAATGACATAGCTCAGTGATTATGGCCCTTTTTTTAAAAGCTAGATGTTAAAGTGCAGTAAAATAATGTGGCTGCAACACGAAAGTCATAGCCCGAGTCAGCCCACATTAATTTCAAGTATTCTCGCTTATCGTGCTCTATTCTGTGCATGTGCCAGCGTATAATACACAGCATGGAAAACAGGTTCCTGCTGGCTGAGTTTACAGCCGCTGCAAACACCCTCAAAACACACGTTTGCATGTCACCCAAACCTGCATTCGTAGCCTGTATAAGTACAGGTTTGTTTTTGACTGCCTGTCAAAATAAAAATATATAAGTGTCTATATAAACTATTATTGATTAAACAGATTTGGTGAATGTGCTTTTGTTTTTTAGACAATAAAATATGCCACATTCCTAATAAAACCCCTCAGTGTTGAGAGGGTTTAGCTTCTCTTCCCATAATGCCTCTCATCGCTGCTGTAAAATCACTGTAAAGTATGACCTCTCATGGCTTTCTGCTTCATTATGCACTCCGTTAGGATGTCATTTATATTGATCTTGCTTGAACTGGGGGAATAAAACAAAAAATCCCCTCAGCCTCTTCCAGAGTGGGAGTACAACGGGAATCCAGATCTTGTCGGATACCGCATACAGTACTCTAAAGCCGGGTCTAAAGGGGGAGTTCTGTCCCACGTCATCATGGACCGGCTGGAGAGGGAGTTCACCATCGAGGACCTGGAGGAGTGGACCGAGTATGAGGTCAGAGTTCAGGCCATCAACGGGATCGGCTCTGGGCCTTGGAGTCAGCCGGTCCACGGCAGGACCAGGGAGTCTGGTGAGGGCGCTAACAGAAGCATTAATGTTCATTCAGTGTTGGTCTAATTCCTGTGTCAAATGCCCCTGTTAGTTTTTATCACATAGTCAATCTGATTATGTTTTTTTTTTTAAATAATAATAATAATTATTATTATTATTACTAGAGTTTGGGTTTGTTAAGGTGGGTATTTTAAGTTGCTTTTTCATTACACGGTGCTGGCTCTGCTCTACTGTACCCGCATCATTATGTAAAAGCACCTGGAGCCCACTCTTTTGGTACCGTCTCCATTGAGGTTCCAAAAAAGCTGAGCAGACACTAAAAGGCCGAGCTGAGACAAAGCCGTTGTTTTGCAAATCACAAGTAGGTATCAAGTCTTTGGTCTAAAGTCTCAAGTCAAGTCCAGAGTCCTAAACTTGGAATTTTGAGTCCTAAACCAGTCATAAGCTCTCTTCTAATCTATTAAATTTACACAAATCATAAATGCTTTCTGAAACTTTTGTACACTTTTTAAAATAATGTTAAGACAAGACGACAACATAACCCACTTCTTCATGGTTCGTTCTTTAACTGGACTGGATGTTTGGATGCTTTAAACAAAATGGATTCTGGGGGAAAAAGTGTTGGCTAGCTGGGAATTAAAAGGCATGAACATTAGCTGATTCAGGAAGTGAAAGTCAGTATTTTGATTCGTGGCACACTTTCTAAATGACATACATTTAAATCTCAAATATCTGTAAGTCAAAAGCTCAAGTCCAAGTGAAGTAACGAGTTAATTGTGTTAAAGCTCAAGTTGAGTTGTAAGTCTTTCAGAATTTTGTCGAGTCTAAAGTCATCAAATTTGTAACCTGAGTCCACACCTCTGCTAAAAGGTGTTGTGAAACACTGCAGACCGCTGAATGGTCAGACAGGTGGTTTTGCTATGACGACCAGCTACAGGGATGCAGAACTATTATGGGTACTATCTTGTAATGGCAAACAAGCCCCAGAGAAGTGCCTCATACCAAAGACGAGCAGAGCCAGTACCATGTAAAAGAAATGAGTCTTTTTCTATTAACCACATTGTATTGAACTATTTTGTAATTTTAGTCAAACTTATCTTTAGGGCCTGAACAATATATCGGTTCACCGATATTATTGGCCAATATCGGCCTCGGTGTTTATCTTTTCCCATTTGTACCCATTTTTAAACAGTTTTTAAAGGCCGGAAAAATTGCTTGCATTAGTGATTTGAAATGTTGTAATTATGTAGTTTGACCAGCAGAGGGCGGTCCGTTATATAACAACTAAAATGTCTATTGGTCTGTTGTAAAATTAATAACAATGTACATACACACGCTAAACACATAATATATTGACACTTACTTGTGCATCAGTGTGCTAAGTTCCATCCTGTTACTGTAGTTCCCTCCAGCGGTCCCACCAACGTGTCGGCTTTTGCAACCACCTCCAGCAGCATCCTGGTGAGGTGGGGGGAAGTCCCAGAGGCGGATCGCAACGGACTCATTCTGGGATACAAGGTCAGCGGTCAACAGCCGAGCTTCAGCTTTTTTGCAATCCATCTGAGAATGCGCTCTGTTTCAGAATAACAATAAAGTGGACTGAGACCACCGGCACCCCCGTGTATTTCAGGTCGTGTATAAGGAGAAGGACGCAGACACAGCTCCAAACTTCTGGGCAGTCGAGGGCAACACCAGCCACAGTGTGCAGCTGAACGGGCTGGGCAAGTACGTCCTGTATGAGATCCAGGTCCTGGCCTTCACACGGATCGGAGACGGACGGAGCAGCTCGCCGTCCATTTTAGAGAGGACACTGGATGACGGTAAACATCTGCATCTTATTTCATCTTGTTATCTTTGAAAATATGTTTTCCTGTGTGCTGAGATCATTTCACTTGTTGCTAATCCAATCGCATCAAGCTTTTATTTCTTTTTGGCTTCAAGTGTTTTTCCAGCAAATGATTAAAATGTTCTGCCTGATTACTTCTTGTGTTAAGCCACATGTTATATATAGATTTTATCTCGTTTGATGTAAGCAGCAGTTAAAGATGGATATGTTCCGCTTTTAAAGCTGTCAACTTTAATACTCATGCCTGATCGGTCATTTCTTGTGTGATAGTACCGGGCCCTCCAGTCGGGATCCTCTTCCCAGAAGTCAGAACAACATCAGTCAGGCTCATCTGGCAACCTCCTGCACAGCCCAACGGCATTATCCTGGGTCAGTCTACAACGTGCACACTTTCATCTCCTACCTCTGATGTTACCTTGACTTAAACATTTTGCTTGTAAAATGTTTCAATTCACTAGTATTGTTTTTGTGTTGTTTTTTTATGTTTGACTTTATGCTGATTTGATGATTTTTTTTCTTCTCAGCCTATCAGATCACATACAGACGAAACTCCACAAACAGCAACGCCGCCACTGTGGACGTGTTGAGCCCCAGTGCGCGACAGTACACGGCGACTGGACTCAAACCAGAGCTGGTTTATGTGTTTCGCCTCACTGCTCAGACACGGAAGGGTTGGGGGGAAGCTGCTGAGGCTTTGGTGGTCACGACAGAAAAGAGAGGTAAGTGTAAAATGTTTAACTGTATACATTAAAAACCTCTTAACATTGGGGTTGGATCAGGCAGTCGCCCATGATGTGGGTATTATCTTCAGTGCCGTGCAGGAAGCGAAGCAATGAACTGCGATGGATGAGAACGGCAGGAAAACACTTTATACCCCTAAAAAAATCAATATCATTTTAAGTCCTCACTATGTTTAGACTATTTTCAATGCTTTACTTTGCCATCAGACAGCCTTTTCCGATGGAAAACTTAGGCTGTTTGCTCTTTGAAAAGCCACCAGACTCCTTTAACGAAAGCAGTCATTTTATCCCCGCAGAACACGGGGGTTTCTCCTCTCCCGCTGCCTCGATCGGTGTGTTTGTTTGTGTTATTGTGTGACTTTGGTGAATCAGATCTACCCTTCTGAAACACAAAAGTCACACAGCAACACAACAAACTAATAGATTAAGCAGCGGTAGACCAGTAACTCCTGTGTTCATTGAGGTAAAATGACTGTTTTTGTCTAAGGAGCCTGGTGGCTTTGGAGAGAGCAGTTTCCAGTCGGGAAGCACTGTGTGACAACCAGGTAAAGCGTGCAAAATGTTCTAAATATAGTGTATGCGTAAACCAATATTGATTTTTTTTTTGGGTGACAAAAACATGTTTTGCTTCTGTTCACATCCACAACAGGTCATTGCTTTGCTTCCTGCATCAGAACTTCTGTTTATGGTGAACATCACTGTAAGTTTTGGATTTGTCTCCTTGTGTGTGTCCGCTTTAGCCAAACCCCAACCTACAAGCCGTCCCGTAGTGCCTCAAGAGGAAGTCCAGGCTCGCAGAGTGCTGTTGTCATGGGAACCAGGCAGCGACGGCCTCTCTCCGGTTCGTTACTACACAGTCCAGTACAGAGAGCTGCCAGACAGCAACTGGACTGTCCACTCTGCGTCAGTCAGCCACGAGACTCACTCCTACATCGTGGACAGGTAATGTGAAGGTTTACATCTGCAGCGGTTTTTATTATTCAGGCAGGAAATAGGAACTGTGTCAGGCCGAGCTGTGTCTGACACTTTGTTTTCTCTTGGTAAGGTTAAAGCCTTTCACTTCCTACCAATTTCGTGTAAAAGCCACCAATGACATCGGGGACAGCGAGTACAGCCAGGAGAGCGAGGCCATCACCACTCTGCAGGACGGTACGAGCTGCTGCAATGCTCTGAGTCATAATCTGGTGATTTTCTGTTGAATTGTACAACAGAAGTTTTGCGCATTTGTAAACATGCCTTTACGTCAATGTTTTAACTTTGGATTTTCACAGCGAATGCTTTACGTCAACAGTGTGTGTGTTTGCTTCCAGGCTGCTCCCCTGCCATACTGTTTGAATTATATATTACTCTCCCCAGCTGTGTTGGTTTGCTAACACCCAAAAATTCATTTCTGTTGTCTTATCTTCTCTAGCGCCAGACAAAGCCCCAACAATTCTGTCTGTTACGCCTCACACCACCACATCTGTGCTGGTCCGCTGGCAGGTACTGGCTGTTGGTAATTCTTTTGTGCCTGAGCTGATTTTGATGAATTACTGGGCATTAAGCAGAGCTCCTCTCTTTGCAGCCTCCCTCTGAGGATCACATCAATGGTGTCCTATTGGGGTTCAGGGTTCGGTACCGGGAGTTACACTACGACCGGCTGCGCAGCTTCACTGTCCGCACAGTTAACAGTCCCTCAAACAACTGGGCTGATCTCACCGGTGAGTTTGCAGTTCTTCCACCTATCGCCTACTTCTCTTCTAAGGCAATAATATGTTACTCTGACCGCAGAAACGAAAAAATGAAACTTACAGTTGCAGCAGGCAACCTCTGCTAATGAGCTAGCAAGCTAACATTAGACTCACCGGGAAACGACTTTGCTGTGGACGTTTTCGCCAGCTCGCACTTCATTTCGTTTGTTGTCGCTCTCTTTTAAGTCCATTTTGAACCAAGACGAAACGGTTGCAGGGAGAGTTGCAGCGAAGTAAACTCGTCCGTCTCAGCCTGAGCTCGAGCCGACTGACAGTGTCCCTTGCAGACACTCTGCTGCTGCCTGTTCTGAGCGTAAGGCACAAACAGCTAATCAGCTCCTACCGACGTCACCTGTCACTAAGCATAGACCAGCCAGTCGGGACAGAGAGTACATTTGTGCGCCAAACCCTAATAGTAAAAACAGAGCTTACTGGAGAGCAATTTTGCAGCACATGGTGTCATTTATCAACCACTATTACGCTGTTTAATCAGGTTATACATCATAATGACAAAGTTAAGCCACAAAGGCTGTCTGGTTTCACCTTTAACGATGCTTATGTTATTACTTCAACAGTGATAAAATGTTGCACAAAACAGCAGTTTCAGTAAAACCGGGTCGTATTTTATGGAGAAAATGCCTACTGCCTACCACTGCTCTGTCTGTCTGCAGCCAGGGATGGGCAGTATTTCTATAACTGGTGTTTAAAATACGTATCTCAATCACTTATGAGTATTTTTTAATTTGTATTTGCAAGAGCTAAAGAAAATTAAAATGTAATTTATATCAAAATACTGTAAAGTGGACTAATTTTGTATTTTCAATATACTTAAAATACTTAATCCGTGATTTATAAAACATAAAAAAAGCATGTAAATTTACAGATCTTAAAATGAAAAACAATACACACACACACACACAACACACACAAACACACACACACACACACACTTACATACACAGTGTGAGGCTATTTAATTGAGTTCATCCTCTTTCCCTCCCCCGTTCCTCCTCCTTCAGTGTAGTTACAAAATACCTGGTTAAACAGAGGGCACAGGTGTGCGGTGGTTTCCTCGCATTCTCTCCACAGGGTGATTTGTGCGAATCCTTTTTACACACAAGTTTTGCAAAGTGCATGTTTGATTGTTAAATGACAGAATATTAATTAAATTGAAGCAGGCAGTTGGCCAAAAAGGCTCCACTGAAGCATTTAATCTTCAGTATTCAATCAGCTTCTTGTTGTTTCTTGTAATTTCTGCATTTCAAGTCAAAGGAGTTAAGTGAAATCTGTCAGGCATTTTGGGGATATACTTTGTGAAAATGATGTGAGCGTTCTAGGGTGCATATGTGTGCAAGTGTGTTCATGCCTGGATTGATACATACACAGCTCAGGCATATGCATATGCAGCAGCATTCTAGTTCCTGTTCCTCCTCCCTGTAGGGTTCAAACTCACCAGAGCCTTGCGTACATTATAAAAATATGAATGTTACAAATGTATTTTTCTTGTATTTTGAAAATACAAAATACATGTATTTTATTTTGATACATTTTCTGGCAGCAGTATTTTGTATTTGATTTTGATACATTTATTTGAAGAGTATTTTGTGTTTTGTAACAAGATACATCTTGATGTATTTTTGCCCGTCCCTGTCTGCAGCCTTTTGTTTAGCGCCACAGTCCCCAACAACGACCTGCTGCTGCAGCTGCAGCTTCGGTCTGCAGGCAGCCTACATGTTGCTTTCAGGAACCTCCGTGAATCACAGAGTTGAAGTAGAGCAGTCATAAGAAAACTTGAATAACACCCCAAGTGGGAAAATCAATTTATAAAACAGCATTTTATTGTCAATGTTCTGGAAAAAATGATTGCACATTTTATTTTATTTCTATTTTTGGAAAAGCTCAAATTAAACAAAAGCAATTGGTGTGGCAGTTTTGGAAGGGACGGACATGGAAATTTTTCTTCTGAAAGAGTTTGAGAACCACTGCATTAAAGTCAAGCAGCCATGCTGCAGCATCCTCTAAGCTGAAAAAACAAAACAAAACTACTACTAACTGTTGGAGCTGCAGAACTTTACATCACTTTACATTACATAATTTACATTTCCATTACCTCACACATTTCCTGCCACTCACATGATGTCTGAAGACAGATGCAAAAACAGAGAATATGTTGATTCCACTACATCTTTAAGTGAGACTGACCCCTGATATAAATGTCTCTCAAAATGAACAACTGCAAAACCTGACTTTTAACCAAAAACAACAGTGCAGTGGTGGAAGCTGCAGCACCTTGTGCTTCCTCAAGGAAGCCCAGAGATGAATTCCTAACTTTTAAATGTACATTTATTACACAGTTTCAACACAAGAAAGAACATCTGGGGGAAATAAAACAGAAGTAAACAACAAACTTTGAAATCAATAATGCTGTAGGCAAAACTAGTGACAGCAGCTCCCAGTTGCCAATTGTCAGAGTAACCAGCGACATGCTTTTCTGCAGCATATATCATGAGCACAGCAGTCAGGAAAAGTGACTGTCGGAGCAAACATTGCAAATATTTGTCACTGTACATAAAACTCAAAGATATGCAAATACGTCTCAGCCCTCTGCACAGTGAATGAATCTGAGTGGATGAAAGAGGAGCTGAAGTCTGTTATAGCAGCGAAAGACACGTGGCTTACAGCTTTTCACAGTGAGGAGACGCTCACTGTCCAACTCTGGAACGCCTCAGAAGAATGCATTGCTGCATAATGCATAATTAAAGTATGATAAAGAGAAATATAGGAAAACCTCAAATGAAAGCTAATTTTACTTTTGAAAACAATGAAAGAAACCATTTTAGCATACGTTCGATTCACTTGTACTGTAAGTGGAATGAGGGAATGCGGTGAGAAGCAGATGGATGTGAAGGGCTAAGCTAATTAGGAAGCATTGGCATAGTGTGCGGTTTCAGAAGCTGCCGTCTTTGAGGGATGCGGCCTACTACAGTGTGACCTTCAGAGGGCGTCTCTCGTCATGAGAGGCAGCAACACTGTCTCCTTAATGACATAACACCACAAGACTCTCACTTCATTGTGGTTAAGTCATCAATGTTTCCACTGTTACTATGCAAAACAAAAACCTCGGTGAAGATGACACCGACAGCTCCACTGTGCTGGCTTTCACATCATGAAGATTACAACTAATGATCTATGGTAGCCAGGGCTGTTAGTGTTAACGCCTTAATTGCAATTGATTAAAAGGCTGCCATTCATACATTTTTTTTTAAATCACGTTAATCACATGCTGCTCTTTTGTCCCTCTGACACACCCTTAGTCAAGCTACCACAGCGGTCTCCTGCTTCCTACCAGCGAAAGAGAGACAACAATATGCTTCTGAATGGCTCTCCTTTTCTTTTTGATGTTTGTCTCCCTCCTGAGTTCCAGACAAGAAGATAGATCCCATTCTTTCAACTGTGTGTGCAGTAACAAGGAAGAGACGGGCA
>JAQLOL010000009.1:10253883-10277685 GCA_029783665.1 Naso thynnoides | reverse complement strand
GCTAACTAACTGCTTAGCAGGAGTTTTAACAAGCTAGTACCTGCAACCCTAACAGGCTGTTCATAGTATTCTCATGACATTTTTTCTGCCATACAATAATATGGCACAGAGCCACAGCTCATGGCCATAACTGTCATAACAATCACCTGATTGATTTTATTCACCTGTTGTTTATGACCAAGATGTCTGTGAATACTATGAATACAGACAACGGTCATAATTCCACCTTAATTATCAAAAAATGATGAGGGAAGTCACTGTACAATGCAGAAAGGTTGATGCCTTGAAATGCATCATTCACAGCGCTCTCTAGGCAGAGTAATAAATGCAGACAACTATCAGTAGTTAGTTGTAGTATCATGGCGGCTTGTATGTTTTACATTAAGCCTTATTTTGTTTATCTTCCTAATAAGTGCTGTAAACGGTGCGTTTTTAAGAAACTGAACTTTTTTTGCAAAGCTGTTTCTTTGCTTGTTTTTTTGTTATGTGATGTACACGACACAATGCAGCAGCTCTTAGGCACGATTCTGCTTGGTTTTTGAATTTGGCACCAGTGTCCAGGTTCCTTTGTTTTCACCCAAAACGGGCCGTGAGGGGGGCGTGTCGTTCTGCGTGACGCTGCGTTGCTCACATGTATGGATCAGTTGGCTAACATTGCTACTCTGTCCCTGTCCTGTGCCCCACCCTCGTCTCTCTCATCTTCTCTCCAACTGCAGCTCCGTACAGCATCCGCAACTTGAGTGAATCGTCGCTCACCCAATACGAACTGGATAGTAAGTCTTCAACCTCCGCTCACCCCTCTCTTTCTTCACTCTCCATCTGTTTACATGTCATCAATCGCAACGCACTTCCACAAATTAAGCCATCTGTATGATAATTTACAGCGAGCGCGCGTGGGCCATCCTCCCACTCGTCTGTACCTGCTGAGGGGCTGCCGCTCATTCTTATGATGTGTCTATGACTTTAATCTCTCCAAGCTGCCCTGTCATTATTTCGCTGTGTTTTCTTTCTTTCTAATCACTGGCAAATCTTCCCCGTGTCCCCACAACAACCTCCATCTTTTCATCAGTTCATCTTTTTTTGTTGCGTTTGTAATGTTGTCTCGCCACCGGCGTCACTGTGACCGTGTGGGCTCTCTGGAGAAACTTTTTTTTTCCCGCTCTTTTATCTTAACTGTTCTGTTATAATGCTGCTGTGGGTTCCCTCCTTGCAGATTTGAGTAAACACAAACGCTACGAGATCCGACTCAGCGTGTATAATGCTGTGGGGGAGGGTCCCAGCAGTGCGCCACAGGAAGTGTTCGTTGGAGAGGCGGGTACGTCCCTCTCTCACTTCTCACCTCTAATCTCATTAGGTAAATCATTTGAATCATAGAAAATAATCTAATCAACAATCTTCCCCTCTGTAGTCCCGACGTCCCCTCCCCAGAACGTGGTGGTTCAGTCCTCCACAGCCACACAGCTGGATGTCACATGGGACCCTCCACCTCTGGATGCTCAGAATGGGGACATACAAGGTTACAAGGTATCAATAATGTCTCTCTTTCTCTGTGTTGCTGCATATCAGTCAATCTTACATCATGCCTTTCTTAAATCATACTTTCACTGAATAGCATATGACTCCTGCACCCTGAACTCTTTGATTCTGTGTCTAGATCTATTTCTGGGAGTTTCAGCTGCAGAACGAGACGGAGCGCCTGCGCACTCTGTTCCTGCCTGAGCTCGGGGTGAAGCTCAAAAACCTGACAGGCTACACCACGTACATGATCAGTGTGGCAGCCTTCAATGCTGCGGGGGACGGGCCCCGCTCCCGGGCCACTAGAGGGCGCACTCAGCAAGCAGGTGAGTTACAGTAAATCCAGATGTTGCAGAGGAAAGATAACACTGGCGTACAAAAGACCAGCAGGATTAACTTGCAGCTTAAACCTCCTTTTACAATTGCAGTTTGAGCCTTTCTTTATTCCTCTCTTTCCCTCGTCTGTCTCTCTCTGTCATCTGCTCAATTAGACTCGTTATTTCACCGCATCATTTGTGATTTCCAAGTGCTCGTGTGGAGTAGTGTCTCTAGGTGAGACCTCTATTCAGTCACAAAGGGTGACTATAAAAGAAGAGAAGATGGGTGCTTTCATCTGGAGCCATTGTGAAACACGAGACTTCAAACTGGAGCTGAAGTACTGCGGCTTTAAGATAAATAATGCAAGACCCGCTCCTCCTGTTCACCGAGAAACGGAGCGTTTTGACTAAAGAGTTTAGTTTTGTCCCGTGGGATAAAGCACAAGAGATCAGAGTCTTCTTGGCACCTCCTCCAGGACAAGTCATGGGGGTGGAAGCCTAATGACAGCAGCAGAGCAGTGAATACAGTGCGAGTGCGGGGGACACATGTAGATTAGTTTTCTGGCCACTGCTGCACAAAGACGTCTGTGTTTACCAGCGAGCAAGAGTCCCTCCTCTGCGGTTTCAGCTAAAAAAAAATGGTTTACAGTATAAATTTCTCTTGTCTTTTCCGCCCCCTTGAAGGCTGTGACATTGGCAAGGGGTACAAAGTGCTGAGAACTTAAAAACACAGGCAGGAATTTTGGCTCTCTGCACCACGGGGTGCTGGGAAGTGAGCCAACACAAGCTTTTGTGAATTTTATGCGGAATTGTAGCGAAATCCTGACACTTAGCTGGATCTGGGTTGGGTCAGGAGGCAGAATTCTCCCAGCTCTTTTTCAAGGTCACACAGAGATTTTGCACCCTTTCATGTCGACTTTGAGCCTTTTGCTTTTTAGAGACTCATTTGCTTAAACAGTGCGTTCACACCCGTGCTTGTTTTTACATGCTCAAAGCATTTTACTGTTCGTGGATGATAATAAGCTATGAAACCGCTTCCTTTTTTAACTTCCTAGTATTTCTGTTCCACAGCATCTAGCTAGCATAACATGATTGTTCTTCTTTTGTAAAAATATCTAATTACTCGCT
This sequence comes from Naso thynnoides, assembly GCA_029783665.1. Classification (NCBI taxonomy): domain Eukaryota; kingdom Metazoa; phylum Chordata; class Actinopteri; order Acanthuriformes; family Acanthuridae; genus Naso; species Naso thynnoides. Next base: position 10,274,725 of record JAQLOL010000009.1, on the reverse strand, counting down.
GCAGACTGAGTTTTGCCTTCTGATGTTCCTCCGTTGCTCTGGTCCAGTCCTGTTTTTGTTGCCAATTTACCCAAATGTCTTGAGAATTGGGAGCTAATAGGGAAGCAAGCCGCAACAGAAGCCAATTAACAAGGTGGGAAATTATTATTCGGACAAAAACTCAAACATGTGTTAGAGAGGGATGTCAGGAATGAATTAAATAAATGTTGCTGAGCTTTAGATTCCTTATGTAAAAGTCTATACATAAGTTATGAGTTTACATATTTATTTTTTCTTATATTTTTTTCCCAGCTCCAACCTAAATTACATAATTCTGAAACTTTTACCATGAATTTCCAAATGCCGTAACGAACGTGAAGGCACTTTTGGTTCACTGCGGCTGAGTGAATGTCGTGTTTTCTCTCAGTCTTGCAAATTAATCCAACTCTCATCACCTATTTTCTCCTTTTTTCCTCCAAAAGCGCCAAGCGCTCCCAGCTTTATCCACTTCAGCGAGCTGACCACCACTTCGGTCAACGTGTCCTGGGGTGAGCCTAAGCAGGCCAACGGCATCATCGAGGGTTACCGCCTGGTTTACGAGCCCTGCACTCCTGTAGATGGTGAGAAGCTCCGCCTGGAGCCTAATAACCCTGCCATTTCTTGACATTCCTCAGCTGGCTTTTGCAGACAGTGATTTACAACCTTTTTGCCTCCCATAGTCTTTCTAACTCTCGCTGCTTAAGCTCACGCACTAATCTGTTGCAGATGAGTACAGGCCCTGCAGTAACATATATAACTCTGCTGATAAAAAAGTGTGTTGGAATGCTCTGGTGAGGCTCCACAGCTCCGTCTCTCACTGAGAGAAACATGGCTAATAGATGGCTAAGTGTGGTTGCCTGGACTAGATTGTCAAGTAATTGGGAGCAGAGGTGGAATGCTGAGCTGAGGCTGCTGCGGTCCCACGACGATCCTCTAATGGACCCAGAGCAGAACCGAACAGAGCAGCAAAGACAAGGAAGATTAGTCGGTCTCACTTCCTATCTGAATATCTGGAAGGCTGCTGGGTTAATAGACCTTTTCTGTCACTTATACAAAAATGTGAATGACTGAATGTCTGCATCTAACCCAGAACTTGCCTGTGTGACTCTGCCTGTGTGTTCACATGCACAAAGCTTGGCTATGTGTCGCTTGCAGCATCTAGAGTCTTAGTGTTCTCTGTACAGACTCCTCTCCTCGCACTCCAGGTGTCAGTAAGATAGTGACAGTAGATGTGAAGGGCAGCGCTCCCCTGTGGATGAAGATCAAAGACCTCGCCGACGGCGTCACCTACAACTTCCGCATCCGGGCCAAAACGCTCACTTACGGGCCCGAGGTGGAGGCCAACATCACTACAGGGCCTGGAGAAGGTGAGACTCTTTATCTGTCATGAGTCACTGCTTTGTCCCTGAGTTCATGACACTAAAAATCATTCAGAGGGATTTTTTTGTGTGGAAAAAAGTGAATTACTTTCTTCAATAACCTTTACCAGAAGAATACCTTTTCTACCTTTTCATTTCTGTCTAAATTCGATCTACCACGCTCACATTATCTGCTGTATCTTCAGATTCGACATTGTGTAACCACCCACTTGCCTTCATACCCTTCACCACCAACTCTGCCATTACTTAAGTTTGAACTTGCTCAATCATCCCCCAGATCTATCTTTCTGTCGTGTCATTTAATAATGGAACTTCTGTCAAAGCTAAATCGGCCTGGGAAATGGAAATGGGTCTTGAATTCTCCAAAGAATGGCGGGCTCGGGCGTTTGACAAGATTAGTTCCTCTGCCTCATGCGTACCACTCGGTCTTATACAGTTTAAGGTTTTACACAAGCTTCCCCATTCTAAAGCCAGACTAGCGGAATTATATCCCAATGTAGATAACAGATGGGATCGGTGTAGCCACGCCCCCGCCAACATCAGCCACGTACTTTATTTTTGTCCCAAACTACGTTAATTTTGGGGCACCTTCTTTATTACTTTGTCTCACACCTGAGAAACTGAACTGCAGCCGAACTAAACTTAATCTGCACAACAAACAAATAGATATAATGAATTTTCTTCTTTACTTGTGAAGATGGATCCTATTCTCTTGGAAATAGTAAGTAGTAGTAAATCTAGTCCCATCAGGAGCTTCCTGGGTAGAAGACACGATGTCCTCCCTTAATTTAGAGAAGATTAAGTTCTCCTGTAGAGGCACTGCTGAAAAATTCACTGCCAGATGGCAACCCTTTGTGTCTCATGTAAATACTCTCCACCAGTAGAGCAGATATAACTCTCTTTATGTGTATGTATATATGTACTTATGCACAAACAGATCTGTGTATGTATAGATATATATATATTAAAGTATGTATGTATCCATGCATGTGTATATGCATGTGCATGCAGATGTATCTATAGATATCTTTTTATCTTTATTTATTTAATTATTTATTTTTTGTTTTTTATTCAGTTATTTTCTTTTATTACTTCGTTGTTTTCAGTTTGTTTTACGGTATTTTGCATTTTACTTTTTTCCCATGGGGGTGGGGTGAGGGGCGTATGAAGGGGAGGGCGGGATGAGAGTTTGTTAACTGAGTGAGAGTTGGGCTAGGTTTGTTCAAAAAACATAAAATTGAAAAATTAATAAAACATTTAAATGTAAAGCAGCAAGGCGGTGAGTGGGGGGGGGTAATCAGCTGATGGCCTGTATAGGTCTTGTACGACGATACCCTTGCCCTACTTCTCACTGCTTGCAAATTTAAAGAATTTTTTTTTAAAAAAACAAGAAACAAGAAATTTCAAAAAATATATGTGTATATATATAAATAGAAAAGGGGCCATTTTTTTTCTAACTATCCCCCCATTTTTGTCTTCCCCAGGAGCCCCAGGCCCACCCGGAGAACCCTTCATTTCTCGGTATGGCACTGCCCTCACGCTGCATTGGACCAGCGGCGATCAGGGCCGAGCACCAATCACACGATACGTCATCGAGGCGAGACCGTCTGGTGAGCCACATGCTTAAATCTTTGTCTGGTGTTTCTTACATGATGAATTAAGTTTATTATCCACATGTTACTCACATGTTTTCTCTTCTTGCCCTTAGATGAAGGATTGTGGGATATCCTTATCAAGGACATTCCTAAAGAAGTGACATCCTACACACTTAACCTGGATATGCTGCGAGAGGGGGTCACCTATGACTTTCGAGTAATAGCAGTCAATGACTACGGCTACGGGTCTCCTAGTGCCCCCTCACCCTCAATATCAGGTGCTTAACCTGAAAAATAATACTAACAAAGCAAAGCTTGTCCTGTTTTTTGGTTTATTAATGTCTGTTATATCTCACATTCTCAGCCCAGAAAGTGTCTCCCTTCTACGAGGAGTGGTGGTTCCTGGTCGTGATCGCTCTGGTCGGCCTGATCTTCATCCTCCTCCTTGTTTTCATCCTCATCATCCGAGGCCAGAGTAAAAAATACACCAAAAAAGCAGATTCAGGTAGGAAAGCGTCTGCTGAACTGGCTGCTGACGTCTCACTTCCTCTGTCTGCCGCTGCAACTTAGGCTATCGACAGCAGTCTGCTGAGAATTGCGTTTTACCGATTGCACATCCAAAGTCTATTTTCGAAAATGGGAGTGTGAAGGTTTACACAATTAGACAAATGGCCAAGATTTCCTCCACATTGTTTGGCTTGACAGGGGAAAGATGAGGGTGGGGGCTTCTGGGGAACCAGCAGAAAAAGGCAGGTGAATAAACATTATTGTTCATGTTTAACTGCAGCGAGGATCAATGTGGGGATAAATGGCTTGGCCGTGGTTTAACACTCAGGCCATTAGTCAGACTGGGAGTAATTATAAAACTACGGCACTGTATCAAGCAGCCGATTTTCATGACTGTGAATTATCCCCAGTGACATCGCTGCTCCGAGAAACTCTAAATCACAGTTTCTATCTTCAATTCCAAAAACATGAGGTAGGGGAAGTTAATCAATGTTGGCTGACATACAGTTAATACTTCACATTATGGTTGGCAAGCAATCAGAGTGAGGGCATCTGGGGCTATTTTTTAGACTTGGGTCGTGGTCAGAAAGCTTTTTGCTTAGGAAGGTTACTAACTGAGTGAAAGCACCCAGAGGCAACTACTTGGCAGCCATAATGAGAGCTGAGTGATTTCTCTAAATGCTGAGGAAAGTTGCGTAAGTGCTTTCTTTCTTGACCAATGAAGACTTGGTTTGGATTGGATTTATTTATCATTGTTAAACAGCCACCAATGCTTTGACTGACTGAGGCAGATGAGGTAATGTATTAAAATTTGATTCACGTAACATTTAGTCCTTCCTCACTCTGTGACTGGTGTTACCCAGGAAGTTAGTGACAGGAGACAAAAAAAACAAACAAAAAACACACAGTTAGCTTAAATGAAATGACAGGTTTCTCTGAGTTTAAAATATTGTTGGAAAAAAAAAATTGGGGGAAAAATTGGAAATGTAAGTGTAAAATATATAGCAGATTTCCCTTTTTTCCCCTGACATTTAAAAATGAAAATTTTAACACCAGCAACATTAGACCCACATCAACGACATCGGCTGCAAAGTGAAGATGGATCCCCTTAGACTATGGAGACCACAGGGTTCACAAAAATTGTAATAAAGCTTTAATTAAAAACTGTTTGTACAATTTAAACAGGAAATAGTAAACCTGTTCATAAATCCATTAATTAATCTCTAAATAAATAGATGAATTTTAAAAATTAATTACAATCGGTTAATTACAATTGAAACTATTTAACAGTAAAAAAATTACATTGTTTAAAAATACATAAGTGAATTCTGAAATAAATAACTGAATTTTGAATTCCCAAACTGAATTAAGAATGCAGCTCTTAATCTGGCATCTAAAAAGTCAATTGCTTCTCTCATTTTCTTTTCCATTTCCTGGCTGCTTTTCTTTATCCAATTAGCTAATCAATTTGCAAAGTCATCTAGCCTCTCCATTTTAGACTTTCCACAATTTGGCCATTAGTAGGTAAAACAAGGTTGAAAAAAAGAAAGAAAAAAAAGTGCAAATTAGACATGAGATGTTATAAGCTCGTTGATTGGTTAATGTCGGGTGATAACTAATCTAACAAGCTCTCTGATTGGTTATTGCAAGATGACATAACAGGGCTTGTCACACTGCATGGCCAATTTGCATTGTGTTACCTTGTTTTACCTGCTCATGGCCCAAAGTGTCGTGTAAAGTCTAAAATAGAGAGGCTGAATGACTGCAAATCAGTTAGCTAATAGGATAAAGAAAAGCAGCTAGGAAATGGCAATGATACTGAGAAAAGGAATTGCCCTTTTAAATGCCAGATTTAAAGCTGTATTCTTAATTCAGTTTGTGAATCCAAAATTCAGTTATTTATTTAGGAATTTATGAATGTATTTTTAAATGGTGTACTTATTTACTGTTTAAACGTTTAATTTGTAAATTTTTTTTCATAATTCCTCTATTTATTCATGAATTAATGAATGGATTTGTAAGCTAATTTATCGATTCCTGGTTTTAATTATACAAGTAGTTTTTAATTAAAGAAATGCTTTATTCCAATTTCCGTGACACTTGGGGTCCTCTGTATCAGACCGCTGTTGATCCTATTTTTTCACGTCATGATATTTTCCATCAAGGTCCAAAAAGACATACAATGGGTTTTTTTGTTTGTTTGTTTTGCGTTTGTTTTCTTGTTTGTTTTTTTTAAACACATGACCACACCTTTAGCCACTCAGCAGCATGAAGGTGGTATTAGAGGAGAGAGAGGTGTGAGATCTGGGGAAGAGAAGTGAAGAGTCGGGTCAAACCCTCTAAGTGACTTTTTAGCTCAGTCAGCATTTCGCACGGTGTCGGGGTCATCAGGGTCAGTAAACGTGGCTCGGCGAGATCGGTTCAGACAAGGTCTGTGTTTGTGTTGGGACACAAAGGGTGCTTCTTAGCCCCTCTCGCCCCCTCCCCAATGTTCTCAGCCATGAAGCTAAAGCGTCCCACTTACAGCTGTTTGCTTTACCAGAGGTCAGGACCGGACAGCTGGATGTACTGACTGACTGACTGACTGACAAGAAATGAGCTTTTTAACTTGTATTTTACATCTGAATTGATCTGAAATGTTCTTTTTTAAGAATTAAAATCCGTTTTATTGGCATCTTGACATGATGTTTTTGTGCGTTACAACAAAAGCAGTTAAGTTGAAAAGTAAACATTAAAGCAAGTTATCTGAAGCCCCGTCCACACGTATGTGAATATTTTTGAGAACATTGTCTTTTCTCTGCGGTTTGAACTGCCGTCCAAACGCAAACAGAGTTTTAGGTCACTGAAAAAGAAGGTTTTGGGAAACACGTGGAGCTTTTTAAAATCTCAGTTTTGTCTGCATCCTTGGGGACAGCTGACACGCAGTTTTTGGGGATCACTACAACATTATCTCCATGTGCACATGGCAAATGTGTATTTAAATGTTGTTGTACTTGCTTTGGCATGACTCCCGTGTCGTTATTCTTCTGGTGCTTGTTTACTTTGTATTCCAGTGTATCAGAAAGCAGTAACTTTACCTTGTCGTCCGTCCAAACATACGAATCTCCTTTCTCTGTTGATTTCGCCATTCTCATCTTGTTTACAATTGCCAACTGCTCAAGAAGATGCTCAGTGTGCATGCCCACAGTGTTCTTCTATGGTGTTTGATGTGACAGACTGATTACACATCGCCACCAACTGGCCTGGCATGCTTATGTGGCTGTTTTCGACTGTTTCTGCATTGTTGTTGGTACAGAGAAATATTCATAAACACCTCTGGTGTGGACAGGATTTTTTTATCAAGCGGAGAGAAAAAAAAAAGTTCTGAAAAATATTTGTATACCTGTAAACCTGGCCTGAGTCAGAAACATGAGTATAAAATAGAGTTTAAACAGTAAATACAGCCCTGATTTCACAAAAGTAAGGGATGCTGTTTAAAGTGTATATAAACACAGAAAGCAATCATTTGAAAGCAAACTGTGTTTACCAACAACAGTTTAACAAAGTGTTGTGGAGTCCATGTAGTAATGTTCTGTATACTTTATAATCATGTGTTTACAAAGTGGAAAGCCTCGGCTTGTTCTCGCCTCTTTCATATCCAATCACGATCCATCATCTGTTATTGATTAACCTCAAACTTTTGTGGCTCCTGTCCCAGTTGTTTTGAAAGGTGTTGCTTGCCCAAATTTAAAATAAGCTTATATTTACTAAAATCAATAAGGCTGATGAGGTAAAACAATAGATACATAGTCTTTGCACTGTTCTCAAATTATGAGAAAACTGCATGTATTATGTTTTTAAGATGTAAGCCTTGTAATTGAGATTTATTGTATCGTGTTCAACTAATCCATCAGACCAAAACTGATTCTAGATTTGATTGAGAATCATAAATCACTTCTTTCATTCCACAATCCTCACAGGGCTGTTTTCATCCTCCTGTTCAGGCAATCACTCCAACTGCACGGCTCTGCCTCTGTCCCATGGAGAGATGGTGCGCCTGGACGAAGGACGCTTCCCTGCACTGGAGCTCAACAACCGACGCCTCTCTGTGAAAAACTCCTTTTGCCGCAAGAACGGCATCTACACACGGTCAGTCACTGTCACTGCAAAGGCAACAACCAACCGTGGTGTTCGGCTGACTGGTGCATTCATTTCCTGCATGCAAAGGCTTCACCTCTCAGACATATTGTTAACTTGGACTCCCTCTTGCTATTCAGGCCGTTACTTTGATTCTGACAGGAATTAATAATGTAGTGCTGCGCTTTCCCCTCTTCCCTCACAATAGACTGTCAGTCTTGAGAGAAGAAACCGAGCCTGGAAGAGCCCAGCTGCTGATTCGAGCCTCCTTCCGCTCCCCTCGTTTATATTCAGTATTTGTATGGAGCAACAATTTATAGAAACGGTGCACAACAATGCCGGTTAATTAGCATTCATGAGCTTCTGCATGTGCTCTTTGTCCGTCCATCAGTGCTTCAGACAAAGGGTGCTTATGGGTCAGAGCCGACGTTTCTCTCCTGGCCTTCAGCCCAGAGTTTCTCTCGAGTGTCAGTGCTGTCAGAGCTGTCTCAACACAAAGTACAACAGTGTCGGTGTGAGCACATGTACTTCTGGACTTTGGCAGGCAGCCGACTCTTTAGTCATGTTTAGGTAAACATTAGATAAGAGGAATTTCACAAACTCTTCTGCTCTAGGAGTAAAAGGGGGATGTTTGAAGGGTCATTTGCACATTCAGTGGATGGATTATTGGTTTATGTCAAGGCAAAAAAAAAAAAAAAAGATGTTGGACTTGCACATTATGTGTTCACATTACGGTGAAATGAAGGTATGTTACATTAAGGGCATCTGAATCTGTGCTATTTTCTCCTTGACCAAGAGGGCCGAGAAAGGGATCAAAGGGCCTTGAGTTGCTGCCGCTCTTTGAAGAGCTCCAATCTGCTAAAATACTCTTTGCTAATGATCTGTGGACTGAGGAGGAAGAGTGGGAGGGCTCCCTACGGGATGTTTGAAAGGGTGAGAGAAAGAGGGATGAATTAAGACAGAGAAGGCAAGGGGAAAAATACAGTGCTCCTAAATAATTCAGATCTCACTGGCAGCATTTTGGAGTGTGATCGGTAGCGGGATCCATCGCCCCTCCCCTACACGCACGCACGTGGCCCCATCCTGTTTATGTCTGACTCAACCTTGTCTGAATCCTAAGTAGATGCTTTTTTTCCTCGCAGTCCACCCCCTCACGTCACCCCCTTTAACCCAGAGAAGATGTCCCTTTGTTGTGTCAACCCTTTCATGGCCGTTGTCATGTTGTGTCTTCTGAGCGTTCCCGTTCTTGGCGTGCCCGCTGATTTGGCTCAGTACATTTTAATTTTCATTGAAGAACTTGTCACGCTTGTCTCCTTTACGCCTTAATATTCCTCTCGACATCACCGCGTTTGATGCTTGTCTGTTCTGCCTCCCCCACGTACAACGTTTTCCATTCCAGATCATTTAAACGTTTACTTTCATGCCAATCCTGGTTTATATAATACTTTCGTCTTTTTCTGCAGCCAGCTGAGCAAACTCCCCTCTTCATGCCGCGTTAGCATACTGAGCCCACTGATGTAGCTCAGTGATGTGAGGACAGCGGTCCAGTTTTGGCCCTCTGACCATCCAATTCAGTCTCGGCAGACCTTGAACGCAGCGGCAAACCTCGCTGCAGAAAGGAAAAATAATTGTCTGCGCAGATGTTTTTCTCTGCGTGACTTTAAAGGACTTAATGACTGGAGCCAAAAAAGAAGTTAGGGGTCTTTTTACTTGACCTGCACTCATAAAAGAACTTTATAATACTCTGCTGAGCTCAGGGCCACGCTTAGTTATGCAGCCTTCCTGCAGGAGGGCTAAACCGTGAGCCGCACAGTCACTCAGCTCTAATCACCACAAAGAATCCTTTCATGAAGATGCTCATCTGTTTGAATGCTGGACTCATTCTGTGCGTCTTAGGACGGTTGAGGTGAGCTGAACTCTTGCAGAACTCGCCCCCCTGCCAAAGCTTTCAACACTTTTGACCAATTATAATCCCTACTTTGTTTACTGGGCTTCCATAAATGCACAAATAACTCATTTGGTGCCTCCTGAACTAAGCTATCATTTTTCATTTTCATAATGTATGAGTTCGGGCTGAATCTGTGCATGTTGTTCCCACTGCATCCCCTCTTGGATGTGAAGCTTTTTTTCTTCTTCGAGTTATTTTGCAGCCTTCTATTAGTCATCTGAGTGGTGCCAATCAAGCACTTTAATGTTTACTCAAATGTGTTCTCCAAGAAGAGAGAGCTCTTGAAAAGCTGTCTGAGTTTTCCCAAAGGAAAATACGATGATGATCAAATGATATCTCTTCTTATATAACCATTTGCTCTCTCTCATTTCTAGTCTTTTGCTTTCTGTCTCTCACAGGCTCTTTGTGTCTCGTTTTCATCTGTCCGTCCAGGTCACCACCCAGACCCAGTCCTGGAAGTCTGCACTACTCGGACGAGGATGTCAGCACAAAGTACAACGACCTGATCCCAGCAGAGAGCAGCAGTCTGACCGAGAAACCCTCTGAGATTTCGGACTCACAGGTACGAGGTAGTTCTGGCTTTCTGCCCAAATGAACTTACATAGAAAAAAAGGAAAACGCAACTGTTTGAACTTCTCAAAGTTAGAAAGTCCTCCAGGCTAAAGTCAGAACCTTTCCAAACTCAAAAGACTTCTTTTATTTCATGTTCTTTTACTTTGTGACTGTGTTTACATGGGCTGCAATAATCCAACTACTGACCGTTTTTTTAAATAAGACAATATTATAATTAAAGTGTTTACATGAGTTGCTTGTAGAATATTCCATTCATATTCCCATTTGCATGTTGCAAAGCATAGTCTGATTAATGATGAGACACACGCCCACCCTGCGTCATACGTCCAATATTCTCACAGGATTTGACTTGAAACGGGAAGTCGAAAAGCAACAAGAACACAACAGTTGAACATGTTACTACCGTTTTACCTTTTGAGTTTTTAATTTCTAATTTTCACAAAACTTGCGATATCCATTGTTCTCAAAATACCCAACATAGTTTCTGCCTCACCCCAGAAATGTTGGGACTTCTTTTCATCAGTGCTGTCAGTCATCTTTTCTTCTGAAGCTGGCTGTAAACTTGCTGCTGGAAGCTAAAATATGCGTCGTCAAGCAGTTTGACTGCCATGAACTATGTGTCGCTGTCACAAAATGCTGCAAGAACTCCGATAGGACAGCATAGTGTGATTAAAGTGTATTCATGTGGACAATAATGTGACTAAAACTGTAATACTCCACATGTCTTAATTTGATTATTGCTTACTCTGACTATGACCTTATTCGGAGTAAGGTCATCAGAAAATGCTGTTTACATGGCAGTGTCTTATTCAGAGTATTGTCTTAATTGGGTTACTATCACAATATTGGTTTCCTTGTAAATGTAGTGCCTGTCTCATCCTAATAACTTCCATTCTTTTTTGTCCTAATCACTGCGTTTCCAAATGCAAAAATTAGACATCTGATTAATTATAAAGCCGAATTTCTGAGGATAAATTAACAACAGTCAGCAAGACAATCTGCCTCAAGTGAATTACCTAAAAATGAAATATCCTCTGTTAACGAAGGCCAGACATGACTGACATCTCTGGATCAGTTTTCAACACTAATTTCTCCCACGGGAAGGAAGCACAGCACCGATTCTCATGTCTCATGTGTCTCGAAATGTCTTACTAATTAATCGTCCTCACACAGGAAATGTTGCATTAATCCGGGCTTCAGCTGGTCATGTGATGAACTGAAAGTCTGTGTGTGGAGTAGGGAGGTTCAGCTGAGAGGCAGGGAGGTTAGAAGTGTTGAGGGATGATGGGTAAAAAAAAAAGGCAGAGAAGCTGATTGTAGCAGATCGCAAACATCTGTCTTCCCACACTCTCCCCGGCCAATTTATCTGGTACCTGCACAGTCAAAACATTGTTCGACCCGGTTTGAGCAAACGGCGCTCTCTTGGGAGACACAAACTGGTGTTATTCTTTTCCTCCACATAGCCGCCCACTGTTTACCTGCCACTTGTGCAAATAAATGGCGCTTCGACATCTGCTAAGCTGGAGCGTCTCAATAGAGCTGTAGATGGGCAGGCACTTGTCAAACGTGCCAAGTGCGTAATGTTTTCTGTTCAGAGTAATTTGCTCTTTTTTTTTGACTGTTTGCTTCCGTCAGCCAGTTCAGTCTGCTGGAAAGGCAACAGGATTCACCCACAAGAACATTTTACAGGCAACTAACAAGACTGACGGCTCCATATCACAGTGAAATTAATCCTGTAAACATTGTCTCTGTCCAATTCTAGGACACACTTGTGTATGCTTATTACATCTGTGCTCCACAGAGCCACGGGTGAGCTCCTCTGTGTGAAAGATGTGCAGTAGAAGTGATTATGTGCCCCATAGAATTGCACTGGAATTAAATAGATTTGTCTCTCCGTAGATGCATCCTGCTGTTATGACTCAGCAGTTTGACAGTCAGGATGCTGTATTAGAGCTAGCTGTCATTGTTCTCAGTAGTAGACGTCCTAAACATATGTCTGTTTTGTAATCTCTAGAGCCAGAGCCATATATTGCCAAATATCGCAATATTATGTGCTGATATTGGCCTATGGCTGATACATTGGTGTCAGTGTGTTCTCCGATACACCATTATTAGAAAATGTTTCAGTCCACCTGAGATCGAAAAGGTCTTTTTGAATTCTTTAAGATCAAATCCCTGATCATATTGTTCACTTATTTAATTATATTCGTCAAAAACATACACAAAAAAAGTTTCTTTGTACTAATACATCATCAAAATGCACTAACATTTTCTTCCTGTTAAAAAAATTAATTAAAAAAAAAGGTCACATGACATGACATGAACTATTTTTTGGAGACCGATTTCAGCCAGTAGTGTCACTGATTGTTGTCAGGGGCTAAAGGCTCAAACATGCACTGCCTCACCCCGGGACGCCATTTTCTTGCTCTGCCTCATCCTCCTCCATCACCTCCTGCTGCTCCTGCTCGAGCAACAGGGGTGATGAAGGATGCACATGATAGAAACCCTACATGATAGAAAGAAGGCTAACATTAGCCTCACACTCTGTATCACTCGTAGTAACACTGTAATCCTCCATTTTTGTTACAATTCCATTTCTCGCTGGTCCAATAAATTCCTCCCAAAGTTTTTCCTGCCTGTACCAGGAAGACGTCACGATACGGAAGTTAGTTACTCTGGAAATATCGTTTCAGATGGACTTTAAAGCTGCAGTTAGTAACTTTGGGGTAAACGTCAATAACTTTCTTTCGCTTTCTATTTGGAGTTTTTCCACGCCTGTGTATTCAGGGTTGGTAAAAATCCTATCCCTTGCCCAATCAGCGATGCTCTTTGTGCTCTCTGCCCTGATTGGCCGGTCCACACTGCCTCTTAGTCACAGCTGACGTCAGTACAAGCCGATTAGCTGTTCGTGCCTTACGCTCTGAATTTAAGAAAGAATTTAATAACTATTAAGTGAAGTGTTTACTGTTAAGTGCACTGATGTTTGGAATAAATTTTGTTACAATGTAAGATATCATGCCTCCATTATATTTATCGTCCGATATATCGGAAATTGAAATTTTCTTGCTCCCAAATATCGGTATCGACATTGACTCCAAAAATCCCACAGCATTTTGGCCCTACTTCTTACTTTCTTCACAGTTAAAATGTCCTCTAATTGTTTCTCCTGTTCGACTTGCAGGGCAGCGACAGCGAGTATGAGATGGATCAGAGCCGACAGAAGACCCACTCCTTCGTCAACCACTATATCAGTGACCCCACCTACTACAACTCCTGGCGGCGGCAGCAGAAGGGCGTCTCTCGTCCGCCGGCGTACGGCTACTCCCAGCCCGAGCCCCTGGTGGAGCAGGAGTCGCGGCAGCACCCGCCACCCGTGCCCCCTCTGCCCCCTCTGCTCCCCCAGAGCGCCCCGTCCCCTCAGCCCCAGTGCCAGGGCCAGGGCACTCTGTTCAGGTCTAAGGGAAGCCGGACTCCCACCCCCTCCCTGCTGTCCTCCGAACCCCCCAGCCAGCACAACACCCTGTACCGGCCCCCCAGCAGCCTGGGCTGCGCCGCGCAGGCCCCTACCGCTGGCTTCTCCTCTTTTGTTTGACACACAGCTCTCCTTCCAATGACAACAGGACCCTGAGGACGAGCTTTGATTTTGTTGTTGTTGCTTTATTTGTATTTTGCTCTTTTATTTTTGGACCTTTTGTTTCTTTTCTGTCACTGACAGAGTTTTTTGCTCAGTATTAAGCATTGCAGGCATCTTGAATAGCGTTTTCTCCTCTGTGAAGAGTGCGTGTGTGTATGACTGTGTGTGTGGCACGTATGGCTGGTTACTCCACGTGATATGTATTTTATGAAAAGACAATCATTTAAAAGTTTACGCGTCGCTTCATGTGAACAAGGAAGAACAGAGCCCGAGGTTCTGAAAAAAGAACGCCTTGTTTTAAAATCACTGTATTATTGTTTAACATGAGAGCTTTATGGGAAAACAACCACCTTAGAACCATATAGAGTATGGACCACTTGGCTTGCTGAGACTGTACAATGGAAAACCAACAAAGGACAAAACTGGTAGTGAGGAACAGACTCTGACTCAGAGAAGCAGCGGCGCCTCGGTGACCCTCGGCTGCCTTTCAGCTCCTCACTCTGCCTGATCATTGTTGGGACTGCATTATGTGTTTACTATATGTACTTGTCTCATATTGTTTACCAGATATTTATATCAAAACAGCTTCAAGCTAAAAATTTTCAGAACATCGCGAGTGGCAATGTTATGAATCACATTAAAGCATCGTGGCACCTTTATTGTAGTCGGGGAACGTGTTGATTGTGCGCTGGTACTCATGTCAGTAGATACACAAGCTAACTTTCTTAAAGTGCATCCGTTTGCTTTTATGTTACCCACAGAATATGACGGAGGACCAAAAGCACAAATCTTCTTGGTTCTAGTATTATCTCATCACTACCACATTACAGCATTAGGCTATAATAGCTGTCAATGAAGTACAAGAACAACCGTCTTTGAGATGAAAAGGACATTTTTATAGGGTGTGATGAGTTAGCAAAATAGGTTTACTGAAGTGTAAGACATCGAAACTGACTTTTTTTTTTTCATTTTCCTAAATGCAACATTTTTTGAAGAAAATTTGTGTTTTTGACAACACTGCAAAAAGGACAACCCTGACTGTCACCTACAAGACACTACGAATCCAAAATAAGCGCATATTACATATTTTACAACCTGTTTATGAAAGAGATCGGCTTCATTGTGCATCTATGTTTACTTAAGAAGCTTTATTTAATAACGGACACCAACAGGACGCAGGTGTTGCACATGAAATGCATCACCGACGGTGTGAGATTACGTGTGTTCAGCATGTTACAGTGTAACATAGCATTGCTTTGATGACTGACGATGTGTTTTACGCTCACAGTGCACACGGATGCATCATGTTACTATTTTCTACCAGACTTTGGAATATGCTGGATCTTTACTTTAAAAGTTGAATGGGACATTGCTGTGCTGAAGGTGGACCCATAGTGTATAAACTTAGACAGTCGGTCCAAAATATCATCTGTCAAATTTCCAATGTGAACCTCACTGTATACATCATGAAGGAACCATTATGGACCTATTCATGGTAGCTCTCTAAATAAATTATTCTATTTTGTAATGCCCTTTTTCTTCATTCCTCCTCTGAATATTCAGAATAAAATATTATACAGAATAGGCGGGTAGAAAAGGTACAAAAAGAGGGTTTTAAGGAAAAACGAAGCCATATCAAAGCCTGCCGACAACAACAGTCAGACCCACTTTCATGGTCTGTAAGACAAAGTGATTGTAGGTGACACTTGATCCTACAGTGCAGAAATGACCCGCTTCCCTCAGCCACAAGAGAGACATAATTGGGATGCATGCGAGCATGAGTTACAGGGAAGAATTTGAAGAAGAACCTGATCCGGTGCAAACATGCTGAAAAGCTGGGGGAGGGTGGGAGAGTGTGCCGTGGTAATCTCCTTATTTCAGGCCGGAAAACGTTGATCTTAGGCAGGGAAAGGGGGAGAAGAACGGAGGGATCAGGCTGAAAGGTTTTAAGGGAGAAGAGAAAATTATGTCCAGGGTGCAGATAGCTGGTGTCGGAGCATCTGTATTAGCCCCATGAGAAGCCCTCACAAAGCAAAACATCAGTATAAATCATGCATTTGCAGCAGTGGATGGATCCTCACGTATGGGTATCTGAACTTTATGCAAATCATTAGGTTTCCTTACAATTAATCCCCAGCATTAAGTCTGGAGCTGCAGAGGAGAGATCAGTCATCACATCTCAGTGTCCCATCTCATGTATATTTTAAAGCCCAACTTGTTTCTTCCCCAAAACTAAAGCTCAGTTTTAAAAACTAAATGTAACATATTGCTTTGTGGCATTTTAAATAATTCTGTTTTGTAACTCAAAAATATGGTAATTTTTCACACTCGACACTATTATTGTTCACCTACTGCCAATTCACTGCAACACACACACACACACACACACACACACACACACACACATATAGACATCTCATCAGCAAATCTGTTACATTTTTGGCATTTTAGCTCAGTACCTCCTCATGGGACCAACTTCTACCGAATGTGTCCTAATTCTGACTGAGCTTGTTGGAGCACACTTGCAACGCAGCAAACTCATCTTGACTGCTGACTCCAAAACTGGGACAAAATCCCGATGGATGACAACGGAAATTGGACGTTACAGCTTTTTTTAAAAGTTTTGATGAACAAAGGGTTTTTATTAAGACGCAGAAGTCCTCTTGTTTGTTATTCTACTCACAGACACAGAACCGTCACACATCCATCATTATGCAGTCATGCAGTTCCTGCATCTTCCATAGCAACAGCCAGGTTGAATGTTGAGATTTTATGTTTCTGCAACACGTGGAAATGCTTAAAATGTAAGTATTTTCACATTTTAATTTTCATGTTGTGACATCAAGTTGGTTCAGTTTAAAAACAAAAACCACTTGGGTAGGATATGTAAAATATCATGTTTGGGCTAAAAAATGCTCACATAAATGGCTGAGAAATGTCTCAACAGATGCTAATTTTACCCCGTGAAGTAAGTTGAGACTTTCAGTAAATTGTGTCTCAAAGGATTTCAGATTGGCAGCAGTCTTGTTACCACTATCCTCATACACATGTAATCTGACCTGCAGCACTTTCATATATATTTTGAAAACACCGATATAAAAAGTCTATATGAATCTCACAAACTGAAAGTGTGTGTGCTTTGCAGAAACAGCTGCTCCTTAATTCACCTCAAATTCACTCCACTGTGTGGACTTGATTCTCTTAGTCTGGCATTGCACTTTGAAACTGTGATTCTCACCGCTGAAAAGACGTTTATCCAATGAGAGCCGAGGTTGGGGAGCCACGGGTGGGACTAAGCTGTCTATCGAGATATATCGGACATTTCAATCGACAAAGCCACGTTACCAAAAACACTAATGTGGTTGTATGTGCTGTGATGGTGGTGATATGAGTTTTTAAAAATGAGAAATTTACACATGGAAAAGTAGCTGCGACGTGTCTGTTTAAACCGACACTCCTTCATGCAGCTCCTGCCACAGGGGAAACAGTGTGAGTGAGAGTGTGAGCAAAAGCAAGAAGCAGGGAAGTCGCGCTGCAGGTCCAGCTGTCTACTCAGGGTGATAATTTGATGTGTTTCAAGCGAAAAATGTATATTTGTCTCTTTTTTCACAATGTATGGTGGGTAAGAATCTCAGTCACATCACAATATGCCAACATCTGTGTGATTATTTGACAGCT
Organism: Naso thynnoides; assembly: GCA_029783665.1. Lineage (NCBI taxonomy): Eukaryota > Metazoa > Chordata > Actinopteri > Acanthuriformes > Acanthuridae > Naso > Naso thynnoides. The sequence goes on along the minus strand of JAQLOL010000009.1, from coordinate 10,257,277 downwards.
TGTGAAGACATTTTTGGATTTCGGCTGTCTGTTCAGCCAGAATTCCTCCCACACACACACTAGTAGCCACAGTAGCCAAAATGCCGCCTGGCGACGTAATGACCGTTCTCATGGATTAATTTTGAAAAGGCAATGATCAATGAGAAAGAGTTAGGGAAAATCTAAACCCCTCCCTCTGAGAATCGCTCAAAGTGGAGTGGGCGGAGTCTCCAGTCTGGGCCCAAGCTAATCATGTCCCAAACAATAGTGACCAGGATTTTAACTTTACTTTGGGTAAAAATTTGATTCCTCGAGCTCGTGCTTACAGGATTCTTGTTGTCTTACTGGCTTTCCCCTACAAAGTTATGCTGTTTGAGTTTTGAGAGTTTGAGACTGTCGATCGTGCACAGATTGCTTAATTCAGGAGTAATTCAACTTCCAATCGTATTACCTGAGTGCGTTAGCTCGATTTTGACAAATTCTATTTAGTACAATTTCAGTCAGACTAACATGTTTAAAAAAAATCTGTCTTTAGCCGAACTAACACAATAAATAAATTATCTCTAAAGCGATGTAAACGAACTGAGTGAGGCTAAAAACATGGCATCAGTGGCGTTTCTCAGAACAACTTGTCATGTCAAGACTTCAGAACACTTGAATTACTTCGGACGAGCAGTATGGAGGCATTTTATGGTGTCAAATATATATTCTTATTGTTTGAATTCTAGTCACTATTCACTACAATTGTTCTGGAGATGTGTGCAGAGTTTTGTTGACTAAAAAACTTCACTTGACCTTGGATCAGCACCATCAGTGGATTAGACTGGAACTGTTTTCTCGTGTTCTAAAATTTGCCTGTTGTTGGCCAATCAACCAATCAGCACCTTCTAGATCTTTGTCATCGTTTTGTCCATACACATTGTTAAATGGCCACTGCCATCCAAGATGTAAACACCAAAGCGTCTTCACATTCTTTCACTCACAGCTGTGAAACTTGACCTTAATTTACTCTCCCAGCAGTGAAATACCGTAAAAACATAAGATTGACAACATACCACATCCCGTTTGAGGGATCTGGGATGCATTGCACTGAGAAGAGAAACTGTTACGTCACTCAGCTTTTCATCTAATATGCCGGCATCTGAACAGCTTTGCCGAAGAAATGCTCAAAAGTTCTGTGGGGCTACAGGGATCTCGTCTGACCCTCTGGGCTTTACTGTAAAGCAGATGTGAAACCAGGAAAAAAAATCCACACAGCCAAATATTTTTCTCAAAATGCCAAAAATGCCACAACGAGGAGATTTTAAAACATCAGATGTGTTGGGGGGGGGGGGCGAAAGCTGAGCCACAGCTGCACAAAGTGACGTACGCTGATGTAACAGTGAACAGAGCTGTCAAAGCTGCCAATGCAAAACGCAAAGCTGCAACAAAATGTGAATGTTGCTCCAAGGAAAGACAATCTAAGGGGCCAAAATGGATTTTACACAACTGGAATGGAAGTCATCCGCATTTTAGCAAATAAATTTTTGTTTTTGCTGCTTTACATCCCTCTCACACTTCATATTTCTTCTTTATACAATGCTGAAATGTTCACCCTCCCACTATTGAGTATGTATTTTAAACTTCAGGGGCACTGAAAGCATAAAATATCTGAATTCACTCAGCACAGCAAGCTCAGAACCAGGGGAACAAAAACTGACTCGCATGCACATGCAGATTTTACAGTAATCAGGTTATTGCAGTGTTTGGAAGCACTTTCCCTCCCATTTCCTGCCTTAACCAGATTTCAGTAACCAGGTTTGGAGAACAAGTGACAGATGACAGAGAGTGAAAGTCCAATAAACAGACACATTCAAAATTCATTTTAACTGCATTTATGGTAAAATAAATAAATAAATGAATAAATGCATCCAGGGCATGGGTATGTCAAAAAACAACAAGTTATGTAATGTAAACACAGCGTGATTTGGAACAAAAGGCCACTGCAGTCAAGTTCTCAACATAAAGAGTCTTGTTCTCCCATCACTTGGCTGGACAGAGCATACCGGGAACACAGCCAAAGGCAGGAAACAACTCGTGGATGTGTGTGATGGACACTCTCCATGCAGCTCATTACATTATGCAGAGCAGAGATTTACCAGAAAAGCACTGAGAGACAAAAGCGAATAGTCATTCTGTCCAGGTAGTGGAGGAGAGTGACATTTGCCCTTTGATAATTATCAACCATTCACACATTCCTTTGTCATGAGCTCAGGGTGAGCGTGCTCGGCTGTTTCCCTCTCATTTCCATCACTGAAGGTGCTAATGAGCGGCACTGACAGAGGGCGGCTGATCCACCTGGAATACACATGCTAAAAACACAAGGCAGATTTTAAGAAATCCCCTCAGGCTTTAAAATGCGTTGTTTTCAAAGTGTAAATAATTTAACTGCAATTTACAGTTTATAAACTTTAAAGTCAGTGAATGTCACTGAAATATTAGTTTGATTTTTTTTGGTCTGTAAGGCTGCTTTGTCAGGGGCCATGTGCAAAAATGAAAATTGATCTCAGAGGGAAGAGATGCTTTGCTCTAGATTATAGCAGATTGCTTATTTCTGTCTGCAGTCCCTGTGCAGGGCGACACAGAATACATACAAATAGTCTAATAATACACGTCAGGTCAGGTGATATTTCACACATGCTCACAGGAAACCCACACATCCACACACAGCATATAACTGTAATATGATATGACGCCTTCCCTTTCTTTACCAGTTTTTCAAGCTTATGGTGCTCAAACATATAGAAAATGATGTTTTGTTTTGTTTTTTACCACAATGACACACATCATCTCATTAGCCTTGCTAGCTTGTGCATTGAATTCTCCATGTAAATCTAGTGGTCTGTCTCCTACATTTACACTTAGTGCTCCTCCTCAAAAAAATACAATACGCCACGCTAAATAAGATAATAGTTTCCTCCAATTTATTGTAATATGTGTTACTGATTATGCATAATTTCCTCCCAGTGAACACGTCACAAGGAGAGAGGAGTATTACAGAACTTTATTTTGAAAAACAAGTACATTCCAATATGCTGAATACTGGCTTGAATCTTATTAGGAGATCAATTAATCTCAAAACATTCTGTGTAATGTTTTAGATTAGTTTTCTTGTCTGGAGTTTTCGTTATCATTCCGAGCAGTGGTCTCAACCAGGGGGTCGTGACCTCTAGGGGGTCTGTGGAGGTGCCGCAGGGGGCCCCCCAAAATAGTTCAAATGTTTTTGTCAAAATAATTTACATCTGGGAATTTTTTTAAATTTGGACAAAAATTACATTGAGTAAACTCAGTTAAAAGTAAACTCTAATATTAATGCGCAACAATAAGATGCTTTTTACAAATATGATAATGACTGAGTATAAAATAGGTTAAAAAC
>JAQLOL010000009.1:10241054-10253783 GCA_029783665.1 Naso thynnoides | reverse complement strand
CAAAAATTACATTGAGTAAACTCAGTTAAAAGTAAACTCTAATATTAATGTGCAACAATAAGCTGCTTTTTACAAATATGATAATGACTGAGTATAAAATAGGTTAAAAACACTTAAAATGCAACACTTTTCTAATTTTTTTTTTTTCCAGCCTGGGGGGTCCCTGCTCCGTTTCTCTATCGATCAAAGGGCCCCGGGGCTGAAAATGGTTGAAGACCCCTGATTTAGTGTTTAGCCTGTTTCTCACTTCACGTCACACACAGGGTTGGAAGGTTACTTCGGAAATGTAATAGGTTACAGATTAGTTACTCTATTTAAAATTGGTAAAACAAACTTTACCAATTACTTTTTTGAAGTAATGTAACCTATTTGATTACTTTTCTAAATTTGCTAACAAATATTTTCAACTTTTAACCATTTTCAGATGTTGAAACCGGGCAGTGTCGATGGCAGACATGGGCGCTACAAATTCAAACAAGAGACTCAATCAGAAGCATCAGAACAGCATCTTTACTAAACAACCATGACAGGAAACAACAGAAGAAGACACTGTGCACCTCGGAAACATGCAGAGCAACAAAATGAATATTGTTCAACATAAAGCCTAAAATTTTGCTGATAATATTCAGATGTAACCTACTTTGTAATCATTGATATTTTCATAAGTAACTGTAATGTAATTACGCATTTTTCCTCAGTAACTGTAATCGATTACAATTACATTTGCTTTGTAATTGAATTACGTAATTTCGTTACATGTAACTAGTTACTCCCCATCACTGATCACAGTCTGGCTGAGCGGCCTCATGCTGGCAGCCTGCGTCTTTAAGGAGCCTGCAAAGAGGGCGTGTCCTCCGCACTACACAGGCAGGACGCGTTGTAGTGACTTACTGCGCTTCAGAGCAGCGACACCGCTCCCGAGGATGCGCTCGCAGCATCAGAAGCACATATATGATCAAAAGAGGGCCCAGTGATTCTGACAGACGTCTTTGAATTTTTGAGTCGCTGAGCGTTCCGCGTCCCCCGTCGTTTGATGAGCGCGCCCCCTTTGTCAACCCGCCGGGGGGCCTGAAAGTGAAGCAGCACCCGGCTTTATGAATGGGATGCTCGGTAAGTGCGTGCGCCTCAGTGTTTGTGCCTGCCCAGAAACTTCACCACATAAATAAATGCGTTTGTGCTTGTTCACACGGCGAGGTGCGTGTGCTTGGCAGCGCGGCTTTGTTCGGCGCGTCAGGGGAGCGCACGGTGCGCAGCTGACGCTTTGTGGTCAGCTTCGTATTGTTCTGCAGCCATTGACCCACCCAGAATCTCCGCTTCTGTCCTTGTGTGATCTAATCAAGAGAAACAAATGCAGTGGATTCGTTGCCGTCCAATGGACACTTGTGAAGTTATTATTTTTTTTAAATTCTCTGCAGCGTTTCTCTGTTGAGGAGGCTGGTGTCGCGAGAACTGAGCCCATTTGTCTGTTAGCCTCTCAGCTGCACCATGAATTTCTTCATAATATGATTTGCGAGCATATTGAAGCCACAGCTGAAGCATCGATCACTTGTTTTTTGGTATTTAGCAGCTTTCACTAAAGGAAAAGTCTCACAGGCCAACACAGGAGCTGCACAGTAATTCATAATCAGGCCAAACGTGTAGGATGTCATTTTGGTTTGCAGTGTGTGTGTGTTTGTGTGCGTGTGTGTGTGTGGTAGTGTATGAAATACGTGTGACGTGAGCAGACGTTTTACTCAACACTTTCTAAATACTTTTAAACAAACTTGCTCAAGAACGAGTGAAATGTCTTTTCTTGGTCGCGCAGGAACTTGAACTGGCGCACACACACACACACACACACACACACAGACGTGAAAGCTTTTACATGATCACATGACTCAAGATATGTGTGTATTTGTACTCTCCACCTCAGCGTGCCCCATCTGTCTGTCTGTCCAGTTCATTGCTCAGGTATCCCAGAGTTTGTTGACTTGGCAAATCTGATGTATGGCTGCATGTAACCACTACGTTCAGGATCAATTGTTAAATTATAATTTAGTCTGTAAAATTTCAGAAAAATGAGGAAAAGCACCTTTAAATGGCGTTTTTGAATTGTTTCCTTTTGTCCAAACAGCAAAAATTCTTCGTTTCCGCTCATAAATGACAAGAGAAGCAAACGATCCTTTCATTTAAGAAGCTTGAATCACAAATGTTGCACATTTTTTGCTTGAAAAATGACTTGAACGTTTATTTATTTATTTTTTTGAACCAAAAAAAGTTTGCTCCTCATTCCTCTGATGAATTAATCAGTCAGTTGATTAGTCACTGCAGCTGTAGCCTGATGGAGCTCATCGACTTTAGATGATGGGCCTCGTTCAGGTTTGCCGGTTCATCGTCGCCATGCAGACAAAGCTGCTCAGCAGTTGTTTGAGGAGACAATGTCATCAGAGGTCTCACCTCGTGAGGCGAACTGCGTGGCTTTTCTTTGTTTCTGTGGCTTGAAATCTGACTTATGACCTGCCTCGTCCAAAAAACGCCGAGGCCTTTTGTGAGATGACAGCGCGTCCTGCTCGGGATGCTGCGAAGGGTTTCGGTTGATGACACAGCAAACAAGCAAGCCTCACTGACAAGATTTATGTGTCACAAGCTGAGCCTGTTTACTCGCCCCAGAAGAGCCTCAGAAAACATTTTTAACCAGCCTGCACAAGTTCTGCCACCTCTCCTTTCTTCGCTCTCCTAAATTACAAAGCATCTAATTGCCTGCAGGAGATGTGTGTTTAGTGCCTGAAGGTGAAAGTTATCCTTCCTCCGTGTGGTGTCGGACGGCGCTGTGCCAAGCCCGACGTTATTGGCCACAGCACAGCACACACTGGCTCACAGCCCGGCATACGCAAAAAATGCTCCGAGTTTAGTTTACAAAAGTGAGAGAGTTCATGTGCCTCACTTTCATTTCGGAGATTACCAGCTTGCGGAAAGCCTTCTGTGGTGGTGCTGAAGTGCAGCCTCAGTTGTGTTATTTGTGGCCAGCGAGTTTCAAGTCCTGCATCCATGTTTGAACATGTTTGTGTGCTCGCTGGAGGTTGTGTGTGTGTGTGTGTCCGGTCCAGCCCCTTCACATTCCAGGAAATACCAATATAAACGGTTACTTTTTTTCCCCCTCGAATGCCTCCAAGGATGGTGAACTGTTGGATGAGAGAGGATATTACGTTAAGAGTTAAGTAACACTTTGGGTTGCTGTCATTCTTTGTAGTTGTGACCACGTAAACCTCGCTCAGTAGAAAATCTACTAGTTATAGAAAACTTTCTCCGAGTAAACAATTCATGGATGTCGTTTGCTTGACTTGTCACATAAAGCAGCAGTTTATTTGCGCGCTGCCACCCACCTTTGTATTTAACCTTGTTGTCCCAACATGAAATTCTCAGGGCGTCTCATGTGTCAGTGTGTGAATGCTGTGTTTGTTCCTGTGTCTTTTGTTTGGTGGCATTGTTTTCTGCTCTAATCCAGCACGGTGCTCAGTGTGAGCCGCTGTGCTGGGGTTGGCGCTGCGAGGTGGAGGAAATGCTGATTCTTTTCTGTCGTCCTGTTTCCTCGTCACCAGCTGTAAATATTAGACGGATTTGACGTCAGCGTAGCAGCAGTGATGAGGTCGGAGCCGGCCTGAGGCGTGAGCGAACTGAGCGTCTGCTTAGGGCCCTGTGACTGGCAGGGGGCCCCTAAGAGCCCGAGTCAGATTTTAATTACACTTTTTTTATTTTTTATTTTTGTTTAATGTAGGGCTGTAACTAATGATTATGCTGATTATTTTTACATTTAATCGATTAATCGTTTATTCCATGAAACGTCAAAAAAGTGTGAAAAGTACTCATCTCAGTTTCACAGAGTTTCCGATGTGACGTCTTCAGATTGCTTCTTTTGTCCAAACAAAAGCCCAAAACACAGTGTATCCTTATTTATTATCATAAATGATACAAAAAAGCAGCAAATTAAGAGGCCAAACCTGCAATTCTTTTTACTTTTTTATCTGAAAAATGACAGAAGCGATTGATCGATTATCAAATTGTTGACAGTTAATTTTCTGTCGATCAGTAAAATGATTATTTGATTAATCATTGCAGCCCTAGTTTGATGATATGGTAATTATATTATGTTAATGACATGTTATCAAGCAAAAAAACCTAACGATGGTGTGATGTAAGCAACACGTGGAGGGGGGGATGATCAGATTTTGCTTAAGGCCTCATAAAGGCTTGGGCCGGCCCTGGACGAGGGTCGACAAGAAGACTTGGGTGTTTCTTGGCCAAAAAGTAACTTTTTCTTTTCAAAGTTTGCCTATTTAATTCTTTGTTAATCCACAAATTGGATATTAAATCCCCAAAGAGACTCCATGCAAAGTGCACTTGTTTATCTACTTCAGAGTGAGTCTGCTGAAACACGCAAGTCGAAGGTTTCTTGTATATTCTTGATAGCTTTTGGCTTTTGCCCAACCTTTTCATTTTGTCGCTTTTCTGCTGTTCTGACCCTGTAATTATGGCACTCTCGCACTTTAAAGCAAGATTTTCTGCATCCCATAATTCCGCTGCATTCTTTCCACCGAGGAGCCGCACAGGTTTTCACTCGGGTGTTTCAAAATGTGACTTCACTCCACTCGTCTTCTGCAGCTCTGGAGAGATACCTGGCCGGCGTGTCCTGGCTGAGGATACGGAGCTGTCATCGGCCTTGACTCTGAAGATCCGGCTGTGTTTGACTTCTGCAGTAATTAAATGTTATTGACCCTGATGTGCTCCGTGTACTGATGCGTGTTTCCTTTAGGCCTGTTGTTGAACACACAGTCCCAGCACCGGCCCCACAGTTAATAAAACTGTGTGTTGATGGAGATATGAGCTGTGTTTGTTTGGTTAGCCCATCAGTAATACAGCATGATGGAGGACAGCCTTGTTTACACTATGTGAGTGGCCAGGAAGGGCAGGCTGAGAAGATTTCCGGAGGGATGGGAGGAACTACTGCCTCATTTTCTCCCTGCCCTTCCTGTGGATGCTCCCCTTTACCCGCCAAAGTGATTCTCCGGGAAACACTTCCATCACGTGTGGCTACGTCTGAGTCATCCACCTTCCGAGACACAGTCGGCTAATTGCTGAGGTTATGATGATATTCAGTCGTTTTTGAAGAGACGGGAGCAGTTGTGCTGCATTACATTGTACCCAAAACTTGGGAAAAAATAACTTCCGACTGGGAAAAGTGCAGTGGAACGGCCATTGAAGTCGAGATTCCATCTTGGGAACTTGGGCGAGGTCCATGTAGACCGAGTCTGTCAAACTGACGTCAGAGCAATATTGCGGCACACGCAGTGAATGTATTTTTGGTAAGGGAGTAAGCAAAATGGAAAATGTTGACCAAGGTTTGTCGCCACTGGTTTGTCATGCACAATTTTGAGCTGTGTGGTTATGGAATAATTCAGACTTATGGTGCCTTCGAATGGGGTCGTGTTTACCATGTTCACAAGAGGAAACCATATGATCGCCACCCTCTAATTGTATTCACAACATTTGTTTGCTGACGTTTTCAGAAATGGTGGATCCCATATTGGCCCGTACAGGACCAGTTGTAGGTATAGAGAAGTCGTTATTCTGGATATAAGTTGTCACCGTCGTTGTCTTGTCTCTTGTTCCTCCGTGCGGCATTTAAACACAAAGTAATATGTAACATTCCCACATTAAAAGCCAGGAAGAGAAAAAGCAATCTTTTGTTGTCCTTGTTATGGTTTCTTAGCAATGCTGTTCTTAACGCCAAGCCTTTCCTGTGTACAAATTCACGCCATGACTTTGTGAGTTCCATTTGAAGGCAGCGTTTGGGCCTACTTACAGCATACAGTGATGCTGTGGTAGTGTTCTCAGTGCATGTTTCTGATGTTCAGAGGCAAGCCAGACAAACAGTTTCCTGCGGGCATCCATGTTTTCCCCAGCTGCTGCACTGAATGCATTTAGATCGAAGGTCGGAAAAACCAACACGAAACCATCGACTTCTGACCTCCAATGCAATGCAGCGTTACTGATGTCTCAGGGCTGGTAAAGCTGGGAGGGTTTCAGCCATGATGTCTCATCACCAGAAAACATTCAAAATAATGTTAAGTGGTTCTTTCTGGCAAGTGTCAGTGTCGGTATTGCCAACGCCAGCCTGCTTTCTGTTCAGTCTCTCTGATTATGTTGAGACACACTAAATGCCGGAGTGGTGCCAATTTCTGTGCTCACCTCACTTTCACCCTCACTAAGTGTTTGGACGCCAGGCCCAGCACACAGATGACGTGAAGTTGAGCCAGGCTGGCTGAAATTGCAGCGGCTTGTTTGTAGCTTGTACTCAGATCAGAGATGAGAGCGCAGAGCAGGAACACACAGATTTGTGTGTGTGGAAAAAAAGGCAGCGTAGGTACGTGAAAATGGTGTTTATTAGTCTTGTTTAGCCCCGAGAAAACTCGTCATTCTTCTTTGTGGCGAAGTAAAGTGCAACATTCTTGCCCGCCATTCTCTGTTTGCGTGCGTAATGAAAGCTGTCAGTTCCATCAAAGCGGATGACACCGAGAGCGAGACGGGGCGTCGTGTCTGGAGGCTGTGTTGGCTGTAAATGTGAAAGAGACGAGTCATCTCCTCTCGAGTATCACAGGTCAGCTGGTGCTCACAGACCTGACTCGCTGCAGGCTCTGTTCTCTGCCAGGAAGCCTTTCATTGGCTGCCGGGACTCTTTTCAAAGCTGTAGTGCCTCTGCTCTGTTCCTGGTCATCATCTGTCCATCACTTTTTCCATCCTCCTCGCCAGCTTGTCCTATCTGTATGGAAGCTCAGAGCGGACATGTTTGTAAAAAAAAAAAAAAAAGAATTCAATGCCTTTATGTTGAGATAATGAATCAGTTATTAAATTATCTTGAATAACGAGCTTTTATCTTAAACAACTGTTATCAGTGGAAAGGTTGTTTCCTTTTCTAATGCTAATCACAGATAAGATGGATTCTTGACAGCTCGGGGTTTTTTTTTTTTTCTGCATGCTTCAATAAACCATTTAAACATCAACTGATGAGGGGGTAGATTGTGTTTGTGTTGTGTTTATGCCAATGAGAACTGTTTTTTGAGAAGCCTATAGGCTGGGATGGCAGTGTAGCATAATGGTCCACAGGGATATTTTAAGTACTAAAGGTGTGATTTTCAAAGCTGTCTTTAAGCAGACGCTCCTCTCTCTAGTAGGCTAACATGACGACGCTGTATTGCTGTGATGTCTGTAGTGCACGGACTGTGCCAACAGTGTCACAGCTGATGGAACAGGCAGCTGAAGAGAGAAAGATGACGAACGTGAGTGGTCAGGAAAACGCTACACTTAAAAAAAAAGGGTAATACAGCTGCCCCTGTTTGGCAGATTTTAGGGTTTTTGTCTCGACGATGAAGGCAAGCCAAAAGCAAGACAGACACTTCTCGCACAATTTGCCTGAAGGAAGTTGTGGCTACAAAGAAAAATAGGCTGAGCCTCTGCCTCGGCAGGAAGTCAAGGTCCTCTGGTCCTTCTGCGGAGACATCTTAAGTGCCTCCGCAATCTGAGTCAGTGGAAGAAAGCGCTCATTTACTGTCTGTTCATTATTCTATTGGCCATAAGTTTAGACACAAAAATTGTTGGCTAGACATTGTATTAAATGCTTCAGTGACTTTTGTTATTAGCAGCTCTGCTTTTACATTTTTTTGGAAACAAATAACTTGTATTGAGGTAACAATCCAGCAAAGGAAGAGGGTGTAAAAAATATATTCCACCCAAGCCTTTAGCCTTCTAGTCAGTACACGTCTGTTTTAAAGGAGAAGTTTGTTTTTTTTCACATTAAGCCTTATAATAAGGATATTTACAAACATATACAATGTTCTATAGGATTATCATGATGAACGGTGCAGCCATGAGAGCTTGAGCCCATTGCTGACATCACCTCTAGCCGAAAACAATGCAGGTTTAGGGGCATCTTAATTAAATCCGTCAAATAAAGGTAGTTTTATATAATGAGACAAGCACTGAATGTTTAGTGGTGTCTTCTCATATACCGAATCTCAAACACAAAGTTGAACAACAGCTTTCAACCCGGAAACGGCTCTTTAAGCTGCCTCAGGAAACAAACAAACAGCAGTTTCTGGCTTATTAGCAGCTGTTTCACTCTGTGACAGCACTCGAGAGGACGCCACTAAGCATTTGGCGATTGTCTCGTCCTTTAAAACAACCTTCCCTGACGGATTGTCGAAGCACTTAAAATGCCACTGAGCCTCAGTTGTTTTTAGCTCGCTGTGACATTAGCAACGAGCTCCAGCTCTCGTGACTGCGCCATTTGTCACAATAATGGTGTGGAGCGTCGTGTATGATCATACATTTCCATATTACACAGCTTTATGTGTAAAAATCAAACTTTTGCTGTAGTCTGGCGCCTGTATGTAAACTCATCTCTCACAATAATTAGTCAGAATGTAAATACCCTCGTATCAGGCGCCCCAGCAGCTCAGTCGGTAGAGCGGGCACCCCATGCACAGAGCAACCCCATGTTCGATTCCACCCTGTGGCCCCCTCTTTCTCTTCCCCATTTCTTTTTGGAATTCTTCAGCTGTCTTATCAATAAAGGCCCAAAGCCCAATAAAATATATATATTATTTTCTTTGAAACAACCAGCAGCGAGTGCATGTTATGTTCCACCCTTATGAATCTTCTGAAGTTATTTTCTCGTAATGAATTATCTCTGCATCTCGAGAAATCAGCCTTTAGTTGTTGTTTCTTCAAGATGAAGAGATAAACTAACCCATTATCACCAGAAAATAAGATTTGCTATCTGAAGATAACAAAATAATTAACACATGATGTCAAGATAACAGCATAGAGACTTTTATAGCTGCTCTATTGATGATAATGATGATGATTCAAAGTTTAAAGTGTTGCTCCACAAATGCAGCTACAGGCCACACTGATTATATGGATGAACAGTTGTGTAGTTGTGTTCATTTCCCAGCGTACTTGATGTTATTTTTAAGCACTGCTGAGTTCCTGTGAGTTTTGTTCCTCCAGTCCGAGCTTCTTACCTCAAATATTCCCCTCACTCATCTAAGGACAGCTCCAGATTTACTTCTCACTGATATGAATGCCAATTCAAAAAGCTACTGGCACTTTTATTAGCAGGAAAGCTGTAACAATCTGTTGTGCTTTGATCCTTCGCGAGCAGAACGTCCTGCTGGGTGAGATGTGACATTAGCATTACAGACTGCCTCACACCGGCTTGCCAGGTACAAGTGGGGACGGCGAAAACACTGATACGTGAGCTGTTTCTGCTGTCTGCTGTTTGAGAAATGCACACAGACGGGCTTTTTATCTTCTCCTTCCTGCACTCAGAGGCATTGTTCTCGGTTTTTGGTGGAAATGTTCGGGCAGCGAAGTGCTCTATTCATCTCTTTTTAACATTGAAGGCAGTTTTGTTTCTGTTTGCATGGTTTCCTGATTTTATTCAGTGTCTTTCTGTGACTGCAACTAACAATCATTTTCATCATCACTTTGTCAATGAAGGATTTTCTCTATGAATCGATAAGTTTTTGTCTATAAATGTTGGAAAAAAATTAAAAATGCCTGTCGTTTGGTCTATCAATTCAAAATTCTAAAATGCAGAGGTGGGAAGTAATGAAAGACAAATATGTTTTTTCAGGTATCTGTACTTGAGTATTTATTTTTCAAGCAACTTTTTACTTTTACTCCTTTTACTACTACTACATTTGTACACAAATACCTGTACTTTCTACTCCTTAACATTTTCAAAACAGGGTTGTTATTTTAGTTGGAATGCTTTTGTCTTTTTGGCTGTGCTCAGGACGCTTTGCCAACTCCACGTGTCGTTGTTTGACACTTTGGGAATGAGACTCAACAATCAACTCCTTTTCTGGTGCTTTTAGGATCAGCTTGAACAAATCCTGCAGATTCTTTCTTTAAGTTTAGTCTTTGAATTAATATGACATGAGGTTCAGTTAGCTTTGCACAGGAATGTTCTTCAAAGGGGAATTTTTTACTTTATACTTTAAGTACATTTCAGAACCTGAACTTTGTTACATATACTTGAAAAAAGAAGTTTGGTCAAAGCAGAAGTCCTGACTCGAGTCTTTTGCAAGTATCTGTACTTCTACCTGAAGTTGCAGTAGGTAACTTCTGCTGCCGAGTTAGCAAGCTAATGTTAGCTGTAGCATGAGACTCATTTAGAAGCAACTCTGCTGCACCCTCCCCTTCCTTTTTTGCTGTGGCTTGTGTTTTATTTCATTTGTTGTTGCTCCCTCTTCTAAGTTCAGTTTAAATCAAGACAAAACGGTTGCAGGGAAAGTTGCAGCAGAGTAAACTGGTCTCTCAGCTCAAGCTCGAGCCGACTGACGGCGTCGCTTGCAAACATGCTGTTGTCGGCAGAGGTGAGTCAAAGTGTAAGACACAAACGGCTAATCAGCTCTTATCGAAGTCACCTGTCGTTAAGAAGCCAGCATAGACCAGACGGAACAGTTAGGACGGAGAGTGCAGAGAGAGTCATTGATTGGGCAAATGGAACAGGAGCGACAGGATTTTTGTCAATCCTGAATACAGAGGCATGATGGGAAAACAAAGACTTTTCAATACTCTCAGACGACGTCACTTACTAATTGCTTTCTATGGATGTTAAGACATTTTTTCCAAATAGAACAAAGAAGTTATTGATATTTACCAAAAAAAGTTACCAGCTGCAGCTTTAAGTAAAGAATGTTTGCTCTTTTGTACTCTCTGCCAAAATGTTCCATTTGAAATTGGTTTTAAAAAAAAGCAGCAAGTCGTCAGATTTTACAAACTTGAAAAACCGCGTTTGACTCTTTTGCCTCAAAAACCAATCAACTATCGAAACAGCGTCCTTTTAAGTTGATTTTTATCTCTACATTCCTCAAAATGTGATGAAACATTCACAAAAAATGAAGCAGGCACACGCAAGTCAATGTCTGTGCGAACAGCGGCTGGTCAACAAGTTCACCCAAAGCCTGTGACCGTGCTCGGTGTCTCCTCATCATTTCCAGCATTTCTCAGTAACACATTTTGGATTTGCTTTGCTGTTTAGACCGCGGAGGATTTCAACTTTGATCAAAGGGAGCTCGGGGCTTTCTCGCTGTATTGGAGCTGCACGGTGGAGAATGGCGTGAAAAATGGGTGGAGGGGCACATGAGATACCCTGTGGGTCAACAACTTGATCTGAATCCCTGCCGACACGATAAACAAATGGCTGCTTACAGAGCCCAAATGGGCCTGGTCAGCAAATGCTAAATGTGGCTCATACATACAGTAAGTAAAGGGCTTTACCTGTAAATCTTCATTAGCGTGTTACCTTTTCTCGTTGCTGTATTTAGCAACAGCTTCATGTCTGTTGCTCCCTGAGTGTATGGTGGAGAGATAATGTGATTCCCACTGTTTGTCCTTGGGCTGTTTCTTCCTAAATGAGATCCTCAGCCCTGCTAACTGAGTTGCGTGGCAGATACCTATCTTCTAAAGGCCATTTGTCTGCCTAATTACTGGAACATATGTGCCGAGTATATGCTGGCCTTTTGCACTTGAACATGAGGTCACGAATGAGATGTTTCACATGCAAATGTTGCGGCCATCAGAGCAGTCTGAGATGTTAAGAGAAAACCGGCTGTCTTAGCCCCTGCTCTGCACTCAGATTTGGATGCATGTGGCCTCCTGCCCCCCAAAGTCATTTCGCCCTCGGGTCATGTGGTCGTCCATCCAGGTCAGTGCCTTCAAATGAGGCAGACAGAAAGGCCCCCGCCATTGCAGCAGTCACCCTCTCCCAGACAGCAGAATACACACTGGACGAATTAGGCACAAAGAAGACGCATCAATACTCAATTAGGGAAATGGACCATTAGTCATGTTTGGGAGCGAGTGTGTATTAGTGTGAGAGAATTGACTTGAAGTGAATAGTTGAGTTTGTTTCAGGCACAATTTATCCAGGAGGTCAATATTTTTTTTCTAATGTTTAACAGGATGTCACAAAAACACATAAAGTTGCTTTCTGATGCGGTTTTCATGTGTTTGCTGAACTGTAACAGCTATTTTTGACTCATACCTTAAGCTTGTTTGCTCACTTCCTCTTATGCAGCATCTCTCTACAGTGATATGAAAGACTACAGCATTGCCTTTGACACGCAGAAGCTCTCCCAGGTGAATATGCGCAGGGTAGCGTCTGACTTAATGCTCCCTTTCTCACCCCGTTTACTAAAGGAACCCATTTCTATTTATCTGCTCCCTGCGTTATTTCTGTGCTTCGCCCTCGGATGCATTGGGTGTGTTTTCTTCCCCGCAGAATCGTGGCTACAACCATGTGTTATTTAGGCCAATTTAGAGCTTTGCTCAGACCCAGGCTACGTATTTATATTGATAATTGAGTTATGAGATCTATAAACAGAGCTAACATTACGTTCCCATGACATAAATTTGAGGAAATGGGTTGGAATATCATTTACTCAAACAGACGTGAAAAGATTAGTGTTGGCGACAGTTAGGAAGCGTTCCCAGTGGGCTCGAGTTTATCACAGCTTGTACGCTTGCATGCACGGCTGCTCTTTACTCAGCAGTTGAGAAATACCACATCAAGGCCGGCCTGTTGTCTTTAAAATCCCATCATTCAAGAGACACAAGGTCTGTGGGTCAGAGAAGTGTGTGCAGTGTGTGTTTTTTTTTTTTTTTTTTTTTTTTTTTTTTTTT
>JAQLOL010000009.1:10203843-10220626 GCA_029783665.1 Naso thynnoides | reverse complement strand
ATCTATCTATCTATCTATCTATCTATCTATCTATCTATCTATCTATCTATCTATCTATCTATCTATCTATCTATATACATACATACACAATCACCCTAGCATAGTTGGTTGAAGTACCAGCAGGTGTGCACATGCACAAGGATATAAATAGTATTAATTTACAGTTTTGTCTCCATTACCCATGTCTACTTATGTTTACTGGCATTACAGTGTCTAGAGTTTAGTTTAAAAGCTAAACAGATCCATTACTTATACACACAGAGTGGCACCAAACAGGTGTAACATAAAGCTTCCAGCTGTTATTCTTTTGAGAATTTGTACTTAAAAAAGATGGGTTACACACCAATGAAGAAATGATGCATTTGAAAATAGAATTACAATATTAAATGCCAACAAAATAAAAGTTCAGAAGCCTAGCTAAAAAAAAAAAAAGGACAACACAATAATGAGTAAAATATGGTTAAAATATTAAATGTACAAAACAAAGAAAAGCTTAAAATGTGCTTTTGCTGCCTCTGACTGGGCAGATAACTAATCAAATTGGGTGACACTTGGGGTGGCCAATCAGATTACAGGCCCATGCCTCCCCTGTATAATTTCGCATTTTCTTTTGCCAAATTTCTGAAAATTCTGTTAACATTTGGGATACAATTGGATGCAAACCCAACAGAGAGGCCTGGTTCGAATGCCAAACTCTTAGATCAGACAGTAAATATGCTCAATTCTAGGTGTTTGTCCGTGACGATCTTTGAGAGACATCACAGAAGCAGCTCTTTCTATCATTTTAACAAACAGATAAATACTTAAACAGCCGCTTAGAATCAGCTCCTCAGTCTCCAGACAGAGCAGATATACAACATCTACAAAGTGCTGGCAACACTTATTTCTTGGCACACACCTTTCTTTACATCAAGCCTGAATTGGCAGCCTTTAAAGGAAGTGCTGCACTGTTAGCTGTCAAAGGAGCACAGCTGACTTGCTTGGAAAAAGATAGCACATCAGCAGAATAAGGAAACCACTGATAACAAGTGGGCAAGAACTCTTTTACTCTCCGGGAATTGAAGGGGATTTTAAGCCGCTGATCTCAAAGATTTCAAAGCAAATGAATCATATGACCATGAGTGTTTACCCAGACACACTTGATCGTAATTAAAAATAACTAGCATTGAGTGTGTCTGATACAGCTTAGATATTTAGCCGTGGATAAGAGAGCTGCGAGATCTGTGTAGAAATCAGAACAAGGCGATTCAAATTGAAATTCTTTCAGAGCTTTTATTGCTTCATTCCAAACCCCTGAGGCCGGTATCACTCTGATTCCAGCAACAGTTTGTATGCTGCTCCTGCCTGTTGGGATGTGTGAGTATGTGTGCACTGATGACATAGACTCCAACAGGAAGCCAGGAGCTAATGATTAGCACATGTTTAGGATCACTAGGGTGCCACAATCTGGAGTTCGTCATGCTGTATGTCTCTGATTTATTTGGTTGTTGTTGCTTCACAGGGAGGGGCAGGCCCATTTCTGAAAGGAGAGAAACTCAGACACTCTCCCTTCTATAACAACTTGGCCAACTTTATTTGATTAAGCTCCCAGCCAATGGAGATCTTCAGCTCAGTCATGGTCCAATGTGACATTGTAGAGTTTAAAATGGGAGAGGTGAGAGGGAGCACGCATGGCACAGATGCTCTCATGTGATCCGGCTTTCTGCACAGACCTGCATTTTAAACAGCAGAGAGAGTTTTAATAGCACAAGCAGAGGCCGGGTCACATTTGAGGTGAAAGAATCTGTGATCTTGTCTTTTTGTGAGTGCATCCTGTGCGTATTTATGGTCCATGTCAGCATGCAATCTCGCGTCACATCAGTGAGTGTGAACAGTGTAACATGGCCTTGCTAAGTGTGCAATCCTTTAACGCAGGTCCGAGTCTGGAGGGCTCCTCTCCAGCTGCTCCTGCACGGTCCGTAGGACGTTATCTGATAGCCACTAAGTAGCGAAACGCAAACATTAAGAGCAGTACAGAGAGGCCGGCTCAGGCCTGAGGATAGGGTAGCAAAAGGAAAGTGCCGTGCACATCCTGGAAAGCTGAGAATGCATCAGCAGGAGGAATGTCACCATCTCTAGTTTCAAAGTGAGCTGATGCATTTTGCAAACCAGGCCAAACTAAACCCAGCTGGAGCAAAAGCATGAAGGTCTGACTCCAAGACTCCTCAGATGTGATGAGCAAGAGATGACCAGCGAGATGACCTGAGGATTTTTTTTTTTTTTTTTTTTTTTAAGGCGTTGTCAGCTACTCCTGGTGACATTTGACCGGACTGACTTCAGAGCTTCGGTGTTTCCTCTTGTTTTGGCAGCAGCTTCCAGGGGCGAAGGAGCACTGATGAGGCGTTCCACCATTCCTTCATATTCCCACGGGTAAAATATGCCCGCCCAGCTGTCCCACTAAGAAGTCCTCCAGGCAGACAAAGCAGGGTAGGGTCCAAAACCTAATAACCACATAATCCCTAATTGTCTCACTCTTCCCTCAGTCCCATGTTGCTATTCGAGCTGCAGTAGTTTAAGAGAGTAATTTGGCCACTCCTGCAGGTGGAGCCCAGAGCTGTGTACCAGGGTTGGGCTTGAGCTGAGGCTGACTCATTTTGTCAAGAAACACAGGACCGTTCCAGGAATACGCCTCGACAGGAACGCAAGTCTCAGCTTGACTTTTGATGTCATATTAGATACACACTGATGGCACCGCTGCCAAAAAGAAAAGTGAAAGTTAGCACTCACCTTGCCCTCAACACTGAATCTAGAAATACTGGTGTAATTGCGGATTCAGATCTGAGCTTTTACAGCTGTATCAAGCCAGTTATAAAATCTACATATTATGATTGTAAGAGTATTAGAGGATTTACAGGATTCACGTCCAAAGACGAGTTATTTTTGCATAAATGTTTTCTGTAGGGAGTTGGTACAAATTCCTTTTAAAAGCAGAGGTGCGGCCCAGTGTTTCACAGCATTACAGTTTGTACTTTCATTAAAAAACAGTGAAATCACTGTGACGCCTCTGTGGTTTTCTTTTGGGTCAGCTGTTTTGCTCGAGATATTTTTTAAGCAGCACTGTCATTCTTTTGAACAAATTTGTGAAGCTCATTTAGGCAACTCAAAAATAATCCACAAACTTTGGTGAGCCCTCTAAAAGCAGCTCACCTGTGTCCCGGTGATTCCCTCAGTGAAGTGGAGGGTGTTGGTTTTATATTTCACCCGCAGCCATAATGGCTGTCACTATAGTTACGAGCTGCTCCGGCTGGTTTGCTTTGCTATCATTCACCCTTAAAAGAAGAAAAGCTGTGTGTTTTCATTCAGTGGGGGTAAAAGGTTTTGGATGGTGTTCAGTTCTACCAGTCATGCAAGACAGATCAAAACTCTTCAGTGTCATGGGTGAGCTCACACTGACAGCACAAAGTTATCAGTCAAACAGGTTGCTGCTAATAGGCATGCGGGCTAAAGTGTAAGAAACCCTGCACGTCTTTTAAACAATTCGCACAAGAGCCGGCCCAAGGCATAAGCAAACTAAAGGTCTTTTCGTGCCGCCGCGCAGTAAGTACCCTGAAAACTGCCCCGCTGCTGGAGGATTCCCTGGACGGATGGTGGATGGTCTGAGGCGGCAAGAAAGGGAGGTGTTTTTGTGAAAGACGTGGCGTTGGGACAGCAGTCCACACAAGGCCCAAGTAACCAAAAATTTCTACATATTTGGGTTATGTGACTGTTATTCGTTTGGTAGAAATATTGAGCCAAATTACAGATTGTCTTTGGGTTTCTTGTACAGCAGTAGAGCTGTGTCATACAGCTGGGACAACAACATCGGGGCTCCTCCATGTTTGTTTTCAGATCTACAATGCCTGCTATCCGGTCTGTGCTGCAGGTCTGCGGTCTGTCCTGTGTTGTTCAAACAGATCCAATTAACATATAAGTTTTAAACTTTCATCCTTCCAGCGATGAGAAAGACAGGAACACATGGTTGACAAAGTCCGTTAAAACGAATAAAGAAAAAGTTTTGTCTTTAGCAACTGGGTGCTAAATTTAGCTAGCACCCACTTAAGACCGGAGGTCCGCTTTGCCCGAACCCTTCAGTTTGATTGGCTGCCGCCCAGTGGTTACCACCTAAAGTTCAACACAGTGAACTCTGAGCAGTAGGGTAAAATCGGTGCATGTTCATGTGGGTGGCAATGACATCTTGATCCTACCGCCATGGTCGAAACTGCCTTCCCTTACTGAAATGACCAGAGGCGGCGAGTTGCCATGTAATGGAAAAGACCTTAAGCACTTGCTCAGGGTCACATGATCAGAAAGGGGGAACCAAGAGCATCTGATTTTTTAAACCTTTTTGTTTGATAATACAGTAATAATGCTGTGTTAACAATATCTTATCATGCATAAGACCCACACCATATTCAGTATGTCACTTCATTCTGTATCACTTAGAATATCAAAGTGAAAATCAACACCAGACCACTCATGCATTAGGTTATTTGCTACCATTTAAGACTGAAAACCATGGATGGGTAAAAACATGCCTGGCTGACAATGGTGTGATGCAAGCAACAACTGTACAGAACTGGGGGAAGTTGCAGACTTTGTCAATAAGTAAATGAGAGATTGCCTGCTCCCCAAGTTTGCAAAACTTTTATCTGCTTCCGTGTCCACTTCTTAATCAGAGTCCCCGTGTGGATTAAAATCTAGCTGCAACATTAGCTGCTCAAAGGTAGTTTAACAAGTCAATCTGTAATAACAGCCAATAAAATAATGCATTTACAGCAGGTGTGTGAATGGCCAGTAGACAATACGTAGTCATATCGGCGGAGGTTGGGGGGGGGACCCAAAATCAAATTTTTTAAAGGCTTGGGCCAGCTCTGATCCTCACAACAACTGGGTGTGTTTCATGCTGAAATACTTATCCCAAAACTACTCAAGAACAGTATAAATGGTTCATTAAAAAGGCAATGTGTGCATGCTTTTTAGAAAGGATATTAAACAACAAACCATTGTAAAGTGATACGATGGGTGCAATCTTTTAGTTTATTAAATTAAAGCTAATAAAATGCAATAAAGGAAGGCGGTGGCTCTTGGAGCTCAGCCTCATTTGTTCAGGAATGTGGCACAGATGCTGCATTATGAAAATTTACAACAACAGAGCAGCTTTTACGGATTAAAGTCATCTTTATTGTTTTTTAAATGGATTCAGCCGACCAAAATAGATTCAATTTTCTGACAATTTATGCTGCCTTGTCAAAAAATGCAGCCACAATGCAAACAGATGGCACTTTCCAAACCCTAAACTGGTCTCGACACACATGATAGCACATTTCAGTGGGCAGCAAATACTGAGAGAACAGCCCTTTACCTTGCTGTATGTAATCTCTCTGACCAGGAGGAGTGACGGACTCGTGATATTTACAGTCTGCACACATACACCTGCTACAACTGGGCCGCCAGGTTTGACTCCACACCCTGCTGCTGCTGCTGCTGTGGCGGACACAGGCCTCCACTTGACCACTGCATCAATTACATCTTCATAAACAACAGCGTGCCCAGCTGAGAGTGGTCGCCCCTCCCTCACTCTGTCTCTGCCTCCCCCAGCTCTGCCGTGACTCAAGGCTCCTGCCTCCACCCGGCATCCCGCAGAGAGGCCTGGGCAGCAGCGTGCAGTTCCTCTCCTGGCATGTTTACAAACACAGACCACAGGAATCCACCGGATGAGCCAAAAACTGCACTGGAGAGGCGAGACAGAGAGAGGGGGTGTTCAGTCTCTGACTGCAGCAGCTGATCACAATCACATTTGGACCAGGAGGGTTTCAAAACAAGCAAGTGTGTTTGTTCTTTTGTCACTGTTGTTGTTTGGGTTCTGGTTTGGTTTACGACTGAGTCACATGGGAGGAAACGGCCTGAGGCCACAGCGTAATGAGGGATGCAGGACCACGGCGGGGCTGTGGCGGGAAATCTTTGTCACTCATCCTTGAATCATGTGCACGTGGGGATGCTGGCAGTTCCATCAGTTTAGCAGGATGGAAACACTGCGCCCTGTTAACTCCCTTTGGCACTGGACACACTCTCCCTGAACAGGAGGCCTGCTTCACATGTGCACACACACACACACACACGGATGCATTCTGGGCATACCGCGGGGCCTGCAGAGGTGTGTGTTCACGTGCAAGAACACAGTGGTGGATAACGTATTTATATCCTTTACATTGCCTGAGTAAAAGTATCAGTACTACACTAAAAATACCCAACTACATGTAAAGACCATGCATTCAAGAAGTTACTGGAGCAAAAGTTTGTTAGTATCATCAGCAAAATGTACTAAATATACGACAGTAAAAGTATTCACAGTGCAGTTAAATGTCCCGGAGTGTTTTTCTACTATATCCGATGTGTCTGTTTTAATATTACTGTTGCATTAAATTGAGTATGTATATGTCTGAGTAGCATGTATCTGAGAATGGTTTGTATCTGGGTAGTATGGATGTGTAGTATGTGCTTAAGTATGTGTGTACAGGAGTTCAGGTAAATGTATGAGTACATAGTAGCAGTAGTTTGCTCTTGTATTTTTTCTGGCATGAATGTATGAACTAAGGATGGCTGATTTGCACAGCTTATCTTAAGCTCATGTTCTGCTAATCTTCTGATTGGTTTCTATTCAATGTTTTGTAAGTTCTGCGCATTAATTCGCCTTGATCCAAGTCAAATTTCTCCCAAGGGGGACCGGTAAAGAAATTTTGACCTTGGCATTGTTGGGCATGTTGCATTTTACTGCTGCAGATGTTTCATGATGAGTTCGTTGTAACTACTTTACATACTTACGACTAGTTTAACGCACAGCAGTGCATCATGTTCTCTAAATTCATCTTGCTCTTGTGTGAGACCAATAAAGTCGTAAAAACAGCCTGTTTTCGGCTTCGCGACGAGACATTTTGCAGCTAATTCAAAGAAGTTTTTAAAGAGTTAATTTTACTAATAAAGGAGGAGAATTTCAAATGCAAAACGCACAAAATTTTTCTGACGAGTTGAATGATTTTCAATGGACAGGAACGAGGTGAAAAATTGCAATCCGAAAAAGAAACTAATAACTAAAACGGTCAAACACAGAGTAGTGTAAGAGTTAGAAACCTGCCTGTGAGATGTGGTGGAGTAAAAGTACAAAAGTGGATAAAATGGAAACACAGTACAAGTACCTTGAATTTAAGAGCACACCCACACTAACAAACATCATCTTGATAAAAAAACAGCTGGTTCATGCGCCTCAGTGTGCACATTTAGCAGGGACAGTAAGGCTGTCCGGACAAAGTCTAACATCTGGAACAAAGCAGAGAGCCCCCCTTTAACGTCCTCACAGCAAGGGCTCATTTTTTGGTGCTTTCAGGTGTGGCCTGTGGAGAAACAAACAGCCGTAAACAGACATGTATGGTGCAATATGTGGACAGTGAATATCTCAGGATGCAGGATCGGGTCTTTTATAGGGCTCATAAAGACATCACAGCCATAAAATGCACCAGTAACTCATGAAATCATAAAAGGGCTGAATTACAGCACACACTCATTGGAATTTGAATGGTTATGTCATAGTGGTGTTTTATTAGGAGGTGTGAAATAGGAGCTGTTTAGGGCATA
This sequence comes from Naso thynnoides, assembly GCA_029783665.1. Taxonomy (NCBI): domain Eukaryota; kingdom Metazoa; phylum Chordata; class Actinopteri; order Acanthuriformes; family Acanthuridae; genus Naso; species Naso thynnoides. The sequence goes on along the minus strand of JAQLOL010000009.1, from coordinate 10,212,979 downwards.
AATAGAAAGACAGTCACACTGCAGTTTAAAGACTTAAATGATGATACGTTGGGTTAATCCTGTGGTGTTTGGTGCATTCCGGATGATAGGCCAGGAGGAGGAAGAAAGAGGGGGGAAGTTTTGGAGCGGGCCTCTGGTGACGTGCAGGGCCTGCAGGGCGGTGTTCTCAGGCGGAGACAGAGGCTGACTGGGGTGTGTGAGCCACATCTGGAATAGTAGCGACAGAGGAAGAGTCGAAAAGCGCAGAACCCTGCTGATACTTTCACAACTCTTCACTCCAGCACTCCTTTTCCGCGGACGCAAGCCTCTCGCTTTGCTCTTTTCTCTTGTAAGTTGGACTAAATGTGCCGGAGCGCCTTGTTTTCAGGGAAACCAGTGATTTGGGGTTTCGTTCCATTTCTTTTTTTCCACTCACGCACGACAGGACTTCCCCCCCAGGACTTTAAATCGACTTTGGATTTACTTATTTTGAACAAAAACATGTGGTTTTATGTCCAGTGCGTTTCGCCCGACTCGCTCTTCCGACGTCAGTTTAGAGTTTTGAACTTTATTTAGTCGCACTACACTTGAGAGGAAAAGTGCGGAGGCTGTGGCGCACGCATGGCGGCGGTAACGTTACGCTGGAATGTTTTTCACGCAGATGGGCTGAGTCTGTTTCCCAGCAGCATGCATTGATCAGGCTGCTCTCTCACCCGCATCGACCTACAGTTGCTTTCCACGCTCTCCTTCTTCCTCTTCGCCTTTTATTTTTTTTGGTGGTTTTGCCAACACGCGCCGCTCAAATTAACGAGTTGCAACGAAATCATTTGGACTTGTGAGTAGATCAAAAGTTCATTGTTGTGAAATCGACTCGAGAATCGATCTCTCCGGCCTGACTTCAACTCTTAAAGCCAACCATGACCTTTTTTAGTCCCATCGGGAACAAATTAAAGTTCCTTCCTTCTTTCTCTTTACGTGTGTAAGGGGATACTTTCACATTGAGGTAAACATTGCGGTTGGCGCAGGCGTGGGGAAACGGCGCCATCTAGCGTCGAGGCGCGCCGGTGTGGAGCTGCGCGCCTAACGGGGGGATTTGGTGGGGCTGTAACTTCATGTGGATTGACTTCTTTTACTTTGTCTCGTGTTTCCGTCTAGATCTACTTGAAAAATGCTGCTCATCCTGCTCGGAGTGCTCATCTTGCACATCATCACCCTCATTCTTCTCATTGTGTCCACAGCAGCCAGCGTAAGTTGCATTTGTTTTTTTGTTGTTTTTTTTTTAAAATCAGTTTGCATTGTGAAAAAGAAAATGGGAAATCTAAGAGATGCATGATGTGAAGCTGCTTTAATCGTTGATTTTTACAGAGGTGATGTGTCTCAGCCTGATGCTCAGACAAGCAGCACAGATGCTGCAGTGGATCAAAATGTTTTTGTGTTGTTGTGTTTGCCAGGCCTGGACTGTAGGTGGGGATAGGAGCACAGACTTATGGTTCACTTGCACGACAGCTAATGGAGGCTACCGCTGCCAGCCGGCCAGCAATGACGGTTTGTCATCATTTCCTAAAAGACAAACTGAAACCAAACGTTGTGTGCCTTGATTGTAATTCAAGCTGTGTCACGCTCTCCATGGTTTCCGTGTGTCTTCCAGACTGGATCCAGGCAGTCCAAGCCCTCATGATCCTCTCCATACTCTTCTGCTTCTTCTCCCTCATTGCCTTTTTGTATCAGCTCTTCAGACTGGTCAAGGGCGGACGCTTCTTCTTCACCTCCATCTTCCAGATCTTGGCGAGTGAGTATGACTTCATCGCACAGCTGAGCGGTTCCACCCTGAGCGGATGATATCATCATCATCATCATCATCTCTCGCTTCAGACGGTCCTCACCTCTCCTCTCGTCTCTTCTCTAGGTGTGTTCGTGATGTGCGGCGCCATCATCTACACCGTGATGAGTCCGGATGACGGATCCGGGACGCAGTTCGGCTACGCCTACGTGCTGGCCTGGGTGGCTTTCCCTCTCTGTCTCATCAGTGGCCTCATTTATATCGTGCTGAGGAAGAAGGAATGAGAGGAGGAGCGGAGGAGACAAGAGGAGGGGTGGTTAGGATGCCCCTTAGAACAACATCGCACTGTGCCTACTGCCCACAGACCACAGACTGACATCCCAACAATACAACAAAAGTGCATGTGTCACTAACAATCGTTAAGCTCAAACAGAGACATTTATCACCGCTGGGGATTTTTTTTCTAGTTGAATTTCAATATCGATCACATTCAGAAAACCATCACACCTGTTTTTTTTGTGTGTGTGAATTCCAACAAAGGCTGAGTGTCACCACGCGTTTCCTGTGGCGACTTCAAAATGTGTTGGTGACATGTCGACTTTTGTTGCATGCTGGCGCCCGACTCCCACCAATCCATCGTGCGTGATAACAACCACGAGCAATCCTGCCTCGCTTCAGTACAAAGATGTACATAGTGTCTGTGGTTTTTAGACATATTTATAACATTTTTACCTACATTTTGTACATAGTGTTGTCAAGTTAACATTGTCATGCTCATTTGTGTGAGGGACAGACTTTGTGTCGCTCACAAATCATGCAGCTGTGCCAAAGAGATGTCGCTTCAACTGCCAGAGTGTCAAGCTTATAAAAATGTCCTTTTTTTCGTGTGTGTCAAATGCTTTGAACCGTGTGCCTTACTTAGAATATCTGTTCTTCTTGAAGGAAATGAGAACACCCTCAGTAACTGAAAAAAATTAAAAGTTTGAATAAACTCATGAAGTTCTTAAGAATTATCATTGTACTTGATAAGCCAAATAAAACTTGTTTTGCATTTTGTAACGTAGTCTTGAAAAATGGTGCTTTTTATCTACTATTCTTGAAATGTATTCTTTGTGTTGCAAGTGTGTCCTGTGATTAATTTGCTTTGTACAAACCTAAGTTTGCCTTTTTGTCAGTATTCTTTTAAATAAACCCTTTGAAATTACTTCCTCCTGCTGTTGCGAAGTCCAGCCACGTGCATATTTCATCAAAGTTGCTTCGAATGAACCCTGAAGTACAGTACCGATATAATCTGAGTGTTTATATAGTGTCACATCATTCCTACCTTGTTTTCTTGTTGGGTGATATTTCTTTGAAGTTATATTGGCTCATATATTAATTATGCGGTAAGCTTGGACTTGCAAGTGTTTGAGACCGACCTTTGGTCATGCACATCTCCTGTAGTAGCCTAATTGGACCACTAAGTGGAGCTGTGACACACAAAACAGTCATCTGATCAGAGCACCACAAAGTCAAATTTTCAGATTAAAAAAATAAACTCAATTCAGTTTAAACACAGAGCGCAAAGGTGAGATTAAGTACAATTAAAGCTTCAATTAAAAAGGGTTCTACTTTTGAAGAAAATGTCTTGTTTTTTCAGATATTTTGGGGGCCCTTTGTGCCTTTACTGATGGGATAGCTGAGGGATTGGAGGGAGTAAGGGGATGACACACAGCAAAACGCCACAGGGTCAAATCAAACCCGGAGGCGCTGCAGCGAGGACACAGCCCCTGTATGCGGGGCGCCCGCTCTACCAACTGAACTTCCGGGGCAGTCCTCAAAAATGTCTTCTAATCAAAATTGTAAGAAGCTAAAAATGGTTATTAGCTTTTTAATAAATCTTTAATATGTCCAGTCACTGATTCCTCAGCATCCACGCTGAAGAGAAATAAATTTATGGACAAACCAACAGCACCACCTGGCTACAGCTGGAGGACTCGCTTAGCAACTGCTGGAAATGCGGCACCGTGTTCAGACATTATTTTAGCAAAACGGCATGATTTGAATGTTAAATGTGGTTCAGGGAAGAAAAAAAAGTCATTAGCATCTCTGTGAAGAAAAGTAAAGCAGATTTCTAAAAGTATCATTTGGATCATTGACTGCTAAATAGTTATATGAAGCCTCCCATGAAGAACGAGATTCTCTGACAATTTGCCCTTTTAGGCTTTAATTAATACAATATTTATTAAGTAGATTAGATCACAGTGATGGCACCTCATTTTAAGTCCCTCTGTGTGGGTAAATTTAAGACTAAGTCAAAATAATATCACACAGACGGTTGCACAAAAAGAAAGACGTGAGTGGTATACATGTTGTGTTGTGCAGTGGGATACCAGAGTCGTAAAACTGGTTTAAAAGGACCTCAAATTTTGCATAATACCATCAAATCACAGTCCTTTACATGCTATTCACACACATCTTTGGTTGAAGCCCTCAGAGAGACGACTGGAACTACAACCACATTACAAACATCTGACTTTGCAGTGCTCATTTCACATCAGGTAAGTTAACTTCATTTTAAAGCTAGAAATCTACACAAATAACGGAGGAGTAGCTCAATAGCCCTCTTCATCTCTTTTGGCTCTCTGCAATGTTTACTAACACATAATTGGTCAATTATATGTTGCTGTAACATAGTAAGTGCAAGAATCACCATTAGATGTCAGTACATGATTTATTCATATGCATCAGTATTAGTTTTATTCAGATCTTTAAGGAGAAGTACCAACACAACACAGTACAAAGAAATGTCCAGCACTTAAAACATGCAAAGTACTAAAAGCAGTTATTCATGGTGCAGAACAGCCCATTTCAGAATAAAATACAAGTAAATTTTATTATTGGATTCTAATCAGAGATACATTCATAAGCATCAGTACTGCAGCGTTAGAAGTGGAGCTTTCATTTAGTCTTAGCCTATCATTATATATCATGAGTTACTTGCGGAGTTATAGGCCTACTTTGCATTCGCAGTCTGAATCAAAGCAGTAAACTAAAGAGCAAAGTACTTATTAACTAAAGTCATTTTATAAATGTTGTGGAGTACAAAGTCCAATATTTACTCCCAAAATGCAGTGGAGTGGATGAATATAGCTGCATAAAACTGGAAATGCTCAAGTATTTCACCTCAAAATCGGACACTATAGTGTACAGTGAGGAGACTTTATCTTATTCTTTTAACTGTGCTTGAATCTATAAAGCAGCAAAGCAGTCAGTGAGTCAACACAGTATGTTTTTGCATTTTTTCATGTCATTTATTTATTTGCCCCATAAAATCAAGAATACGCAACAATATGAAAGCAAAATTTTTTTTAAAAAGGAGGTGCTGGAGAGGTTTGAAACCCGGAAGGGCTTATAGGAGTACCTCACCAAAAATTATGCTATGGTGTATTCAACAACAAATAATGTGATTGCATGTACAATAAGAGGGATTCAACGGTGAGCAACAGAAAACCAAATGAAGTTCAGATACTTTGATCCTGTTGCTTGTAATTCCACTAGGTGGTGACTGCAACTCACTCTTCTGCTCATTCCTTTTCTTGAGAGCTCCTTCTTTGGAGTTTTTAAAGGTAAAATAAATGAATAAATACAAAAATAAAAAATCTAAACTCAAAGTCATACAACATCAGAATATATTTGCTGTTCCTCTGCTGAAGAAGTTACATTTCCTCACTGTGTTTGCTTTTTTTGAAGCATACAATACTGGGGTAACATGACACTAATCTTCTCTCCTTCTCCCTCTCAGAACTTGGCAGCACAGTGGATTATTGAAATAGGATTCTGCCTTTGATCAAACGCAGTTTATAGATGTCTTATACTTAACATCAAAAACAAAGTTCAGGGCTGCCAGCTCCCGAATTTACAAAACTGCTGCACGGAGCGCACATGATGTTTAACTGCAAAGCCACAGCTGAACGTTTTGACGTTTTCTGATGAAAATATATTTTTTTGTCAGAGGCTTTTTGCTGCGTCTAATAGAAGAAATCATTTATAACAAATAAATAGAATAACATAGTAAATAGTGTCTGTTTGTGCACCAAGCTTGACACCATTAGTTGATCTTACTTACCCTTATTTCTGACTTAAAGCTGGAGTAAGCACTTCATTTTTGGTGTCATCAGGCGAAAGTTTCGTAATAATCTTTCAGCATGTTGTAATTCAGGTGACCTGAAATAACACTAGACTTCTGCACCTCTCCTTGGCTCTGTATTTAGACCGTCAAAAGGTATTTCAGCCAATTATGGGTCATGTCAGATTGTGTGTGTTCCAACGCTGTGCTTTTAAGTAGTGTTGTAGTCAAGACTACACTAACCGAGACCAAGACTTGACAGAGACCAGAGTGTGTCGAGACCGTGGACATGACCAAGACTTTCAGGGGCTGAGATCAAGTGAAGGCCAAGACCATTAAAATATTTTCCTCTGATTTCAAGATTTGAAAGTTTAATGGTTTTTTTTGCCAGCCATCTCAGTAAGCACTGCCTTGCAAAATCTGCACTCTGCCGAATGTTTTCTCTTGTATGTTGTTTTGCTTATGAATTCTCTGTGATTGAGGTAGTCAAATTTTGATGAATCAAAAAAATCAAACCACAAATGACTTATGTCATTGGCTGCATTTGAAGAGGAAAGATTTACATCCAATCACAGTCACTATGTAAACAAATATGTTGTGGTCTTGATTGGTCTTGACTGAAAATCCAAGACAGAGACAAAATCGTCAGAAAGTGGTCTTCAGACCAGCAATGAGACCAAGACCGATCTTGAGTGCTGCAACACTACTTCTAAGCCAGAGGTGATGTTGCTATGAGCTGATTGGCTGTTAAAACAAGTGACGTGCCTTACGTTCCAAAACTGGCCTCTGGCGACTTGACAAGATGAGTTGCAGGCGACGCCATCAGCTGGCTTGAACTGAGACGGACCAGTTTACACCGCTGCAACTGTCCCTGCAACCATTTCCTCTCGTTGTGAATCTTTGGTGCAAAATGAACTTAAGCGAGAGAGTGACAACAAACGAAATAAAATGCAAGCAAAAACAGGGAGGGGGCGGCAGAGTTGCTTCCTTAGGAATCTCATGCTAAAGCTAGCTTGATTTCTAGACATTGCCTACCCTAGCTTTAATGGTACATGAAAATATATATGTCTTATGTGTATCTTATATCATATAGGCCCATGATTATTAAGTTAAAGAAGAGGCTAAGGTAGAGGCTCCCGGACCCTGGCACTTTTATTTTTCAACATTTCTGATCCTACCTGCAGTTGAGGAGGGCATGAATCCTTTTTTGTAGAAGTCTGGACCTCCAGTTCGGGGTCCACAGCAGCAATGGCATTGCCATCCCTGTCAAAACGGCGACCACTGAGCTCCTTCTTCATCTTGCTGAAGACTTCTTAGTCTGCACTAAGAGCAGTTTCAGAGGTGTTGGACGAGTTCAAACCTGCAGTCCTGGATGGTCGTGTGAAGGTCCGTTATCACAGACAGTGCTGACTTGCAAATTTCCATTACTCAAAAGATAAATAATACAGAAGTTATTAACTTCAAACTTTGTGCATAATCACTCGGTTGAACTGCTTGCATGCAACAAAGTCTGCGTTACTCATCTCCTTCTTCCTTAGGCCGAAAACTTCTCAATCACCCCTCGTACCAAATACATCAGATCCAAAGGAAATGTATTTATTCACATGTATATTTTCAATAATGTTGGAAACATGCTGATGAGACCTTACATGTAAAATATTGTTATTTTTTCTGTAATAATAATGCTCTTTTAAAGTTTCATGTCAGTTTAAAGTTTTCTTGCTACACGACATTACAGAGAATCTCAGACTTCACAAGGGAAACGGCAGCAGCAGCCGTGACAGACAAACACCCAACCTTTTTTAAGCTGCCTGCCAGACGCCGTGATGCAAATTTGCCATTAGTTCACATGCTACCCAACGCCATCTGTGCACACACTTGTATGCCTTAGTGCACGTCAGCAGAGCGCCATGCAGGAAACAGAATTCACCACACGCACAAATACACACCAGTATCGTATCCCTCACAACCTGCAGACAGAAGTAAAGACTCATCCTCAGGTTTGTTGGTTAAAGACTTCTTCCTAACTTCATCAGTCCTGACACAAAGGAGAGGCCAGTTAACGCCGCTCTGCTGAAAGTCCCCGAGCATACAGATAACATATTGGAGATGTCAAGAAAACTCCGGAGGCCTATAATGGCCTCACAGCTCCATTTCAAACGTGGTTAACCTTAGGGGTTATTTATCACTGAGAAGGTCACTCGGGGGCACTTAGTATTTACTGCAGGACATGCGGGATGGTGGAGAGGGGATTTGAAGGGAAGCCACCCTCATCACCAGCCGCTGGGTACGTACTTTGGTGGCTGCTACATACATCTGCACTGTTAAGCTGCTTGATAAAGACCAGGATATTTCACTGACATTTCTGACTCGTCTTAGTGTTACACTGCTGCAAAAAAACAGACAAGAACATTTTTACATGTCACAGCCAAGTGCTTTCTCTGCATCCAAGGATCATTTCCATAAGTCTATGGTTAGGAATTTTTTTATGGTGTGGCAGTAATGGTCTTGAGGCAGCACACACAATGGGCTGCAGCCAGCTGATGGGTCCCTGAAAGGGACATGTGAGGACTTCAGAGGAGGCTGCAGCCCTCCTCCTTTCTTTCTTTTTTAGATTTGTTGCCTTTTTATCCACGGTGTCTGTGTCCCGGAACAAACCCCGGAGCCTTCAGATGTAGTTAAACGATGGAGAAAATGGACAATCCCAGTTTATTCAAAGCTGATTTCATCGCGCCCATAAATCTCTAAAAAAATCAAAGACCATCATGTGCCCGCCCCTCTCTGCTCCCTTTGTCTTGCTAATACACATTAGAGTGCGGCTGGCTGCCCACTTTGACGGCAGCCTGGACAGGATCTGGGCAAAGTTGCAAATGTGGAACCTGGAGGCACCTTTGACCCATGACCCCTGCCGTTAAATCTTACCACAAGCATCCGCTTCGCACCCCTGCCATGTAGAGGAATCTCCCAGCTCCATTTCCTGCCTAAAACTACCTAAAAACTCACAGGGAGACACAAAGATATATGGGATAAAGATGACAAGAGGACAAGACGAAATAAATAAAAATGTCGTCCGACGCGCTCATGACCACAAATGCATGACTGCACATGCATACACACACCCGAACAAACTCACCCAAATGAACATAAAACCATTTAATCTAAATTATAAGCGAATACAATCCCACAAACATTAAATCCCACGTCATACTCTTGCAGCATGGGCACAGATGTCAGAAATACTGAGCGCCAAACTTCAACGCTGCATAAGG
>JAQLOL010000009.1:10136564-10147135 GCA_029783665.1 Naso thynnoides | reverse complement strand
CCAGCACTGGAGAGCATTTTTTTTACCTGTAGATATAATAACTTTATTGGCTTTATTTAACAGCCTTGACTGGAAATGGCAAAAGAATGCACTGTGTACCTCAAGAACATGTAGAACAAAAATAATATTATTCAACATGTACCCAAAGTTTTTTACAGAAAATATTCAGATGTAACCAACTTTGTAATTATAAAGATTTTCTTAAGTAACTGTAATTCAATTGCACATTTTTTTCAAAGTAATCTCCCAACACTGATGAGCTTTGGAAAGAAGCAGGTTTACTGTATGCTGAAGATAAAAGACATCCCTGTGATTCAGCTGAAAAAGTCCATTTCATGTTCTGTCTTTGATTACATTTTGTTTTAAAAGCTTAACTTCTTAGTAAAACATTTTGATGGTAATTAAACTGTGTATTAATGTCAAAACAAAGTAAGAAGTTATGTTTCAGTCTGACAAATAAACGACTGCGGCATGTTGTTGTCTCTTATAGGTCCACGTGGGCTGTGCACTTCTGCATGAATGACACAATAAAGAGCATAACTAATTAACTAGAGCTGCGCTAAACCTCATGCGTTGGAGTGGATGCAGTTTGTAATTCCTTATGAACAGCAAATTTTTGTTGGAGCTTCAGTGTCACAAAACTTGAAAGCTTAAAGTTTCAGTCAGTCGCCGCTCTAAATGAAAAGTAGCTGACTCAAGACGTTTCTTGGCAAAGCACCTAAATAAATCAGAAATCACTCAAACGCATGCTGTTTGTCTCTGAACTAGGCTCATTAGAAATGTACAAAGGCATTTTTCAGCCTTCCACTTGTATTTTCAATCAGTCATGCAGCTGTTACATCCGTTGACAGTTTTTTTCTGTGCAAAAATGAAGCAAAGCTCGTCTGTGGGCAGCCAACCCCCTGAGGAAGAGACAAGACAAACATGATAAGAGGCTGTTGGTTTAATTACAGACTGCAGGCAGCCCTTAATGGAGTTCAGCTCAGGGTTGAGGGAAGTATAAGGTCAGTGCGTCGTCGACGCTCCTACGCTGATGCTTCCTACATTCCTGAACACAATGTCAACAGGAAAAGAGGCCGATTATTACATTAAGTTCAGCCTCTAAAACACAAGACAGGCATGCAAACTTTACTTTATTGTAGTCGTTAAAAAACACAAATTTGAATACTGATCCCACATTTGCAAAGCATAAATAAGCTGCATGAAGCCAACACAAACAGTGTACTGACTGTAATGAACTCTCTGCACAGCGAACCACGCTCATTAGCATTGAATAAATACACTGCTGCACTAGAAACCTGTTGCATATTTCATAAGGATTGTGACAGTCCACTGAAAATTCAATCTCTTCCAGATTTACAGTACATTCTGCAGCAGTAAGGGTGGGCAAATACCATTACCCAACTTCGGTATACATACTTTCCTGGGGTCACGATGAACAATTTGAGTACTTTTTGCCAAATATACACTACACAGGTCTTAACTCGGGGATTCAGAGCTCTCCGGATGTTTGATTTATGGACCCTTCAGTTCGCAGTCTGGCGGAGTCGTTCACGACTGGAGTCTCTAAAGCTTTAGGTTAGAACAAGTGAGGTGGGATCCAGTTCTCTAATTCAGCTTTCAAGCCCGCTGCAGTTCGGCATCCCTCGTCCATTTTACTTTTCCCATGGTCTATGAGCAATCAGCTGTTATATCCTGCCTGTAAATCTCTCCATCACTTATGGCTGCCAGCCCGGCGAGGAGGAGTTGGCTCGTCCCTCAGGTTGCTCAACTCACATCATAAATCCTGGACCATCTGAGCTCAATCTGTCTTTCAGATCCGTGAAATGCCAAGGCTACCTCAAGGCCTTGTTTTCCACGAGTGTTGGTCTCATATCAAATGTGCTGTGAGTGGATCTGTGTGTGTGTTTGCGTGTGTGTGTGGTAGTGGTGGGGTGCCAGTGTAAATGTTCCATCTGCACCTGAAACAATATCAAGATGTGGCGTTAACAGCTATGGTATTGTAAATGTCATATCACTGGATACTATTAACCTCAATGCATTTTAAAAAAAAATCATAGTCTGCCATCCATCCATCGCCTATTAAACTATCCATCTAGCAGTGTTGGGGAGTAGCTTGTAACGTAACGAAATTACGTAATTTAATTACAAAATAAATGTAAGTGCCAGTTACAGTTACTGAGAAAGAATATGTAATTAAACTACATTTAGTTTATGAAAATGTTAATGATTACAAAGGGGATTACATCTGAATATTTTCTGTAAAAAACTTAAAGGTGCTGTCAGTGGTATTTAAAATTTTTCCCCATAAATTTTTTAATAAGTGTTCAATCACTCCACCCTCAGACAGGCATCATTTATATCAAGTGTTTTGTCAGTAACATGGGTCATTGCCTGGTTTATATGTTTGGAAATGGTTAGCAGTTAAAACATAGTAATATATTTAGAAAAATAATCTAAAAGTAATCAAATGTAATAAGGTACACTACTTTGATAAAGTAATTGAACTAGCTACATTACTTAATACATTTTAAACAGGGTAACTAATCATTTGTAACCTATTACATTTCCAAAGTAACCCCACCAAACCTGACATTTAGAGTGGCGTTAAATTAAAGGGATATTCTGGAATTTTTGTAATAGGGCCTTATTTTAGAGTTACCAATTCCTATTCCGATTGATGGAGACCATTTTCAGCTCACTGCATGCAGTGTGGAGTTTACCAACCAAACTCAAATTAAATACTCCACAAAGCAAGTTGAAAATGACATCAGTCTGTTGACTGAATGTTGTGAGTGTTCTTAGAATAATTCAAAAAGTCAAAATACAGCTGACTCACCTTAATTTGTTGCTCTGATTAGGGTTAACAGTACCACAAAGCTGCCAAACTCTTCGCTTCCTGTTGCTACTACTGTTAGCTTCCTGTCGCCGTTTACCCTAATCACAGCCACATAGTAAAGAAATTCAGTTGTAGTTTGACTTCTAAATTATTCTATGAACACTCAAATTCGCTTCATATTCAACTTGCTTTGAGTGCACTGCAGTGTCCTAAATCAGAGTTTGTCAGTGGCTGTTGTTGGGTCCCTTGACTTGCACCGCGGCAGTGAAACAGCAAACTGTCCAAACCCTGTACTGCATGCAGTGAGCTGAAAATGGTCTTTATCAATAGAAATAGGACTGTGTAGGTCATAAATGAGGCCCTATTCAAAAATTCTGGAATATCCCTTTAAAATACAAGCATCTAGTGGTGGACGAAGGGCTCAGATCTGTAAGTAAAGCAAGAGTAGCGATATCGCAGTGAAATAATAAAATAGAATTTTACTTTTACGGAACGACATAATTTCTCTACTAGAGGTCTCTCAATCAAAACAGTGAGAACAGCAGATGAAGATGATGTGAAGTAACGTGAGATCATGGATTTGTTTATTTCACAGATGAAAATCTGCCTGAGTGACTCATGCAGAAATGTTCACAGACGAGGTAATGTATTTTAAGTTTGATTCACATTACTTTAATCTTATTTGAGTATCAGCTTCCTCACTTTGACTGGTGTTACCCCGGAAGTTATCGACAGGCGGCATAATGAAACGCACCGTTAACTGAATAAAATAAGATTTCGAATTTCTCTGATTTTTAACTTTGTTGGAAACATTTGGAATACTGTAAGTAAACAATGTAACAAAATAAATAATAGAGATGCAAATGTTTTTAAAAATCTTGATGTGGAAATGTTTCATTTCAACAATACAAAAGTTGTAGCATCAACGCACACTGAAAGTAATGCTCATTACTTGTACATTATACTATTGTATTATAACTACTGATGCATTTATGCGTAAGGATCTTTGACTTGGCATCTTGTAAGGATGGGGAATAATAAATTTTTGATTATAATTTACTTTTTTATTTTTATTATTGCTTATTATTAGCCTCCTCAAAATCTGCAAAGTGGTTAGTAACTAAAAGCATTATACAGGTGCAGCAGTGAGACAAGTAATGTTGTGTAAGATTGGAGCAGAATTGGCAAAAGTAGCGGAAAATGTAACTCAAGGTCAAGTGGATGCGCTACACTACTCCAGTACTTGAGTAAATGTACTTAGTTACTTTCCACCACCGCAAGTGTCACACAGGGACAGGAACATTTATGCAACAATACAGAATTGCCAACGCCTATGCAGGTACATTAAATAATTTTTATATAACGTTTAATTTTGTTGACTGTAAACGAAAAACTGCATTTTAAAAAGTGATCAGTGCCACTTAGCACAGCTTTTAAAATCTAGATTAATTTGTAATCCCCATTACCGGATGAGTCTTTATGCAAAACTGAAAAAGAAAACAATGAATCAACTGAATACATTTAAAACAGCTCAAAAACACAGAAAACACAATAATGCAATTAAAAGACCATTAAGCTCATCATTCCTGATGACTAATCCCGCTTTAAAAAGGGATCAACTTGAGTTCGTAATGATCCATTTTAATTACTGTTGATAAAAAGTCGCTCATATCACACATAACAAGCATCTGTTCTCTATTTATGCAAAATCTACCACTTATTATGTGTGCCTGCGTGTATGTACACGCTCTGTCTCTCAGCACAAATACATCCACAATGCAGTGCAGCTGGAGCTCGCCACACCCTGGCAAACAGTTATTGAGATGGTATTCAAGAAGAGGTGGCGGAGAGCAGCATGCCAGGAACCTAGTACGAATTATCGTAAGACTGAATGCATCATCGAGTTTACTGCAGGCTAATACCTGTCACTCCTGAGCCTCTCTCTGTTTATGTGCTAACGGCTGATAAAAAATAATGAAGGCCCTTTGTGTATTATCCAGTATTACTGACGCTTAAATTATGAGTTTAGAAAACACTTATGATTGAGAGGTCAAATTTATTGCTATATAAATAGATTTATAGATAACTTAACTGTATTAGACCATGAAAATAATGCTTTTATCAGGAAGAAGCTTCCCCCAAACCTTCAGATCAAACAGATAATTTGAAAAATGTTACAAAACAACATTTTACTGTGTCTCACATGTTATATACATGCTGTTATCATGTCGTTAAATTGCTGTTTATGTTTCAGGCTCTGCTTCCTGTCTGTTCCAGTGTGTTTGCATGAGATCTAGGTGATGAAAGGTGCTGTGCAAGGTGACACCTCCAACAGCTGACAGAGGAACACCGTCCTCTCAGTTTTTTCATCCACACTTTAAAAATAGAACTCCTGAATAATTCTGTTTAAGCCGCATCATCTTCTCTTTGTCCACAGATGGAAGCATTATTATGTTCCACTTAAGTCTCTTGTTTGTGTTTCTAGATGCTGAGTGTCCAACCTGCCGCCTGTCCTGTTCCTCAACTCCAGGCTGCAGACCTGCACTTAGAGTCTGAAAGGTGTTTGTGATAACCATCATCTTCTGTCATTTGATGCATGTTAAAACAGTCCCCGTCATTTAGGCCTGTAATACCTATCTTCCCTTAGATGTCACAGCGTTTTCATTAGACCTGGTGCTTAGCTTGCTGGGGTTCATTATGGCCTTAGATACCCTTTTAAGGACACACTGCAAAGTTACCTGAAAGACTGAGCTTAAAGTGAGCTTTGTCTCCCCACACTCAGACTTCAAGAGACGAAAGGGTAACAACAGAGGGAAGGATACTCTCTGCTCTTTGGAAACTGTTTGCCTTAAATTTGAAGGTTGATTCCTATAAGCAGCAGCAGCAACAGGGCTGATTCTCACCTTGTGAGTCTGTGTGTTTTTGTTAATATTTGTGTGTGATTGAGGCAAAATGTGCTTCATCAATACACGTGTGTTAGGTCTATCTCCAGTAGGGATGGGAAGATTAACCGATTCGTATTCATACTAAGACACATGCGGGCAAGATGCGAGTGCATCGGTAGAGCAGCTGTGAATGGATACAATTATGGAAAGAAATCAAAATACATCCATTGTTAAATGTTAACATCGGTAAATCCGATCTAATTGATCATTAGATGTTTATTACATTTGTTTAGAAATGTGACCAACCCAATAATCTGATATTTTGACATTTTATTTCTCCTACTTTGGACCAATGTTACATTAGCACTTTATCAGAGAGAGCATTGATCAATAATTAATCAAACTCATTGAATATAGTAGTGTCATTCCTTTGCATTGTCCAATCACATCCTATTGTATCGAATCACTATGTGTTGAATCACAATGCATCGTGATCGGGGTGTGAATCGTATTGTATCACATCAGTAGTTGCTGCATATGTGTTTTTAATGCATGTAATTGTCGACAGTGTATCGAGATACGTATTATGTCGGCCTCACACCAGAGATGCCCAACCCCAATCTCCAGTCAGTACCCTTGACCAAAATATTGGCTCAGAATCTAGAGTTGGTCCCCCCGGCGCTGCGCTGTGGCTGCCTGCTGCTCCTCAGGGATGGGGTAAGTGTGTACGTCACTGCACGCTGTATATGTGACTAATAAAGTACCTTTACCTTTGCAATGAACAGCACAGTGACTTAGTGGTTAGCAACGTTGTCTCACAGCAAGAAGGTCGTGGGTTCACCGATCTGTGTGAAGTTTGCATGTTCCCTCTGAGTTCCTGTCAGGTACTCCGGTTTCTTCCTAGAGTCTTAACACATGCAGGTTAACTGGTGACTCTAAATTGCCCGTAGGTGTGAATGGTTGTTTGTCTCTATATGTCAGCTTTGCGATGAACTGGCAACTTGTCCAGGATGTACCCCGCCCTCGCCCAATGTCAGCTTGAATTGGCTTCAGCAACCCTGCAAACAATAAGCAGTTACAGATGATTAATGAATGAATGAACGTTTACCTTCCCAATATTTCAATGTAAGAGTTCATCAGTCAAAACATTACTATGTGGACGGTTGTCACAGCTGATGTGATCCCATCTAAAGATGGCCTTTGGTCACATCAGGTGTGAAATTCAATAAAAGTGAATTTCTCTGGATTAGAAGGTGCCTGTGACTTGTAGCCAGAGGGTGTCCGACTCACGGGGCTTGCCTGTTGCCTTGCACACCCCGTTCTTGATGAATATGTCACCCTTTTCTTTAATGACAGACCAAAGGCTTGTAGCAACCCACCCCTCATACCCAGGCTGATTGATCTGGGTAATATGATGCTGCAGTGCGTGGCGATCCCACCAATCTTCCCCTCTGCTGAGCGGGCAGCTTTTAACCTGAATACATAACGTGCCATTAGGTCCTTCGCAGAGCCTTGCCCTTGTTTGTGCTTGTCTATGCAAAGTTAGCACTTGAAGCACAAACGTTTTGTTTCGTGCCAGACCAAACCCATCTAATTACTGGAGTGAATGTAATATCCTGTACCTCAGTGCAGGGACGAGGCATCTGTCTGACCAGGTCACACAGTGGAGCCAACATGTCCGTATCACCGATGGGCCATCAGGTGGAGAGGGCATGACCTGAGAGAAGGCTTCATCTGGTGAACTGGAGGCCAATTAGTCCCCAGCTGCCCAGCAGAGGAGCAGCAGAGTACTCAGTCATCGCACTCACCGACAGGAGCAGCAGGAGACCAGATGAAAATTGCCATCAAGTCTTTTTCCTTTCAGCTACTGATTTAAAAACCTGAAAGCTCCTCAATGATATTTGGGAGCTCAAATCCATCTCACATTTCCTCTGTGCTTTGACTTTGCTGTTTCTCAACAAGAGGGCATACTGGTCATTGTAAAGGATAACTGGTAAGAGAGTTTCTGTAACAGGCCAGCGGATGTGAAGTATCATCTATGCTGATTTAGAAGCGTCCAGAGACGCTCTAGGGCTGTACGTTTTGGGGGGTTGGGGTAAGATTCGAGAAGACCCCTGGAGATGCTTTCAGAAATGGTTGCCTGCTTTAGCGGGAGGGGGCAGGGTGTGTGTCTGCACCGCGACTGGCCAGTTCGTCTGAGTGGGGACTAATGAAAACAAATGATCTGACAAGGTCAAAAGGTTGAGATCAAGGCTGGAGGATCCTCCGCCCCTCTCGATTTCCAACTCGGGAGATTAATGAGGGCAGAGAACAGCCTTTTCTCTGTATCATTTACTCCCTGAGGCCTCAGAGCCCCGGCAGCGGTGTGCAGCCCACCTGTTGGCCTATTAAAGCCTTATGACAGAGAACCAGAGGAAGTCGCTCCTGACTTGAGGCTGTAACTGCTGGTTTCTGTTCAAAGCTCAGACAGGAGCGCATTGTGTCATCATGGCTCCACTCAGAGGCTCTAACAGCTCCCTAACTTTGCTGTCTATTTTGTTTTTGACGTTAGGGACAAAAGATTGTTGTATTCAATATTTTTATGCAGTATAAAAAATCGCCTCACCTGTGCTACTGAATAAATATTCAAATTGGATATTTTATGAGTCAGTGATATTTCTCTGAAGCTTCTTTGAAAACTTCTTGAAAACTCCTCCTCTACTGCTTAAAGTGTGGCTAGAGAAACCTTTGCCACGTGACTTACAATATTATTTTCACAGTCATTATAAAAAATCTTTGATAAACTCAGCAGATAATGTTCATCCAAGACAAGCACAGTCATAAGATTTCATGTGTAATGGTAACAAAAAGCCAGAGTAAACAGCCCTGACATGATGCTGCAGCTGCAGCTTCACCCTGTGATGCTCAAGAGGCTCATAAGACACAACTGCCCCCTACTGGAAAGTTCACATAAGAGCAGCACAGAGTCCAAATATATCACAGTAAAGTTAGAACTTAACATCACTTTCAACTGTGGGAAAATTAATTTTCTGCAGTGTGCAAATGTGCACTAAAGTGAAAGTTCAGATCAGATCAGTTGCATATATAAGCACCAGCATTTTAACAAAGTATAGTATATTTAGTATGTTCTGGTTCTTGTTGTTTTTTTTCTTTTTTAAAAATTCATTTAGAATTACAGTTTTTTTACTTTTAGAAAAATACAATTCCTGAAACTATAGGGCCCTGTTTGTCGAAATCTCACATGCACAAAAACAAAACAAACAAACAAAAAAAAAACAAGCAAAATATCTCTTGCAAACACTACTTTAAAAACAATACAAATTCTTCTTAAAATGAGACTTTATCATCAAAACTTTGCACACAAACACCAAATAAAATTATCCTTCCACCACAAACAGCACACTGCTGTGCTTAATCTAAAACATTATTAACTTTTTCTACTCTTCTAACTGTATGTGGTAAGTTAAAAAACACACATAGGGTGTGTCTCTGGCATGTCCACTGGTAGCATGCTGTAAATATAAACATAAATGCAATGGGGAAACAAATCTGTTTAATTTTAATATTCAACTAAAGCTGATAAGATCGTGCATACTGCGATGAATATTGCTTCTGATAGGCATCCGGCCACTGCGCTTCATCAGCATTACAAGTCATTTTCTTCTCCGGTCAAACATTGGGGAAAGTATCACCTTGAGCGTCACATCCAGCCCTGGCACCTCCATGTCAACATCACCAAAGGCCTCTTCCATCGTCCGTTCATTTTATGGTGCGAGCTCTGATTTCTTTATAATCTGACTGGTCACATGTGTCTTCTCACGTTCAAAAGTGCTCACTCCTGCAGTAACAAACATCTGACTTGCACTACCCGCCCGCCCCAGGGATTTTAAGGAGGACTCTCATTGCATCATTGTATGCAAATTGCAGCATCTGCATGTTTGATTTTTTTTTATAACATGACCACAAGTGGGCAGTATAGAGCGGTGTGCAGTGTACACTGTCACTTTTACATGAACTGAACACAAGCTGAATTTTCCTGCAAGAATGTTTGCCTCTGCATATGTCTTATAGCATTGTCTTCATATAATCATCATCATCAGTCATATGATTTGTAATAAAGTGGAGAACGTACTTCACCGTAATGGAAAACTCAAGACTTCTTTAACAGTTTGAAAATGGGAAATTTTAAGCATTCATCCTGTTTAGTTCTACATATTAAATCAGCGCTCCTGCTGGCATCCTATGTAATAACATTTTGCTGCTGGCATCGTATTTAATAACATTTTGCACACCGCACACTGTGCACATATCAAGCAGCTCCTGTGGGCCAGCCAGCACTGCTCGGACCGAGTATCACAAGGTCATCTGCATACATAAGATGGTCCACAAGAGTTTCACCAATCAAGCATCCAGTGTTGCAGGCACTCAGCTGTGCAGATAAACCATCAACATACAAATTAATTAAGAGCTCTCCTGCCTGGCAACACTGCTAACTGTAAAAGGGGCTGATATACTACTGCCCAAGTGTGTTTGGTGTTTTGCAAAACACAAAAAAGGCTTTGTGTGTGTGTGTGTGTGTGTGTGTGTGTGTGTGAATCTGGGCTGACATTTTGCTTCTTTGTGTGTCGAGTTACAAAATCTGCGAGTTATTTTTAATTTTACTGTGTAAGCAATTTTAATAAACTGTCGTACCACTTTCTACCTTTTAGCTGCGTTGGCACATACTTGACACTAGAGGGAGCTGTTGGCCAGGCTGACTCACAGGCATTAAGGCTTTAGTGAGCTCATGTTGTCGGTTTTGCGGGCTATGATCGTTTCTCCTCTCTGTCAAGGAGGCCTAATGTATA
>JAQLOL010000009.1:10106676-10118422 GCA_029783665.1 Naso thynnoides | reverse complement strand
TGTGTGTGTGTGTGTGTGTGTGTGTGTGTGTGTGTGTGTGTGTGTGTGTGTGTGTGTGTGTGTGTGTGTGTGGGAAGAGAGATCTGCTCCAATTCTGCAGCTGATGCAATATCAAGATGTGAAGTAATGTAGATAATAGTCCTAATGTGTCGCCTAACGATCTTGTTAAGCTATTAATATCCACCTTCATATTTTAGCGATGGCTGCTATATAAGTACAAACCAAACAGATGGTTTAAGCATCACATTTTTTCCTAATAAACAACAGTTTCGACGAAGATTCTGGCAAACAGTGTCTCCAAACTTTATAAATGCTCATTAGTCCAAAGTCATCCAGGAGGAATAGATGCAGCTAAGGTGCGTGGGTTTGTTTGTTTGTGTGTGTGAGTGTGTGTGCATGTGTGTGATTCAATCTGCTGGTTTGTGTTGCAGAGGCGTGGGTGGAAAAGCCGTCGTTTGGCAAGTCTCTGGAGGAACACCTGAATATTAGTGGGAGAGAGATCGCCTTTCCCATCGAAGCTTGTGTCACCATGCTGTTGGAGTGCGGCATGCAAGAGGAGGTAGATACAGACACACACACGCGCAGAAATTAAAAAAAAAAAAATCCATGTAACTTAGCAGCATTTTAGATTGATAAGCACATTTTTTGTCATATTCATGCTGTGCCAATCCTTATCAATCCTTTTATCATTAGGCATCCGGGGGCGGCACTGTGGCTCAGTGGTTTCCACTGTTGCCACATTGCAAATTTCACTGTGTGCTGTATATGTGACCAGTAAAGTACCGTTAAACCTTGCAATCATGCACACCCACACACACGGCCAGATGCAGTCTTGTATAAAGTACCCACAAGCCAAACTTGAGTGAAAGTAAAGATACTTTGCTGGAAAATGACTTTTGGAAAAGTGAAAGTCGCCTGTTAGAATATAGTTGGAGTAAAAATCTTAAAGTAGCTGGTATTTATTGTATTTAAGTATCAAAAGTGCACTGAATATAAATGTACCTAAGAATTGAAAATGAAAGTACAGGAAACAAGCAGTCAAGTTTCAAAATGGTTTATTTTTCGTTTTTGTAGCCTCTGGTCTACACAAGGACAAAAAATATATCAGCCATAAAACAAAATGAATATAAAGTGATTAAAACAAGTGCTTTCAAAAAGCTTTACAAACTTTCTATAATCCTGTGAGCCTGATTTCAACACAATAGACAAAAGTTTAGCTCGAGCTGAATCTGCAACTGGACGACTACATGATTAACCAGTGATCCAACTTCTTGCAGTCTGTGATCCAATTTTATTGGCTGCTGTAACAAAAACAAAACAGAAATACTGGCTAAAAAATCTGCCAAATTTCTTCTGATTTTATTTAGTAACTAGTAACTAAGATGCTCATTTAAAATTCAATGCAGTAAAAGTAGCCTTTTTTGGGAGGAAATGTAGTAAAATAAATGTAAAATTCTATAGAAATAGAAAAAGTAAAGTACAGATATCCAAAAAAAACTACTTAAGTACAGTATTAAAGTATTTCTACTTTGTTAACATACTGCAAACATACTGCACATGTTCAGATACACTCACAAATAATGATGTATGCAAATGTCAGTTTAAGAAGGACCACATCAAATTAATTCCTGGTATGAAATTGACAAAGAATAAGAGCATATTTAAGAATGGAGCTGCTGCTGCTCACAGGATTCAGTAAATGATGTTCTTTTACTTTGTCAGACTGGAAAGCTCACATTCGCTCTTATCTTCTCGACCTTTAAATTGAAATCAAATTCAATCGAGAAAGGAAAGGAGACGCATCTTCGCAACAGACAACAACACTTTTTAAATTGAGTAATATGAACGGCAGCATTGCTGTGATGTTCAGAATGGTTTTATCAGTTTGTGATATTTAGACCCGTTCAAATCTATTCAGTGTAATAAAAATAGCCCACGTTTAATATTTAATGAATGAAAACATGTAAAGCTGCCAGTATGTTTCCTGCTTTATTTAATATCAGCCAATGTCAAGTGCACATCAATAGAGGCTGCTCCTTTGGTGCAGTTTTCTGCACACGTCATGCATCATGTCAGGTCTGACAATTACACATGATTATGTGTTTCCTATGTGTGGGCTGCAGGGCCTCTTCAGAGTGGCCCCGTCAGCCTCCAAGCTGAAGAAGCTGAAAGCGTCCCTGGACTGTGGAGTTCTGGATGTGCAGGAGTACTCGTCCGACCCGCACGCCATCGCAGGTGAACTGCACCCACACACACATGCCTTTGTTCTGAGCCCATTGCCATAACAACAACCCCACCACTCTGTCAATGCAAGTCAGAAAAAACATGGGAAGATTTTTATTCATTATCTACACCAGTTTTTATTTGTGCAGCCAGCAAGTTTTTGGATGGATTTGGCACCCAGTTGGCAGAAAATGTGATTCTTTAGAGGAGCGCAGTCACTGAGCAGTCTTCATCAGTTCTGCCCACGGTGCTTTTTTTTCCCAAAGGCTTTTTGTTCTGATATTGACGTCCAATTCACACATTAGCATGAAATCTGAATGCGGCAGCTGCACGAGCTGCAAGGCCCCACTGGAGGGGAGTGGAGATATGGTGCACGGCCTTGGCGGCACTCTGAGCGAGAAAAAACAACCCTCCCCTCCTCTAGGATAACTAACCAGTCTTTACTCTCTGATTTTCTCACCCGAAGGGGCTCTGAAATCGTACCTCCGGGAGCTCCCTGAGCCACTGATGACCACAGAGCTTTATGATGAGTGGATTCAGGCCTCCAAGTGAGTCTCGCTTTTCTTATTAAAAGTGATTTCTTGAAAATATGCAGTTGGCAGAATATAACAGAGAAAATAGTCCAAATCTTTATTCAGGGGATCTAATTTGCAAAAAAAAAAAAAAATGAAGAAGTGGAGCAACTTTAAAGCATAATAATTTTCTTTTTCCCTCTCCAGCATTCAAGATATGGACAAGAGACTACAAGCATTGATGGCAGCATGTGAAAAACTCCCCACGGACAACTTGAACAATTTCAGGTCAGTCGCTTTCCCTGGTTTTCCCATGTGGCCGCGCTGCTATAAAGAGAAAGGAAAGTGTTATGAAATTGTGAGGAAACGTTTCACTAATAACTCACCAAACTCTCAGATAAGACAAGAAATAACTCTCCAGGATGAAAACAACCGTGTCACTGATGCAAAGTACCAAAAACCAGGGCCAGCTAATATTATCCAACTGGAAAACTGGTGCCATCGGTTCCATTTCTGCAGTTTCAGTCACACCAGCACCACCTACAGGCAAAGAAATGAATTACTTCTCCATTATTGACATTTGCACCACCTGCAGGCAACCCTATCATTCATTTTTTTTCAGCTTGTAGAAATCGTCAATATGTAGGCAGCACAACTGCATTAAGTTATAATAATCTCCCTGTGCAGTAGGGTTGGTCTGTCAAAATCTTCTATCACAGTATGAGTAATTTTATATCACGGTTATGATATATGTCATGATACCATTTTTTTTTCTCTGTAAATTCAGTTAATAGCTTAAAATAACTACACTGTACTTTCATCACATTTGATCATTTTCTTCTTTTATTTTTGAACTTGAATTTCCATGCAAACTAGCTGTTGCTTCATACCACGCCAGTCTAGTTTCAGTCCGTCAGTGCAATATAAAAATCACAGCATCACACAAGTTTGTATTTTAGAGCATATCAAAAGAAAAAAAAAACAGAGTTTTCCTGCAGGATTGGCTCATTTTCTCTTTAAAAAAATCTGTCAAAATAAACTTGTGTGCAAATGTCTGGCAATCACTTAACTCTTGCTTCAACACGAATAATTTTTTTTTCATGTTGGACATGTTTACATGTTTTGAACCTGAGGAGCTGCTTTAGCTTTCGAGTCTGAAGCGATGGATGCGCCACGGATCTTTTGGCAATCATCGTACTGCTTTGCGTGCTTCATCTTTAAGTGGTGGATGAGGTTAAACGAGTATAGTTTTCTGTTCTGTGTTGGATTTTCTAAATCCAAAGAAATTTCACACGACAGAGGAAGTGCCGTTTTAGGTACACGTTCTTCCTCATCTTGGGTTGGTTGGGACACCTCTGGCTCAGCCTGCTCGGTGCTCACAACTTCACACTCCTCCTCTGTGCTTCTTGCTGTCCTCGCGTCACACGATGCACAGGAGGTAAACAGGTAGCGAAGCTTCTTCCCCTTCTGAAGGTGGTGAATCTGTCTTGCAGCCAAGCACTCTGCTGCAGTGCCGGCTCCCCCGTGAGTAACTGAGGTGGCTGAGAGAGATTTCTGCCGCCCGCAGCAGATATTTTTCCCTGGTATAAACGGTATTGGCAAATCTCTACCAGTAGACACTTTTCCACCATCTCACGGTATGTACTGCCATGTCGCCCAAACCAGCTGTGCAGTATCTGCAGCTTGCCAAAAGTAAATGTAGTAAGTTTTCAAATTAATGAGAATATCTGAGAAAATAGAGATGAACCACGACAGCTCTATAGGGTTAGCAGATAATAAATAATGCAAACATTGTCTTTTAAGTTGCATTCTCTCATTTTAATCCAACAGATATCTGATCAAATTCTTGGCCAAGCTGAGCGAGTACCAGGACGCAAACAAGATGACTCCCGGTAACATGGCGATCGTTCTCGGACCTAACTTGCTGTGGACACACACTGAACCGTATGTACTTCACTATCTTACGTAATATACACACATGCAACTTTCCACATGTACTTCAGTAACTTCTCTTCATTCCAGGAACATGACAGAGATGATGACCACCATGTCCCTGCAGATCGTTGGCATCATTGAGCCCATTATCCAGCATGCAGACTGGTTCTTCCCTGGAGGTGGGGATCAAATGATATGTATGTAAATATTATAGCCAGGCTGGAAACCATATGTTTTTTTGATCTTTTATTATTGTAATTTCACAAATATTGTAGGTTATGACCCAAAATTTAGTCCAGTATTCTTAAAATTAACATATCAAAGCAGTTTTAAAGTCAAACTTCTTTTAAGTATAACTATTCTTATTATTTTGCTTGTGTTGTGATACAGTTAGTCTGACTCGCCGGATGTGCCCCACTTGTATAAGACTGCCATCGGCTGAAGCGCTGGGAGAGCAGCCCTGGCATTCCCCACCCCTCCCGCTTTCTGCGTTTCAGTGTCCCCACTGCTATGGGAAACATTAATAATAACCTCCAAGCTTATCTATGCATCGAATCTGATTTTACCACAGCTGTAGGACCAAAACAATGTGAGAACGCACCTGAGAAAACGCCAGGCTGCATCTCGAAGGACTCTGATGGCCGACATTGATCTGTTTTCTGACACATCCATCACCAGTTGGAGTTGATTTGGCACCTTTCAGGTGGATGTCAGTAGCATGTGCCGACATGT
Organism: Naso thynnoides; assembly: GCA_029783665.1. Classification (NCBI taxonomy): domain Eukaryota; kingdom Metazoa; phylum Chordata; class Actinopteri; order Acanthuriformes; family Acanthuridae; genus Naso; species Naso thynnoides. The sequence goes on along the minus strand of JAQLOL010000009.1, from coordinate 10,113,020 downwards.
GCCGCTGAAATCGACTTGACCGGCGTACTGATCCGTTCCACTTCACACGAGCTTCTATAATATTTATTTGATCAGGTTCTGCAAGTTTCACATACAGCTCTTAACTCATCTGTGGTTTGAACAAGTCCTGTGAGCTCTGTCAGAGCTGAAGAATAGCGAGGCTTCAACAGAAAGGGACCGATTATCAAGTTATGTTTGTTTCTTTCATCGAAAGGTGAATCACATAATCAACAAACATCGTCTGTGGGTTTTGAGTCATTTTCTTTTTAAATATTCTAACGCCTGAGCTCTTTTTTAACACGTCAAAATCTTTCACCAAAACAAGTTTCCCACTGAAACTATTTTGCGGAGGCACGGTTGCAGTGTCCGGGGCTTTGTGTGGCCCGTGACGATTGTGATTGGTTTAGAGAAAAACAAACTAGGCAGAGCGTTTTTTTTCCACTACACCAGAATGTGTATGTCTGGAGCCAGACCTTTCCCCAGTGCTGAGTGCTGTGAAGAGAGGCCTGGCTACATGAAACTATGATACAGTAAATATCAGCATCAAGCTTATGGTTATTGTGTTGCCCTGTACGATTATGATGATCCGTTATGATCCTGTCATTGTCCTTCATCACTGTCATTTCAAATAAAAACAACCCCTACGGTAAAAATGCATCAACAAGCAGCTGTCACACAGCAAACACACACGTGAAGCACGATTAAGTGCTCGTGATGCTGCACACGTCATGACGTCTGAGCACGATGTGTTCGAAGCTGCAGCTAATAAATTACTTCCAGTTTGCACAAGTCTAAAAAAAATGTACATTCATGTATGTACTTCTCGTCATATTTTGTAACTCAATAAAGTCCAATCGTGCAACAAAACAGAATGTTAAAATATGCTCAAAATAAACCAAAGAGAACAGTTTTATTGGATCATTTATTCTGCTGTAGGTGGTATAAACTGTCAGCTACATCACCACTGTAGCTACGACCGTAACATCAGTATTCTGACGGTGTGTCTGCTCCTTCCTCAGAGATCGAATTCAACTTGACGGGCAGCTACGGCAGCCCGATCCACACCAACCACAACTCCAACTACAGCTCCATGCCCTCCCCAGACATGGACCAATCAGAGCGCAAGCAGCAGCACGACCAGAGCCGACGCCCACTGAGCGTCGCCACTGACAACATGATGCTGGAGTTTTACAAGAAGGATGGGTATGATGCCAAATGCATCCTTCTGCTGCCCACCTCTCACTCTCTCACCCTCCTCTTTCTCTCTCTCTCTCTCTCTCTCTCTCTCTCTCTCTCTCTCTCTCTCTCTCTCTCTCTCTCTCTTCCCACCCACTCCTACTCGCAGGCAACTGATATTAAATTCTTATACTTGAGGCCGGCAACACATGCACATTAAAAATCCATTAGTTCTGTGGAGTATTTATGCATCCTGTGAGCTAAAGTTTTGCGATTCGGTGAGTCAGATGCCTCCATATGCCACAGAGCGGTGGGGACTGAACCGTATATCTCACCTGTCAATAATTCCAGCATGTTCGACTTTATCTGCATTCATCAGGAGATGAGAATCTTATTTAATACGTGGGGCTGAATTGCCTTGAGTGGCATCGTCTCTATGGCAACAGGTCTCTGATGGAGAGCTGTTGGTCTCTTTTTTTCTTTTTCTTTTCTTTTCTCAGGAAATATTTCTCCAGGGCTATCTTCCCATCCTCCCACACCCAGCTCCTCCTTCACAGTCTGGCTAGCGCGTCACCTGGCCTGAGTCATTCATCCAGCTGGTGGAAAAACACTGGCAGAGATCGAAAGCGATGCCTTCACCAAAATACCCACATCACATTATGAAAAAGGCTGCAATAGACTGGTGCATGCCTTAATCAGCCACTATGAATATGGGGTGATAGAAAATAGCTTTTATCTGTTTGAAATATTTGCAGCTTTGGAAGAAGCATCTGCTCTGTCTTTGTTTGTGTTCAAACAAACTTTAACTGGTCATTAGTTGAGTGCACCATGATTATGCAACATCCTCCTCCTCTGGAACATCACTTCTTCTTCCCCTTGCTTGTTTGGATCTCATCCCCCCCATCATGTACGGTATAATACACACAAAGGGCTTTTCCACCAACATGGAACTGGTCTGTTCTGGCTAGTGCACCTGATTTTGAGCCATAAAATCCCATTTACACCTGATATTAATATGTGATCTGCATCAGAATAAGCTATCCAGATAATAAGCAATCCTATCTTGCCTTTGCATTTTACACCTGGTGATTTTAATCCCAAAGAAGAAGAAACTTTATTATCCTCTTGGGGAAACTGCTCCTTTGCATTTGACCCATCCTATTCACAGTTTACCTCATCTATACACACTAGGAGCTGCTGCAGTACAGTGCCCAGGGACTAACTCCAAATCTTTGCCAGTGCCTTGGTCAGGGGCACTGACAGAGTATTAACCCTAACATACATGTTTTCAATGGTGGGAAACCCACACAAGCATGGGTGGGTTTCACATGGAAAGGACCTGGATTTGAACCCAGAACCTTCTTGCTGTGAGGCATCAGTGTTAACCACTAAGCCATGGTGCTGTCCAAACAGCAGCCTCATTAATGCATTTTTGTTGTCCGCATCTCTGTCCTCCAGTGAAAGCTGATTGAATGATTATCCATTGCGGCAAATCAGCTGTAAGGTGTGAACATGGCAGGTGTACGGTGGCTAGAAATAATACTACTGTACGGCCTATTTTTTCTTTTTTTCTGTCAACGAAAAGGTCATTTGTGACGCTTTTCCGTCAGAAACAAACAGAAAAGACAACCGACACTGTTAGCAGCAATTTAATTTGCAGTTACTGCAAATGCTGTGACAGGTAAGCGGTCTCTGTGGATGAGAGAGCGGAGCAATGAGTGGTGGGCTTTTTAATACTCAGCAATTTTCTCGCCTTTCAGTGCAGGGCGGAATGATGACGTAGTCACAGGTCAAAGCGATGATGATGATGGATGATGTGATGTCTGCATGCTCTACCGATTGCATATACACCTACATAAGATCAGAACACAATGCGAGCCAGACTACATTCAGATGTGTTTCGATGTCTTTTCTTTCTTATCTGGATAATTTATCCAGATACAGATTGCATTTTAATACCAGGTGTAAATGGGGTGTTAGTCGTGTCCACGGAGGTGTGGATTAAAAAAAGCCTTGTTGAATGAGATGCCTACATCCACGGAGCATTTCCTGTTTTTGTCACCAGCTGTTACTCTCCCTAATCTTGCTTCACAAGTCACGACGCACCACTCTTGATGCCTAGCAACCTTGCCGGCTGCATTTAATTTATGTTCGTGTAAAGATGAAGTCAGGCTTTTTTTAATTGACAATAAAAAAAGGGTCTTGCAGTTGCTGCCGTTGCTTTGTCCATGTTTACTTGAAAAAAACAAAAAAACAAAACAAAAACAAAAAAACATTCGTCACTGGCATGCATTGAATCTTGGGATACTTTGGCCTTAAGGGATCCACCAATTGGCTCCTCTCATGGGAGCTGAAGGCTGCATTTTTTTTTTTTAGCCATATTTGAAGGAGCTTTTGAGAGTGGACAGCCCTGGACACGCTGCTGTGACCTGCTCGGTCTTCAAATAGAACCTTTGCAGGACGCAGCCCCCTGGATTAAGACTATCTATTCTGGGCATTTCTACCAAAAGATTTGGAACAACAAAAGGTGGTTCCCAACTTGAACCAAAAAAGAAGGTTCTCTTGGGAATCAAAGTGGTCACGTCAAATTCCCAAGATCCCTGTGCTTTGTGCAAGGCCCTCTGAGGACATAAAACGCTGGACAGTTCACTAGACAGCACCGAGGTTCCAAGAATCCAGAACAGAACCAGTTCAAGCACTAGAGCTAATTTGGTGGAAAAACACCCTGCAGTGGTATACGTCTGTGTTTGAGTACCATGTCTGCATCACTTCTGACCTCATATCCCTTTTGCCTCTCTTTCCCCTACTAACGCAGCATTAGGAAGATACAAAGGTACGCCTTTTTTCCCACTTCTTTCCTTACAACCCCCTCTCTAACCCCCTCTAACCTCCTCTCCCAATCATCATTGACTCCCTGTGTGTGCTTGTCTCCAGTATGGGCGTCCGGGTCATGGATACCTCCTGGGTGTCTCGTAAGGGTTCAGCCACACTGGCACGAAAGGCCTCCTCCACCCCTCCAGGCATGCAAGGCCCCGGTTCTCCCGCAGACACTCTTATCCCAGAGCAGCCTGGAGAGCTCGCCACCTCGCCGTCCGCGACACCGCCGCTTGGAGAAAGGGTTTGGTAAGTTGCAGTGGAGACGCCGACCCCCTTCTTTCTCTTGCACCCACTCCTGTTCATTTTTATTGCCATTACCATCATCATCACCATCATCGATGTTCCGAGCTCTTTATAAATCAAGGTTCTCAGCTGTATTAGTCATACTCTCATTTCTTTTCTTGAAGACTTTTCCTTTACTTGATTTGTGCTTTTCTGTCAACACCCTCATGTCTCATTCTGTAATTATTATGGTTTCTCACACCCCACATTTCTTTACTTCTTCCTGTTTGCCAGGGTCAAGTTGCTGTGGGTGAATCTTTCAAAGGATAATGGCATTTTTTTTATCCAAAGGATTTAAGTCCAGATACTATATTGAAGTTTTGTTTCTGTACACTGCGTGCACCAAGCTTCAATCTGCAAGTCCTTTGCGAGCATGCTGATATATCCAGTATTCCATTGTTGTGGCTTGGCTTTCTCAGCTTTGGTCGTAAATTATTTCCTTTTCTGTTGATTCGCTGACTGATTTTCACCATTTTTGGTATGATTATTGCAGTCGAAGGTAGAGTCAGTAGCATTTGTTTGTAGCGGCTTGTAAAGACAACATTCAAATTGGGCCCCTCCTTCAGGCCCAATGCCACCTGAAGTATCGTAGCGTGTACTTATACTGCTTTTACCTATGTAGCAATTTACATCAGAATATTACAAGGCCGATAATTTAGCAAGTTGCACAAGCTAACCACCAGTGTTTGGCACCTACTTGTCCAACAGAAAGCAGCCAAACTCTGTCTTCATGCCAAGCCTCTCCTTCAGTGCTCGCAAGCGGGTAAAAGCCAAACTGAGATTCACCCTTGATCTGGAACATGCTCAGTAGAGCTATATTTCCTTTTCTTCGCCGCTACGTCAGCATCCGCCATTTTCTCCAGTCTGAATGGCGTCCAGTTGCTATGTTTTTCCACTCCCAGCCTCATCTGCGCGCTGTCATCGGCTGGGGAATCACACCCGCTCCCCACCCAGAAACGTCCCAACTAAACCAAAACATCAAAGTACAGGCAGAGGGCAGAGCTCTGTAGACACAGTCACCACCACACATGTCTAGGGGCTCACAAGTGATAACTGAGCTGGATTAACTTTGTCTGATTCTGTATTTCGTTTTTTAGGAGAATGCTACTGACTCTACCTTTAAGCACATAAATAATCCCCCCCATGGTTGCTGGCTTTACCTGTGTGGCAGACTAGAGAACATACACTGTGGCTTCTGGCTTGGCTGGCTTTCTCTTCTTCTTCTCCTGTGGCTCTTTCAGCCAATGAAAGGGTTTTGTGTCTGTTTCACACTGCCCTGGGCTGACTGCAGGACCTGCAATGCAAACAAAGTCATATACTGCAGGATAAGGGCAGACAGGGTTTCCATATGCAGCAGAGAGAGGAGATATTCAGTCATTAGCTCAGCTTGATGATATAAAAAGGTGCAGACTCGGACTCCGGAGACAGATCCTCACAGCTCCATGCAGTGTGCAGACACAAGGTGATCACAGAGGGAGTCCTAAACATTGAATTTGTTTCCTTTGGCAGTAAGACTTCCTCTTCTTTTGCTGTTTCGTTGTGCTTGTCTTTGTATTTGCACAAAGCTGAGTGTATGCTAAGCTTGGTGCCCAACACCCACCCTAAAATGCAATTTTTTCTTTTTTTTTTTTCTTCTGTTTTTTGGCTACGGACCGACTAACACACTAACACCCTGATCATCACAACAGCTTCTCCTCTTTCGCTCTGATGCGTCTCCCTGTTCAATCACCAGAGCTGTTTCTTTTGTGCTGTCTATTCTCTTAAAATCTACAGCTCAGACAACGTGTCGCCCAATCGGCCGGACACCTCTCATGCCCACCCACCCCCAGGGGAGGACCGGCCACCCCCCCCTTACCCCACCTCCTCGTGCCACGCCGGCCCCCACCACTTCTACCCCAAACCCCCACCCTGTGCTCGTCCCGTGGCACCGGGTCCAGAGTCCCAGCCCCCCGCCTCACCCCCACCCCCACTGCGCTGGTCTGGCTTCACCCCCCCGGCCCCGCACCCTT
>JAQLOL010000009.1:10079839-10096507 GCA_029783665.1 Naso thynnoides | reverse complement strand
GTTTTGTTGACCTACTGACAAGCACATCCACAGTGGTTTGCACATGCACCCTGAAGTTTACTTTCCATAAGTATTTGATTCTAAAATTATATGAAGTGTTAATCTGAATCTAAAAATAACATACCATGGTAAATAAATAAGTCACAACAAGCACACAGGACTGTTTAAAGTTGTTGGAAGGTTTACCTGATGACTTTGGGCTGAGTCAGGCTAGCACTTCCCATTGACTACCAGTGTTTGAGCTAAGCTAATTAGCAGTGGGCGAGCTATGCCTGTCTCTGCCTTGTTACAGTTGAAATGGTATCTATCTTCTTGACTGGAACTTGGGAGGAAGGCAAATAACAGAAAGAAAACATGAGCCATTTAGAAGCGGATTGTTATCTTTCTTCTGCCAGAAGGAAGTAGGAAACCACTGTGGTGGCTTCACTAAGGGTGCGTGGAAGGGACAAAACACCAGCAACCTTTTAATCAGTCACAATTAACGCGTTAGTGCTGACAGCCCTAAATTTTTTCCATTTGTTATTTATTATTGTGTTATTCTTTTTGTGCATTTAGCTAGACTTCTGAATTTTTATTTTGTGGGCACTTACTGCTGTGATTGTTTTTTCAAATGTGTCATTTCTTCATGTGTATTGAAGCACCATTTTAAAGTACACATTCTCAAAAGAATAACAAATGAAAGCTTTGTAATTCATTTGTATGGTGCCAGCCACTCTGTGACAGGTAGGTCTTTTTATCTTTTAACTAAACTGCAAACACTGTAATGCCAGTAAATGTAAGTAAACATGGGTAGTGGGAACAAACATGTTTTTAAAAAGGCTATTTAGATGCTTGAATGTGCACACGTGTTGGTACCTAAAGCCGCTATGCTAGGGCGACTGACATATTGCCAAATCCAATGGGCCACCCCTGTGTAAGTCCGTGCCCTTCTGGGCCACCCCAGTTAGAAAAGGCCAGACACACCACTGATTCAAAGTATAGACAACATTTATTCAAACACAATTTTGAGGTACATGTACTATAGTTGAGTATTTCCATTGCCTACTCTTCACACTATTACGTGCTATTTCAGAGCACTTTTTAGGAATAACACAGTAGTAGCAGCAACACGTCTGAACTCAACTGCATTTGTCTTACAGCTGCAGTTAGAAGTATTTCTACGTTATGATTTTACACAACAATCACATAATAAGCTTATAAAATGTATCAAATTGCTAAAAAATAAAAAAATTAAACCAGTGCATTTCAGTCTTTTTTGCTTGTGAACTCTCATAGAAGAAAACACGTCCGAGCTTCTTGTCATTTTTCAGAAGTTTGTAGGTTGTTAGCAGCTTCACCAAAAAGACAATTTCCCTTGAAATTTCTTGCATGATTTCAAAAATTAATAACTGATCAAAGTACAAAAAAGTAAAAATGGTGAATATTTCGCACAAAACAAAGATAAAAGAAAAATTAGATCAGATTTACGAATTTAACTCTTTTAATTTGAATTTTAAATTGAATTGAATTTTTTTTTATTTCACCCTTTTTATAGCAGATTTATCTTAAGCAGCTAAACTTTACACTAAGTGCAGCTTCAGCAGTAAAATTCCTTGCATCAGCGTCTAATGTCACAGGGAATATTTTAATGCAGAACCAGTGATTTTACTTTTACTAAGTGCAACTTGCTGATAATACTTCTGTAGTCAGCTTTCAGGATTTGCAGGACTTTTATTTTCAATGGAGTATTTTTAAACTATTGTGTTGGTCTTTAATTTAAAAGATGTCTGTGCCCTTGCCTAGAAAAGAAAATAAACAGCTGTGTGAGCTTAGTGGAGGGGAAAGACAGCTGGTTTTATGAGTAATCTTCATTTTCTTTTACCTGAATGAATTGCAAGTGATACTCTTGCTCTGATCTGATCTCTCAGCCTTGAAACTGGTGACTTTTCTGCATGAGCAACTTTATTGTTAACGTGCAGGCCACCAACAGGAAAATCATCTCAACAGTTTGAGTCATCAGATGAAACGAATCCTCATCATCCTCCTCCCAAAGTGTGGGAAACCAGGAATGACCAGAGACAGCTGCTTACTCATGAGTGGAACCTGTGGGACCGGCCCAGCAGGAAGGCGGAGGGCTTGCCAGTCAGGATGGTGGCGATACTGACAAACTCATTCTGAGGACGAGTTTGTCACTTGTTGTCCGTCTCCACCCCAGGTTGCACAAAGCAGCTCCGCCGGCTTCGTCTCAGTCTGGATTCTCACAAGGCGAGTGGTAATCCAATGCTGCTGTCTGACGGTGTATCTCCTTACAGCAACCAGCGGGGCGCAGCTCATCCCTTCCTGCTGCTCTGTCTCCTTCAGGCTGGCATGGGCACATCAATTATTTCTCACTGACAGTTTTTAAAGGTGGCTCTGTTTACTCTGTCTTTGCACACACTACAAGATGAGCCTGTTACTGAGGGGTCCAACGCAGCCACTGACTCCCTCCTTCTGCACATTAAATATTTTTTTAAAAATCAACATGTGAAAAAATAAAATGTATCATCTCCTCGTGATGAAAGGAGAGGAGGGGGTGCTAACATGAATGTTTATTCAGGGTATCTTTTGTCACTTCACGCTCGCACTTGACCAATTCCATGTCTTGCTGCCAAAGTGTAACCTGCCTGAAATAATCCTGAGGTCAGAGTAGATGTCGCTCTGCAGTTTACAGTTTTTCTCCCACAAGGTTGCTTGGAAACAGTAAAACCAACAACAATGCATAGAGCTGTGAGTGGGTTAAGGTTTTTTTTTATGTATTTTCTGTCAGACCTTTCTCTAGTTTTTGGACCAGCACTTTCAGAATATCCACTCTTGTTGAATTTTACAAGCTTTTGCTGCTACTTTGACATTGTTGAAAAAAGAATCCTGCATGTCTGCTTCTCATAAAACAGGTAGAACATGTCACAGACAGGAATGCACAACAAAAGGCTTTGCTGTGAAGGGTTTCCTAACCTTCCTTTGCTTTAGGCTGTTGCTTGGCAGTGCACATAAAGGACATGAGCATGCCAATAAACTTCCTGACTTTTCCTTAAAATCAAAGAGGAAACAATTTGATCACAACCTTAAAACCATGTTATAACCTGCAATGCAAATGTTACACTTCCATTTGATTGATTTCACTGAAGTGCGCCAGATTGTTTTGATCAGGAAGTCAAATAAACTGCTTCACACACTCCGGCGCGTACAAATGTCGGGTCATCCCTTCCTGTTGGCACTTCATAATCCACACATCCACCCCGCGGGGCTATGCCAACAAGATCCAGGGCAGAGTTGCAGCCACCAGTGCGACTAACGTAAAAAGTGACAGCAAGAAGATCAAGCATCGCGCGGTTGTGCAAAATTTGCGCCTTCGCCTGCGCTGCGGCTGAACCTGAGTCCCCACAGCGCTGAGCGCATCTTCCTCAGCCATGGGTCGCCCTTCAGCGCTTATGATAAAGATCTGAGATGCATTTCGGCCGGGGGTGATCAACCTCTGTCGACGGGCTCGTTCGGAAATCCCCCTAAAGCAGCGAGCGATCCAGTCAACTCCCCTCGGTAAACTGGAGGCGCGCCGTGCGCCCTGGAGCTGCCCCACTGGCTGCGGGAGCGGCACCTCTAGCGTCTGCGCCTCATCTGGGTCCTTGTCCACCGCGAAGGACACCAGAGCTTCCTTCTGTTTCCTGATGAACGTCAGGTGTCGGCAGATGGGACAAGCTATAGTGTCTCTGATGGTTCCATCGCTGTTGATGCTGACCAGCGTTTTGACCAGACAGTCGTGGCAGAACACATGTCCGCAGCTCAGAGTCCTCTCTGCGCCCGACAGGCACTCATAGCACACTGGACACTCTCGTGCGTCCTCCTGCCTGTCTTCCTTGCGGAGTGCCATAGAGGGAAGAAATTCACTTCAGTCAGAGAGTCGGAAAGTTGGGGTGGAAGTAGTCCAATGTGCCGTGCATTCCTTTTCAGGTGTTCTCTCTTTCTCCTAGTCTGTAGTTGTGGCTGTGGGTGGAGGCGAGCTGCGCCTTGAAAAACAGGGCCTGCCACCTGTGACTGCTGCGACTTCGCTGATCGGGTCCCCTGAAGGCATCACGGGCAGTTCAAGTGGCCCAGCAGGTTCACATGTCATGTTCTTGGTATGGCGCTCGGCGGTAGACCATGTTCGCAAACGTTCTTTGAATTTTAGAAAAGAAGAAGCAGTTGGTGATTTTTTATTTTTTTATTTTTATTTTTTTTTATTTTTTGCTGATGCAAATTCACTACAAAAAAAAAAAAAAAAAAAACAAAACGGGACATTTCTATTGTTCTACTGCCGGTTTTGCCTTTTTTCATATGGGCAATATCTTAGGCTAAGCTGTATAAAAATTACAGAGTTTTTGGGCCACGAGTGAGGAAAAAATGAGTTTTTAAAAAATATATATTTTTTAATGCAAATAAAAAATCCAGCTCTTTTGAATTAGACTTCATTCTCAACATTTCGACTTTTTCTCAACATTTAGATTTCCTTTTTCTCGAAGTGCATAATAGGCCTAAAAAAAACTTCCTCCTGTTTTTTGTTTGTTTGTTTGTTTGTTTTTTTAATATATATTTTTTAAATCATCCATGGCCCTAATAGTCCTTCATAAGTTGTTGGTAGAACAAAAGGAGAGCTCGGGAAACTCTTCACACCGAAAAGACCAACAGAGAAGCGAGGCGTACAGTAGCTTTAATAAACCATTTGCCTACGGAAACAAACAATGAAGCTAATTAGGAATATTATGGTATGTGGGGTTGATATTCTGTTTGTGTGTTGGTTTATTCTCTGGCAGTCATGCGCCACCCCGTGGCCACTGTAGTGAAAACTGTGCGGCTACACAGTCCAAAAAAAGACAAAGTGGGAGAGAGAGAGAGAGAGAGAAGAGGTGCGGCTGATTCTAGTGAAACTATTTCTACAGCTGCCCCGCCCCGTTCTGACGTAAACATGAATGACGTAGGCACGTACTTCCATCTCTGGATTTACGTCGGTTCCGGGAGACGCGTTGGCAATTTCCTAAACACAGCTCGGTCACTGTAGTATCAGCCGAGGCCCGGGCAGGGAGAGGCGTGTGTGCTGGTTTTGACGTCGGCTGGAAGACGAGCTGAACGGGAGACTGCTGGACGTCGACTTGAAATGAGCAGGTACCGAATTTGACAACGGGGGAAATATTCCGTCTTTACGTATGCAGGCTAACGGTCGAGGTGTTCGCGAACTCGAGCTGTGGCGTTCAGCCCCGGCGTCGGTGTGATGATGACAGGTCGAGCTCGGTCTAAATGTCGGGAGGTTTTCGCTTCCAGTGCCTTTCTTTTTAACATTGTAAATGATATTTTCCGTTTCGCTTTAACGGCACAGTCTGCCAAACGACGCTGTAGCATATCCACACATTTACAGCAGCGTTTACCGGCTAATTTAACGTGAACGCCACCGAAATATCTCCTGTCGCCGTAAGGACAAAAATGCCTCAGAAATATCAGCTTGTCGTGTAGTGTCGTATAGTGTAAATGACGGTTTTCTGTTATTCTTCTCAAGCGTAATTTAAATAGTAGAGCCTCATTTTGTTGATTCATGCTGTTGACTTTGGCAAACAGAAACGTTACGGTTATTTTGAACCTCTAACGTTGTCCAGTCTAATGCAGCAACCATAACACAAGGAGCCAACACGAAGGCTCACTTTAAGGAGTCTCACCACCACACCCTGTGGATGTGTCATTATTATTCACATTAAATCAGTGAGACTGAAGCCAGCCCTGAGAGAAATGACCTCACCAATGCACTCTTACTAAGCAAGCCCGTCATCATAATAAAAAGAGGATGTAAAGACGAGAATGTCGGAAAGGAAACTCTCTTCGCTGCCTTCCTCTGCCTGAGGTTTCCAGAAGCCTCTGAAGAAGGTGCAGTGTCACTTTCCCTGCTTGTCCCTGTAATGTTATAGCATACAAATAAACCCAGTGGTCAGTCTGACGCCGCTCTGAAAGATGCTGTTGGTTGTCTTGGCAGCTGAGCTCTTGACCTGTTGCGTGATGTAAGGGATCTGTGTCAGGGTATGTCACCTTAGCCCCATTTTGTTTAAGTATGCTGATAAACAGCCAGACTTTGTGGACTTGGGTGATCACCCTGACGAGGCCTTTGAACCGAATCACCGTGGCAACAGTTTCCCGTCGGTCACGCCCCTGGTGACCCCGAGGGATCAATAGACAGCACAGGATCCCAGCATCATGACAAACAGATTTGTGGACCCTGCCATGCCTGAAACACAATCAGTTATGTCAGAGGAGGCAGCTTGGGAACGTTTCCCTCTCTCCACCCTTACTGTATTCCGGTCTCCCGTTTCCTTCGTGATTTCCAAAGTAGTGTGCCGACACGTGAGGGGGCCTGTAGCGAGTAAGTTGTTGATGACGCCATCTCAGAGGAATGCGAAAAGGGAAGAGCAGGCGGTCTGGCGTCTGAGTCCGGACCACCTTCTGCTTGGCAAGGAAAGTGACACATCCTCATTTCTGTTTCCGATCCCAAGCAAAGCCGGTCTCCTCAGAACACAATACACGTAGTCTTTCCTATTTATAGAACAGCTTGTTGCAAAGACAACAGCGATCAAACCAAATTCCTCAAGTCATGAGTAAGTGCCTGAAACTCTCAGTCCAGCTGACGTTGTTGTTTCCTGTGCTACAGTACATCCCCTGGTTTTCTGATATCATCTCTGTTTGCCGGTGATGGGAGTGTCCGTGGAAGCAGCTCTATTTCCCCCCACACAGAAAACACACACACACACACACACACACACAGAGGCTCTTTCCAGATGTCTGTAATAATTTCCTGAAAACTGCCTTGTTGGTCCGCATAGATCACAGAGTGAGGCAGACTTTATTAGCTCACCAGAAAAGAGGAACAGCCGTCAAGTAAAGTTTTACTCCTGCGCTCCAAACGGAAGATTGGGGGGAAAAAAGTGTCGGCGCTTGGTCAAAATTTCAGAACTCGACTGCAATAGACAGCTTTGATCTATCTGACGGCAGCTGCACTTTATCCGCATCCATTTCTGGTAAAGATGAGGGCGCATGAGTTGAGCTGCAAGGTTAGACATCGATAGGGCTGCGGCTAACGATTTTTGTGAATTATCGATAAATACGCCGATTACTTTTATGATTAATCATTTATTCCATGAAATGTCAGAAAGAAATTCCCCAGAGCTGAATGTGACGTCTTCAAATTGCTCCTTTTGTCCAAACAGCAGCCCCGAGAAACAAACACTCCTCCTTTATTTTCACGAACGACACAGAAAAGCAGCAAATTCTCACGTCTGAGACGCTAAACCAGCAGTTCTTTTTACTTTTTTATCTGAAAAACGACTGAAACGATTCATCCGCCATCAGTGTAGTGCCGATTAATTTTCTACCACTCGATTATTCAGTTGATTGATTGTTGCCGCTGTAGAAATGAATGAAGAGAAGGTTGGCAGGCACACGTTTGCACAGAAAGGCTCGATGGCCGTGCTGGCATTCAGTCAGTTGATCAAAATCCAGACTGAGCGCTGCAGCCGCGGTGATTCATGATTAACTAAGGATGACACGATCAGTCCAAGCCGACTGTGTTTGGCGCTTTCAAATGAAGACAGATCTGCTCTGTTATCTTGTCCGCGGAGAGGAATGAGGGGATATTTTGGGTCCCGATTTGCGCGGTCGGCCGGTCGTGCCGCGCTGAGATAAGAAGGTGGAATGCACTGTGCCTGATCGTACACGCCTGAGAAGGCGAACAGTGAAAGTTTGAGTCAGCTGGCTGCGAGGCTAACAAACATGTCTGCTTAATCCTCAGGGCGCTCTGACATGGACAAAGAGATGATTCCGAAATTTTCGACAAAGGACGAGGAAGTTGAGTACTGGAAGTCCCAAGCCCTCAAATATAAGAAAAGGTAGGCAATGTGGTTTTTTTTTTCCCCACATATGACAACAATGAAGAACAATGATCTGTATTTAACCTCTTAAACCTCATTCAACGTCTTTTTATGATTAATCACAGCAGAGTGTGTTTACATGGCTACAGTGCAGGAGTGTGTTACTGTCTGCCTGCTAAGCTCGTCCTTCTAAATAAGGTTATGTAACATGTGCCCTGTCTGTTTTGGAAAATTGCTGAACCAAATATTAGGCAAATGCGGCTGCAGTTCCCCACATGAAACAAACAGTCCGCACCTTGATCAGCAGCTCAGCCTTACATAACGGGCTGATGCTGATATGCTGAATGTCTGCTTAGTCTGCACTTCACACAACAGTTTTCTAATCCTCTCCAACCAAAATGTTCTCAGAACTTTTTAAAAAATTTGAAGTCTTCCGCACAGAAAAACCCTGCGTTCGGCCTTATAAGGCAAAGAGCTAGACAAGCATTGTGAAATCAGCGCCCACGAACTGCCGTGGTTTGCTCGGGAGGAAATTACGGCATCTCTGACTTCTTTAACAGACACCACAGGCTCTGTGGGTAGAGTGCTGCGCAGATCCCAGAGGAGGTGTTAAACTGCACAGAGAGGGTTAAAGTCCTCGTGGTTTTTCGAAGAAATTCCTGCTGTGGGCACAGAGGGGAAAAAATCTTTAACCCGTGGAAAAACTAACACCGAGTGTTTGCAGTCGCACACATGTTTTTGTGCCTCCGTTTTCTCAGGATCTGTTTTACAGTAAACCGTAGTTGCAGCATTCTGTGTTCATTAGTTACCTTTTAAAAAAAAAAACCTGATATTGATTAAGCTGGACTTTTTCCAGCTCGGTGTGACTAGCCTGTTTGGGTGTCACGCTGTCTCTCTGGCCAATTTGTTGTTACTTGACGCAGTTCTTTTAAAACACGAAGTGTGAGAGAGCTCGAGCCTGGCTGTTGAACAGGGCCCGGCATGCTGATGAAGCAGCCGCTGCGGCGTTGGTATGTGTGGAACGACTCCGGCACAACAACTGATTCATGGACTCTGTGTAGGGCCACTGTGAGGCCATCGTCCCAGCACGAGTCAGCTGATCTCAGAGCAGTGTTAGCCACGGGGTCATCATGTGTGTGCACACACACTTAACTTATTTTTCCCTCCTAATTTTGCCTTGAAATGTTTCTGAAAGTGCACTGTGAGTTATTGTGTGTGTTTTTGGCTCCTCTGCGTGGGGTCAAGCCTGACCTGTGGGTCCAAACATCCTGTTTCTTAGCCTGTGTCCTCATCCTGTTTCTGCGCCCTCTCATTTTCTCTGCCCCTCTGACCTTTAACCTTTCTCACAGCTGAGGCGCCTGTTTTTCCGAGGCTTCTCTTGAACTCCCTACTGTCACAGTTCAGCTGTCTCTTCAGAGCTGTATATTTAGAGTGCTTAACTCGACAACGCTGAGCTGTTTCCTGTTTGGCAGAGGCCGGCACCGAAGGTTCAAAATCTACAAATATCCAAATGGCTTTTCATGCAGGTTTATTTCTGGCCGTTGGAGATAAAGCTACTAGAACATGCCTGAGCCCAGCGGCTCGTCTTACAGGACAAAAGCCGGTCAGGTTTCTAGAGCCGGCGCCCGCGCTCATTCAGCCAGTCAGCTTTTCAGAATTGAATGGTGGACGGTGAGCGGGGTAGCCAGCGACTGACAATAACTGTTTATGCTTCGCCCCTCTGTGTCTGTGTGTGAACCCTCCAGTTGCCATGAAGCCCAGGAGGAGCTGCAGGAGTTCCAGGAGGGGAGCCGGGAGCTGGAAGCAGAGCTGGAGGCGCAGCTTGGCCAGGCAGAGCAGCGCCTTCGAGACCTCCAGAGTGAAAACGAAAGACTGAAGAACGAGATGGCCAACCTGAAGGTAACCGGCCTGGCGACCTGCCGTGGAGCTTATGTTGGGATTCTGCTTATGTTGGGATTCGGCGTGCTTAGGTTAGGACACTCATAAACTAATTGGCGGTTACTTCAGAGGTTATCTGATCTCTGTTGGATCTTTTGAGCAAGGTCCAATGTCTTATTAGGATGTTACGTCTTTATAAACCCGCTCTTAGGTAATCCTGTAGCACTCTTTAAGTGGATGTCAGGATGAAGGGGCAGAAAATAGAAATCTGCGAGGATGAGTCTGGTTCTTAATCACCACAGGCATGAATGGTGGTCAGATGTTCATGTCCACAGTTAAACTGATCACTGTGCACATTCAGAAAATTCTGTAGCGACGAGGGGGTGTAACAGTATCTTTCATTTCGGGGTATCGCGATAGCAAAAGTGCCTCTGTACCGTCGTGGACATGTGATGGTATCAAACAATAGGTTTTCCGGGCAAAAAGTGTAATTTTTTGCGGCTCTTTTGTCATAACGCGCTGAGGAAGGGAACAAGCCAAATCACAGACTTGACCGTCGGCGCTTTTGAACAAGAGGCAGGCTGCAGCGAAAGAGATTGCATGTTCAGACTGCTCTCCCAAACTTAATTGTCGAGTTAAACTCAGATGTGTTGAAGAAATAATGGAATGAGCCGACCGGAGTTTAGTTTCACTTTGTCTTTGGTGCCAGCATGCTGCTATAAAAAAGGAGGAAAAAAAAAAAAGTAATCGTCTCAGTAAAGAAACACACTCAGTCTGGTCAAGGAGGAAGAAGGGAACAAAGAAAGATCAGTCAAAGTAGACAGTAAACTCATGACTGCAGGATAAAGAAAAGACAACAGGATATGAGCCGGGTCATTCAGGAACATTGTTAAATGTTCAATTAAATTTTATGCCAATAACAGTTAATATGATCATTATTTGCACATGTTTATAGAGGAAACAAAGCAATGTAAGTGAAAAACACTTTCAAATAAAAAGGATAATAATGAGCAGCATTTTTTCCAAGTTTTGACTTGTCTTTGTTTTGTTTTGTTTTTAAATATATCGCAGCACATATCGTGCCGTGGACTTGACACCGGGGTTTTATCGTACCGTGAGTTTTTGACGCCGTTACGTCCCCAGTAGCTGCTGTACACGGCGCAGAAAAGTGTTTTGTCTCATGGCCCAACATGTGAGCATCCTTGCAGCAGCTCGAGCTAAAAACCAAACAGTATGGACGAACCAGACAGATCACAAATCACGCTTTCCTGTCTTTGTGCCTCAGGGGCCACAACACAGCCATGCATCCCTGCCTCTGACTGTGCTATGAGGCCCCACAGACTCTTTGAAGTAAACTACTCGTAACGTGGAAGCACACCTATTAACTGTCTCATGACTCTGTGGGTTGCAGCAGGGGTACTGTAGCCTATTTAAAGCACATGCAATGTTATTTTCACACTGCATCCCTCAGCAAAACAGAATTAAAGTGGATTTTCTTTTTTTTTTTCCTTTTTGGAACAGTATTTCTGTTTGACGTTCTTGTTTCTGCACACACACTCACTTTCCAACCTCTCTTTTCGTCTATCAGGAGAAGCTGGAGCAGCAGTACGCACAGAGTTATAAACAGATCTCTATGCTGGAGGACGACCTGGGCCAGACGCGCAGCATCAAAGAGCAGCTCCACAAATACGTCCGAGAGCTCGAGCAGGCCAACGATGACCTGGAGAGAGCCAAAAGGTCAGACCGGAACTTTTGATCCGTGTGTGTCCCAATACACACATGAAACACTGTCGAGCACAAAGTGCGATATTTTTTAACTGTGAAACAAAACCAAAGCATGTAGTGGGCAACATGTTTTGGTGCAGCTGACCTTATTTAGCTGTTGGGGGGTTTGATTTGAAACTTTATTTCGAACATGATGCATTGTATTTAAAAACAACAAAAGAAAAGAAAACAACAAAAAGGAAAACAACCAAAAAAAATACAGATAAATAATTTCAACATGCTCGAAAAGGAGTAGGATGAAGTAAAGACTTATTTACTCCTACCCCCAATCTCTAATTAAATTTTACTCAATAATAAATTATTATCATGTATGATTATACAGTATACACACGTAGAATAGATACATGTAAAGATGTACTTTACTTCCATAAATGCATATGTAATATAAATATGATAAGATGTAAGTATAAATATACATATAAATACCCATACAATGTAAATATAAGTTAACATGTAGATCACATACATATTTAATATAAATAGATGTAAATATAAATATATAAATATGTAAATATGTATAAAAATAAAAAAATACATATATAATTTAAGTATAAACTCATATATAAATATACATATAATACAAATGGCATATGCTACAGTTAATACAACAATATACCTAAAATACATACTGTGTATTTAATTATTATGTGCCTATATACAGTAAGTCCAGAGTCCACAATATGATATATATAGTATACCCTACTATATAAATACACACATACTCTATTTTATTATATGTATCCATATACACCCCTACACACCATAATATAAATATTTATATATATAAAAATATATAAATGTGATGCATCAGACATGGTCAGTATCCAATGAATTTGTCTAAGACTGATTTATTGAGCAAAGGCATTTAAAGAGCGGTTGTGTGGGCATGTTTATGTAATGACCTTTTGCCGAGTGTTTGTTTACTTATCCCTGCTCTGCTTAGTAACTGTTGCTATGCATGTTTAGCCTCTCTGTTTTACTTTGCACATAATGTAGTTTACAATAAAAACGCTGGCACATTTACGACTCCAGATTCTAAAACAACAAAACGATTGGAGGCGAAAGCAGGCATCCGTTTGCTCTGCTGTCACTGGCAGGTTTTTATCAGCTGGGGCTCGGACGTCAGCTCCATGAGATGAAAGGAAACAGACTTTGACCGGCGGAGTGGATGTGCCTGTTGTGACGTGGCTGTCTCACATGAACTGCAGTCTTCTAGTTCAATGTTTCTTAAACGACATGATTCTCGGTCACGCCTGTTAGTGGTTTAACTTGTCCAGTCATGCTGAGCACCGCAGACTTTTTTCTCCTGCTAAAGCTAAAAAAAGACGCAGGTTAGCCCTCCAAGTTCGTTACATGCTCAGCATTGCTCTCTCTGCAGCCTCCTGAGGAGATGACTAAACTGCATTCATGCTGAAGCTACTGTAATGTTCACAAAAAAGGTTTGAACGTTTGTGCTCCTCTACCTCTGCTGTATGTGCAGGGCAACAATAGTGTCTCTGGAGGACTTTGAGGGCCGTTTGAACCAGGCCATTGAGAGAAACGCCTTCCTGGAAAGTGAGCTGGATGAGAAGGAGTCTCTTCTTGTGTCTGTGCAGCGGCTGAAAGATGAAGCGCGAGGTAAAGACAGAGCACGGATGAATCCGTTCTGCCCTTTTCGCAGGCAATATGTCACCCGTGTGGGGGGGTTGGCGGAGGAGTTTTTCATAAATATGGCTCCATCTTTTGCAGACCTGAGGCAGGAGCTGGCAGTGAGGGAGCGCACTACAGACAGAATGTCAGCCCCCAGCTCACCCACCTTGGACATGGACAAGATTGATTCTGCAGTGCAGGCCTCTTTATCCCTCCCAGCCACACCTGTAGGAAAGAGTATAGAGCACGCCTTCATCAGCCCGAAAGGTTGGGTTTTATTCATCACACGTCTTTTTGCACATATGAAAGGAGACAGTCGCTGATTCGTGCGCTAATATTGGCTTGTGTGCACGTGCAGCCCTGACCAACGGCGTTGGCACCTCGGCCCTCACCCCCTCTGCAAGAATCTCAGCTCTTAATATTGTTGGTGACCTCCTGAGGAAAGTTGGGGTACGTATTATTCATTTTAATTTAATTAAATAATTCTGTTAATGACTTTTTCACAGAAAGGGTTTGTTGTCTGTACGCAAGTAAACGCAAACAGTAGGGGTGGGAAGAGAAACCGGTGCAAGATGAGATGTGCCGGCATGGCAGAGCAGCTGTGGATGGATGCAACTTTGGAAAGAAATTGAGCTGCATCAGGAGACGTCACAGGCTGTGTTGGGAGAGGCCATCTGTTTGATCACCAGATGTTTTTATACGTCTGTTTAGAGATGTGACAGACCCAATAATTTAATTTTTTGATATTTTTATTCCTCCTAAGTTGGACCTATGTTACATTAACGTGCGCTTCAGACATATTGTGAGAGACTTGGCTCGCTATGCATAGCTGAGTGTCAGGTCCATACTGCAGACAGCTGTAGAAAGAATCCTACTGAAGGCTCCTGTTCTTACCTCTGTGTGGTAAACACAAATAAACACTACTTGCTGGGTTGCCGAGGTTGTTATCCGTCGTGTCAGAGCTTTTCTTTTATTTAATATTTTGTAGTTTTCAATAACGAGGCGCTGGCTATGTTCATCGTTAAAACGTTACAACTTCTGCTCAACAGCGCCACCGTTGGTTAGGAGGGTGAACTGCAACGGTTAAATGAAAAGATTTAGCAAACAAACAAAAACGGAAACACATCAATAATAACACATATTCTCATTCCAATCATTTTATAAGACATGGACAGCCGACAGTTTAGTTTATTTATTTATTTCAAATTTTCTTCTCATTTTAGCTTTTCAATGAGGATGATCATTTATAAACCATTGATTTATAAATGATCCAACTCATTGAATTGCATAGCATCATTCCTTTGCATATTCAAACGCATCATATTGTATTGAATCGCACTGTGTTGAATTGCACTGCATGGCATCGATAGTTGTCACATATGTTTACTCAGTTCTTTGAATTGTTGACATTGCATAAAGATGCACATTGTGTCGGCCTCACACCAGCGAAAAATCTGAAGAAGCTGCAGAGCGCTTGAGGAACAGAGAAGAATATCGTGTTTGTGAGTGTGAGACTAAATGCTTGTATGTCCTTGTTTTGTGAGCAGGCTTTGGAGTCCAAACTCACCGCCTTGAGAACTTTGAACTTTGCCAAAGACCAGGCAGCAAGGAAAAATTACTCCAAAGACAACGGCACACTCATCAACAGCAACGCCACCAAGTTCTCCCACTCTATACACACCACTTACTTCGACAAAACGTGAGTCTCCGCTCGCTCCTTCCCCGACTTGTCGTACTGTTATTCAGTTCAGCACGTTTGCTAATATTGTGCGTGTCCGTGCGGCATCTGCAGGACTCTAAATGGACTGGACCCCAGCTCGTTGAGCTCCATGGCAGCTTCCAGGGCTGTGTCTCCACCCGGCATGCTGCCTCTGAGTGTGTGAGGTGAACCTCTACCACATGAACCTCTACTGAAACTGCTAGCAACCCAGCATAAACACAGAGAGGACACTTGAAGGACCCCTACATTGTGTGTGTGTGTGTGTGTGTGTGTGTGAGTGAGTGAGAGAGAGAGAGTGAGTGTGTGTTTGAAAGGTGTGATGCGTGTGTTTTGCCTGTTTGGGATTGTGCATTTTTGAACGTGACGTGTGAAAGAGGAGGCTTGCTTGACTACACAACGTTCGCAGCTCTGTGAGTAGGCGCGTATGTCCCTACCGCACACTTGCATGTGCCTAAAGCTGAACTGTACTGTGCTCGTATGAATGTCTCCGCAGACACGTTGCTCTCTGGATGTCAACTCTGAAGTGACGCCGTTACATCCTTAGTTCCTCTGCCGACAAAAGGTCGTTAACAGACCACAGCTTCTTATCTTTTCCTCCCGTATTTTCACTTAAATTGCACAGTTACACTATTTTCAATTTATAATGTATTATATTTAAAAGGGATATGTCCATATTATCTAATTTATCTCACAGTGAGCTTTAAAATGCAATGTTCCTTTTTGCTACTTTTCTTGCATGTGTGCGTATGTGACGTGGGGTCAGGGAGGTGGAGCGGGACCCCACATTCGTGACTGAAGTGAATGTTGATCGTTCAAAGCCATGTATAGACACCAGTGCGGTCGTTCCTGCTCGCTGTAGCTCACGTGGAAGTAGTCTCCATGTGAAAGCTTGGAAATATCAGCTGGTTCTGTCCTCGGGGTTAAAACCTGCACTTAAACTCTTCCTCACTGGTTCTGCTGCAGACGAGTGTTGTTATTTTTCCTCTGTGGGCATCCATTGACATTTCGAGGAAACCGTTTTGCCTTTTTTTAAATGTTTAACATGTAGATTTTTTGTTTGACAGGCTCATTTACCTCATTCTGATGTTGGATCTTGACGAATTGGCTTTAGAAAACACACAAAGGGACACGTGAAATAGAGAAAACTGACTCAAGGATTCTTTTTGACAATGCAGCATATTGGCTAACTTTGTCATGTGAAACTAAGTCAGTTTGACTTAACTCTTGAATTTTTAGCAGGTTGGACTTTGGCAACGCGCTCATTTTACACCCCACAGTTTTGCCCACACGTTTCTCCCTTTCATTGACCTTTGTGTCCCCACCTTAAATTGAATTCCCAGTATTCAGTCTTAATTGAAAGTATGAGATGTCATTTGAAGACTCTGAGCCTGTTACTGAAGTGTTCTACAGTCAGTGTAAATAGCTTGTAATGTTGGTAATTTTTCCTACCACATTTGTACATACTGACATTTGGCATTAAGGTCGTATTTATTTCAGATTCTGTATGGCTTGTTCAGATAAGAATGGTTAAGCCATTATATTAATTGTTTAAGTAAATAAAGATTGAGATGACAAATATGTTTTGTAGTTTGGGTCATGAACTTTATTTAAAGATGGTGGAGTTTGATGATCAAGCACAATTTACCCCCACCCCCCAATTTTTAACTCTTTCTTTGTTAAATTTCTGGTTTTAAGGTCAAAAATGTAACTACATGTATATATTAAAAATAAACACAAAATACATGTATATGATATATATTTATA
>JAQLOL010000009.1:10061040-10079739 GCA_029783665.1 Naso thynnoides | reverse complement strand
AACTACATGTATATATTAAAAATAAACCCATTATACATGTATATGATATATATTTATATATAACATTAAAACAACATAATGCATGTTGTTCTGCTGATCTGGCCAGCTGATTTGTTCTATGGTCTCAGATCAGCTGTCAGTAAAGAAAGTTCATATTTCAACTGTGTTCACAGCTGGTGCACTTAAGTCCATTGATATTCACAAAATTAAAGACCTAATTTCTCCTCCATGTCCTTCCTTAACACGTTCTTCTTGATCTGAAAAATAAAAATCAGAATTCTCATTACATTCATCAACTGTAAATCACGTTAATAGTTCACGTGTGGATAATAGGAGTGTGAATCTTTCAGTATCTCATGATTTGATTTGATTTTGATTTGGGGGGGAATTGATTCCATTTAAAATTGATTCCTAATTCAAAAAGATTTCTCATTTAAAATCAGTTCCTGATTCAGTACACTGGGAGTTCAGTTTCCTCAGTCTGTTTTGTAAGACAGAGTGGCAAAGTGTGAATTAAATTATGGATTTTTTTGATGTATTAACCTGCAAACAACAGACATTCCCTCGACAAAAGGTAACATTTATTTATGCTAAATTTGCACAAAAGAAACCAAAAAGTTTGAACAGTTTTTAAATTGTCAGTAAATTCAGTAACAAGTTCAGGTGGTATCAAGTTGATCGACCAATAACTGTCCAAGATATTCATTATTAATATGTATTTAACAGCCGGCCATTAAAAACATATTATTAAAAATGGATTTTTAGGATTTGTGAATTGATGTTGAATCTTTCAAAATGTTGAAAATCTCAATTCCTTTGTGAATCAATTTTTTTTCACCACCCCTAGTGGCTATCATACTGTACCTTTCCGGAGGCTGTCATCGGGAAGCTGTCCACGAAGAACACGTATTGTGGGATCTTGAAGTGAGATATCTGTGAGGGAAAAACAAATATCGTTCACACTTGTGCTCTGATTCAGAGCATGCTGAACTAATTCATCAAATGTAACTTCAGTGCCCAATGAGGCTGACTAGCTCACCAAACAAAAACAGCCCCAAAATAGAAACAACACAGTTACACAGGGAGAGTCCCACTACACATTACAAAACAGTTCATATCTGTGGCTTACAGCATATCAGTCACTTTGTTGAGTAAGGCGTACTGACAACATTTGGAATGACGGATTTCTTAAACGGATTTTCAGTTGCCTTAGGGACTCTGTAGCGCCTCCCAGAGTTCAAAGGCTCAAAGTGGCAGAAGAGAGGGTGGTGGCTATCCTTTAAAACGCTCCTCGCTTTCTTCCTCGTCCTCTCTGTGAAGAGCCGACAGTTCACCCACTCTCACCTGGCCTTTGCAGAATGCTCTTATCTCCTCTGCGCTGGAGGTCTGGCCTGCCCTCAGCCTGATGCAGGCGCACACCTGCTCGCCCAGCCTCTCATCTTTCACTCCAACCACCTGGAGAAAACAGCAGTTCTCATGAAACACAGTTTATTTACCATAAAAAGAGCATCAAAAACCCTTGGCACGTTTAAAGCAGGAAAAAGTATGGCCTCAGTGTGCATCTTTGCTGTCAGCTGCTTAAAGCCGTTTCCCTATCTTTGCTGCC
This sequence comes from Naso thynnoides, assembly GCA_029783665.1. Taxonomy (NCBI): domain Eukaryota; kingdom Metazoa; phylum Chordata; class Actinopteri; order Acanthuriformes; family Acanthuridae; genus Naso; species Naso thynnoides. The sequence goes on along the minus strand of JAQLOL010000009.1, from coordinate 10,078,133 downwards.
CTCTAGTGGGTCTGCGTCTCACCTGCACCTCCTGTATTTTGGGATGTGTGTAGAGAAATTGCTCTATCTCGGCAGGGTAGATGTTAGCCCCTCCCCGGATGATCATGTCCTTTAGGCGTCCTTCAATGCAGCAGTATCCCAGACTGTCCAGACTGCCCGTGTCCCTGTTGGAAGACATTTACACAACATCCAACTTTTGAACAATATTTCCCAGGTAGTGTTGTAGTGCTCGAGATTGTTCTTGGTCTTAAGACTGGTCACAAGACCACTTTCTGAAAGTCTCGGTCCCCTCTTGGAGTCAAACGCGTTTGGACTCAGACTTGTCTCGGTCTCCGACATTGCGGACGCTGGATTTTTTTAATCAAGAACCGTCAAGGCCACAACAGATTAATTTGTTAACATATTGACTGTGATTGGATGTAAAACTTTCTTCTTCAAATGCAGCCAGTGACGTGTCAATTGTAGTTTGATTTTTTTGGATTCCTCTTGGCTACCTCAATCACAAAGAAGGTTCTCCAAGTCACTGCTTACTGAGACAGCTGGGAAAACATCACACCTCTTTTGTCACCTTGAAATCAGAGGAAAATTTGACTCGGTCTCAGCCCCTGAAAGTCACGGTCTTGTCTCGGTCTTGGTTGGTGTGGCCTTGACTAAAACACTATTCCCAGGTGAGCATCAATCCCTATTTTCTTCTTTAGACATACATACCCAGTCTTGTACCAGCCGTCTTGGGAAATAGCCTGACTGGTTTTCTCCGGATCGTCCCAGTATCCATGCATCACACAGTAGCCTCTCACCATCAGCTCTCCTGAGGTACCCAAAGGGACAATCTTCCCAGTGTCAGGGTCCACCACTTTTACCTGGAGTAAAGACTCAAAGGGTATGAGTCACACTGTTGCTGTGTTGCTATGTTTGTAAAGGTTTGTGCATAAATAAAAGGCATACCTCAGTGTGGGGCATGATGCATCCATCTGTGTTTTCCTTCACCTCCTCGATGTCTCGTGGGAATCCCAGAAATACAATCGGGCTATTCTCAGTGCTTCCATAACCTGCCTTTTAAACATAGTGTCCACATTCTTGTGTGCTGGAGAAGCTCGTTTCTAAGCATTATTTGAAAAGGTGTAGGACATGCGACCCCTCACCGTCATTTCCTTCATGTTTAAGTTGGTTTTCAGTTTTCTTAAAACCTCAGGAGGGCACGAAGAACCTCCCATGAGACCTGCAACACAGCAGCACATGGCAGGATGCCTAAATGTTGCGCCGAATTCAATATGACTTAATCATGTTGTAGTGTTCAAATAAATCCCTTACCTCCTTCAAGTGACGACAAATCATACTTGTGTAAATCTGGGTGGCTGAGCATGTCAGTGAACATCGTCGGAGTGCCATAGACGATGTTGCAGCTTCAGTGAAAAAAAAAAAGAGAGAGAATTGTGATCAGTAAAAATGTTAAGCCGTTATTTATTTGAAGCCATTTGGGTGATGAGTAATGTGCTGTACTTTTCGTTCTGAATGGCCTCCAGGTTTGCGCGGCTGTCGTAGCCAGGAGAAGGGAACACCAGCGTGACGCCGTGCATCGCCATGCACATCCCTCCAATCACGGAGCCAAAGCAGTGGTACAGGGGTACGGGCAGGGATATTCGCACCTTGGGCTGATGGGAACACAGGACCTTATGTTACTTACATTTGCACTGTTTGTGTTTACTTTAAATCAACAGACAAATATGGACTTACTTTCCAAGAATAACCCAATCGGATACCTCCAAAGTAGGCATTATTTACGATATTGTGGTGAGAAAGAACGACTCCCTTTGGACTTCCTGTCGTCCCCTGAGACAAACAAAACAAGCCACAGGACTTGATCTGAATCGTCGTTCGATCTATGTGACATTAATGTCAGTCACAGTGCCGCAACAGATGTGTGCCAGTGTGAAAGCTGCAATGCTGAAGGTTACCGATGTGAACTGAATGTTGATAGGGTCATCGGCGGACAGCTTGCTCTGCAGAGAAAGCAGCTCTGTGCGGTGCCGACTCTCCGCTGCTTGAATCACGTCCTCCACGTGGAGCATCCCCGGCTGTCTGCTGTCCATCAAAATCACCATACGAAGGTCCGGAAGCCTGGCAGACCCAAGACAGGATGTTTGCATTACAGTCACAAAATCAGCTCTTATAAATTGGGCCCTTGTGAAATATTTCTGGTCTCTCTCTCATGATGACAACAGAGAAAGAATGAACACTTCTATGAAGCCTGTCTCTGTAATGCATTGTAACACATTATGAACATATATAACTCATTATATGAACACACATAATGTTATAGGTAGGGCTGTAACTGTGATCAACTGCACTATGGGTGCATTTTAAGTAAGTTCCTAATGTATCATAAATGCATGCTTTAAGTAAAGTGTTACCAAAGAATGTATTAAAGGAGCACACCAGCATTACAACAAGTCATTGTCCTTTGTCGACATCGGCCTTATCAGTCACATACACCCCACCCATTTTCCCCAAAATAGTTCCACCTCTGAGAGATCGCGTTTGTTTACATTTTGTTTATATTCAATAAACATTACAGAAAGTTCCTGAAAATGTGTGACCACGTTAGTTAAACAGAAAGTCTGTGTCGAAATCCTTCTTAACGGTAATATTCGAGCTATGAAGGCAGCACTTGTAAGGAACTATTTTTTCAGGCGTTACACTTTCATCTATCCGCCAACCCTTTCTCTCACTCGCTCAGCAGTTTTTGACCAAATAGAGCAGGCGTTCTCTTCAGAAGAGGGGATTACCTGTACTTAGCAACTTTAACGTGTCCTATAGCGTTTCCATACCCTGATCCAACATGAATGGCAGTGAATGAGGTTTAAAAATGCAGTCTGAGATCTACTAATGCATACACATAATTAAATTTTAACAAGAACATTTGTAGACGATGGGGGGGGATCTCTGCTGGTGCTGAGAACTCAAAACTAGACTGGTATGATCCTTTAAATCATTTGACACCAGCGCTGTCAAACCTGGAGCTCTTGATCATGCCCGCTGGCGTCGTGTCGATCTCTGGGCAGAGCTCCCTCAGCATCTCACAGAAATGTTGGGTTTTGAAGTGGGCAGGGCAAACCACAGCTTTACACTGGGCCTGCAGAAGACAAATCACTTTATATCATAATATAGATAAGACAGGCCTTTTTTTTTTATCCCACAATGGGGAAATTTCCAGTGTTGGCAGCAGCAAAAAGTGACACACAGCGCACAAAGTGGACAGATAATAAAGTAGTTAAATAAAAGTACATACAAATAGATTATATAAACAATATAAACAGTGGAAAAGTTACAAAGTTGCAAAGGTGCAAATGTTGCAAATGAGGGTATTAGATAGTGACACATTTAAATAGATGTACAGTGCGGAGAAGTATCTGAATGTTTCATTGCACAATGAAAAAAAGGAAAATATTATTGCACAGAGAGGCTGATTGTTATTTGTTTTCGGGTGTAATGTCAGGTGTTCCACTGGGAGCAGGCTTGGTTAAAAAGTTTGACCGCAGTGGTTCTTCACACACCGTGAGTGAATAAGTCTGTCGCTGAAGGAGCCGTCCACTGCGGTTACTGTGTCATGCAGGGGTGGGAAACATTCTCCATGAGGGATGATGTCATCATCCTCCTGTCTCCCACCACCTCCACGGGGTCGAGAGAGCGGCCAGGAACGGAGCTGGCTTTCTTCACCTGTCTACAACTGTGCTGCTGCTGCTCCTCCGGCAGACCACAGAAGATGGCTGATGCCACCACAGAGTCAGGAGTGCACTCTACACCCCGAAGGACCTGAGTCTCCTCAGCAGATAGAGTCTGCTCTGGCCTTTCTTGTAGAGTGCAATTATGTTATCAGTCCAGTCCAGTTTATTGTTCAGCAGAGGTGGAAAGTAATGAATTACATTTACTCATGTTACTTGAGTAGATTTTTTGTATACGTGTACTTTAAGTGGTTTTTAAAATCTGTAATTTTACTTTTACTTAAGTAGGTTTAGTTTGAAGTATTGTTCTTCACTACATTTTAAATCACATCTGTAACTGATTAAAAAAAAACAAGTGTAGGCCTAATTAAAAAATGAAAGGAAAAAAGTCACGGCCCAGAAACAACTGCAGTGAATGACGAGCAGGAGAACAAACTGACGCTAAATCACATCAGCAGCCAATAAAACTATCTGATCGCGCACCAGCCGGTCTAAAACCTGACACTTAGAGTCCAGAAAAAAAGCCGTGCTGCAGCAGCCACAGGTTAGGAGAGGTGAGGCAAACGTAGCTGCACATCGCAGGAGCCACGAGTTCATTCAGAGATGCAGATTGATTTGACGCAACAACAGCAGCAGCACCTGTTGAACAACGTGAAGCAGGAGGAGAGCAAGAGGAACAGGAAGCCATGATCCCAAAATGTGACAATAGAAATTGTCACGAGTGTGACACCTCCACTTCTACAACTACTTCCTATGGTAACGTTGTGTATATTTGTTTTGTTTTTTTTTAAATGTCGTAGTTAGATTAATTTAATCACTTTATTGTTCATCAGAGAAAGAAGAGAAATTGGTAACACTATAATAACACACTTTTAGGCATGAGGTAAGCATTAAGAAATACTAAATTATCATCTATAAAGCATTGTTCCTTAGGGTCAGGGTTAGGGTTATGGGTAGTGATAACCCTAACCCTAAACCCCGTCAGTTTAACGTTTTAGGGTTGAGACAGACTACTACTGCCACGACCAGACACACATTCACAACAGCGTGCTGCATTGTGGGTTGAATGTTGTGTTGAATTAAGCGTCTTTACGAATTTCTGTGGGCCAGCACAACATGTTTTTCTCTGTTTTTCTGGCTGGGCAACTCAGCGGTTGCCTCTGGGCCGCGGGCCACCATTTGAATAGATCTGTCTTATTAAGGTTTGGTTTACATCACAGGCAGTCCTGGCACAGATAACTACCATACTTGAATTTAACATACACTTTTAAATCTTGTGTGGTTTGAGTACAGATGGATTTCCCATGGAAGTGCTATATATTATTATTGTACTTTTATAATCTTTAATTATTGTCCTGATGTAATTCACTGTATGTGTCTGTTTGCGAGTGGGGTCCTTGTATTGTTTGGGTTCACTGAAACAAATTCCCATTAGCTGTGTTGAATGGCAAGTGCTGACACTTAAAGTTTGATCTTCTTACCTTCCTAAGAGTGAATTCCACTTCCTTCACCTGATAGGCCTGATCCAGTGGCACCTGCAAGCATCAGAAAAAGATTTATACAGCCATTCACACATTTTTTTAATCATACATGTTACATTTTTTACTCCACGGCTGTACACCATAATGGCAAACACACAGTGCCATGTTACAGCCGCAGAATAGCTTCTGAAAGGGTTCACTGTGCTGCAGAGTGTTTGTTGGACATCCAGCCTAAGGACTGTTAGTCAAACCACAATATCACACTGTAATGTATTTTGAGAAGGCAAAAACAACCCCAAACTGACCAGTATGATTCAAGCTTTAGCTGATGCAAACTGGAAAAGGATCCACTCGTATGTGTTGGGTCCCCAAACTCCCAGTCGGTCGCCACGCTTCAGGCCCAAAGCGAGCAGACCTGCAGCCACTTTATCAACCTGCAGCAGTGACAGACAAAAGCGTTTCCCTCACAAGTGTGCTTCTAATTTATTTCAGAGATTTACAGAAGCTAGGCAATGATTTCTCCCAAACTAGAGAACCAATATATATCTTTAAACTAGATATGATTTGACCGGCTATCTTAAAAAGTCACTGACAAACCAGACTAATTTGTTTTTGCATCTCAAAACTAGCATGTGATTTAGTGATCCTATTCTAGAAGGAAAATTAATATTGAAAGAAGAGGCACAAACAAGTCACATTTAGCAGTGATTTGGCGTGTGTATCTCAGTACTTAGCTCCTTGACACTGTCTGAGCGTTAATTGTTGAAATAAAAGACTCATTGGTATAACATGGATGGTGTTTAAGGAGTGATGTATGCATGATGAGACCCACATCTTCCTGAAACTGTGCAAAGGTTTTGCGGATGCCATCCCGCAGGAAGACCACAGCTTCACGGTCGGGCCAGCGCTGGACTGTGGAGTCTAGGCTCTGGCCTACAGTCAGGCTGAGCAGAGAGATGGAGGAGGTGCCGTGGACGTAGCTGGTGGTCAGAGTGGGGATGTGAGGAGGACTGTCCACATGGAGAGACCTGGCATTGACAACAAGATTTATGAAAAAGCACAGCGGTCAAACGTTGTACATACACAGTGATTTCAGCACAATAATGCTAATCACTGCAGATTTTGAAGAGAATGCTCACTTATATTTCATTGCTTCTCTACATCAAAGAATACACATGACTGTTTAAACTGTGGCCCATGGATAACAGCGTTTAAAAATATACAACACGCCAAGGAATTTTGACTCAGGCTCAGTGCAAATGGCCAAGAACAATCAAAACATTAGTCGACTAATACACAAAAGAAAAATTCAGTGGAGTTATTGTTCTATGGAGGACCACAAGTGTCACAGATATTGTAATAAATAAATAAATAAATAAATAAATCTGATTAGTTATCACCTGGCAATAACCAGTCAGAGAGCTTGTTACATCTCATGGCTAATTTGTATTGTTTTACCTCAATTTACAAGCTTAAGGCCCAAAGTGTCATGGAAAGTCAAAATGGAGAGGCTAAATGACTTCTCAAATCAATTAGCTGATAGAACAAAGAAAAACAGCTAGGAAATGGAAATGAAAAAGAGAAAATTAATTGCCTCTTTAAATGCCAGATTCAAATGTATTTTTTTAATTCAGTTTGTAAATTCAATTATTTATTTCTGTTTTCAAAGCTGTATCTTCAAAAAGATTTTTTAATTCAATTATTCATTTTGAAAATCATTGAAATATTTTAAAACGATGCACTCCTTTACTGTTTAAAAGTTTAATTTGTAAATTCTTTTCGTAATTCCTGTATTTATTGATTAATTCATGAATTTTGTAAACTAATTAATTAATACCCTTTTAATTATAAAATTAATTTTTAATTAAGGCAATGCTTTATTACAATTTACATGACACTTGTGGCCCTCCATAAACCATGATTGCCTGAAGGCCACAAATGAGCAGACATTTCTTAATTTTTCATATTTTTTATCAGCTAGAATAAAAAGAATACCATCTTTTTAAAATACTCTATGTGACTTTGCTGTTTCTTCTGTTAATTTCCTTTTTTCTTTTCATTTTTTGTTTAAAAAAGGTAAATTTTCCAGATTTTTCTCTTATGTTGGGCCATTAACAACTCATGATGTTCAGATTAATTCATAGTAGACCTAAGTGTTAACCAGAGTGAATTATTTTAAACAGGAAAATTCACAATTTACAATCATAGTACAACAGAAACTGAAAATACCTACATGGTAAAAAGCTGACAATAAACATCTGACATCTTGCAGTACTTAATGTGCATTTTTTAATGATGTGTTACCAAAACCTAGTGAAGACCTACTAATGGCTGGAGTGTAATAAAAACAAAGACTTTTGCATTTTTCTCATGGCACTTTGTGACCTCACTCCTCTCTTTTTTTTTCACTACAATGCCTTCAGCAGGTAAGATGCACCCACGCTTCAAGGAAATATTCTGCATTTTTCCTGTCTTGTTGTTTGATCTGGAAACAAAACATACGAAGCATTGAGTCTGTTCCTCATTAATCAGTATATGATGGTTGATCAAACATAGTTAATAGTTATATGTTGATGAGGTTCACTGAATGTGTTATTTTAGTTTTTTCATTGCATATGTAAAGATGGAGCGTGTTCAGCTGGCGATGTGGATGGAAGTGAAGAGGTCATGCTTGTGTAGACAGCAGGATCATCAAGGTTAGCACTGGAGAGTGTTTTTATTCTTATTTCTTTTTCTGCTGACACTTCTTATTTAAAAAAAAAACAATAACTTGATGTACTCCATTATTATACTAACTTTTTATTTCATTCATTAAGAAAATAGATGAGCAATTTAAAACAAACACAGACAAAAAAATCCTGAATGAAAGGGAGCAGAGAGAAGAATAATCTTATTTAATCTATTTGTCCCAAAAAATTATTTTACAAAGTACATAATTTTTTTTTATTACAAAATAAATGAAATTACTGCAGGCCAACACAGCCGCTCACATTTAGATTGAATTACAATTCAATTATTAATAACATTCAAAGATCATATTTTTTGAACCTGTCATGACAATCAGTATAGCACTTAGACTTATTAACACAAATCATTATATTTCCTTAACATAATGGTTTTTATTTTATTTATTTATTTATTTTATTTTTTGTAAATATGATGTCTGATTCAGATTTTTTGGTTTCTATGTTCAGGTTGTTCCATTAACTGATTCCTTTCAAATAAATGCAACGTTTTATCAATTTAGTCCTGAGTCCTGGTTTTCTCTGTTCCTTTTAAGTTGTAATGATTTTCTCTTTTTTCATTTTTTTCCTCTGGATTTTAATAGGCAAGGTGTTTTTTTTTTTTTATCTTTAAACATAATTTGCAGAATACCCAATCTAATAATTCATGAGATTTTAACAATTTTAACTAAAGGAGTGATGGATTTGTTGGATCTCTGTATCTGTGTGCTAGTGACGTAGTATTTTAGGTATATTTCTAAATAGATTTCAGAAGTGAATGGTTTAAAAAAAAGTGCTTGGTAGAAATTTTCAGTGACCTGCAACAGCTGCAGACGTTTGTTGTTGTTTTTTTTTGTTTTTTGTTTTTTGTTTTTTTGTTTTTGGCTTTTGTGCTCACTGGAAATCTACTGACAGGCCAAATAATTTTCCAATTGAATGACATCCATTTTGATTATGTAACAATATGAATAATCATTTATATTCATGACACCCCTCCCGACACAGTTGCATTGTGGTTAATGAAGGCGTTTGCTTGCGCAGACAGAGGAACATCCACGTTAGGTATTAGAAAGAAGTTCAACTTTTTTTTTTTTTTAATCATTGTCTGAAAATTAGATTTAAATTTAAAAGAATTATCATCTTTACAACCTGACTTAAAAATAAAGTGTTTTCCATATTCCAGTAAACCATTACACACAGTTAACACAGACTTTTGGAACTTGAGTGAATGACATCATGTTCTCATTTGACCAGTGAGCAGACAGCGCATAGACTTACCGACACTGGCGCAAACTTGCGCTGCATGATTTCCACTTATTGCTGAGTTTTATTCCATCCACACATCTGAGAGTGTGCGCGCAGGACCTTGGCAGTGAGGAAGAAATCAGGCCTGACATCGGTCGAGCTGTGAAGTGTCTGTGCAGGTTTTTAGCAGCGCGGGTCTTGGTTGATCTTGGTGCTAAACGAAGGCAACTGGACATGCTGGAGGATCCCAGAGACGTTTCAGCTTCTCCAGTGAAGGGCGTTGGAGAGTCTCAGGTGATTTGTCTGCAGAGGAGCGGAGCTATTGCGCACACATGTTGCGCGCACATGCATGAGCGCGCAACGTCAAGCAAGTTTATGCAAAATGCACTGTGAGGATGAAGCTTATCTGATGGGCCCGTGAACGAAACGCAGCTGGTGGACGCAGCAAAAGTTAGCAAATCAACATGGCTCCAAAAATGTGAGCAAAACTAATTTCTTAAATGCATCACACATGAAGACGCGCAGGCGTCATTCACACTGATGACGTCAAATACATGTCCACAACACTGACAGGCCGATCAAAATGTCTTGTTCGCATCACTTTTTAACCTTCAGAGTGCATGGAGGACCTATGTAACACCTTTTATGTTTGTTTGTTTATTTTTTTGATCTGTTCCTCTGGTTTTGTTTTTGTTTGTTTTGTGACCCATGGATCCTCAGAAGAACCCCCACCCATAAATAAATAAAATAAAATAAAATAAAATAAAATAAAATAAAATTTAAGGAGTAAACACACAAAAAATGTGCCAATACTCTGGAAAGTGGCTCGCACCAAGAAATGTGGCGGACGCCTCCTCTCAAACTGGCTGCTGCAGATTCTGGAGCGAAACTTCAACCCAATGTGTCCAACGACATTAGAACCAAACTAAAGGCTGACAGCCTGCAACAAGAGCAGGAACGTGTAAAAGAATTTATTTAAAAAGATTCAAGTCTATTATTTGAGTTTGTTTAAAATTAGTTTAGTTTTTCGATAGGCCTACAAACAAGTATGAAGGCAGCCTAAGCTGTGTCAAAACAAGCTGAGGTTGATTATCATATTAGCTTATGTGTTTGTTATACCTCCACTTCTTTATTTATTTATTTCTTTTGTATTGTAATAAGGGTTTTTGCTATTGTTTTCTGGCTGCTTGAACTCACTCAACACTCAAAATTACGCAGTTTTTCTTTAATTATCTTCTTCTCTTAGCTCAGTAGGCTATAGACTCTAGTTTTCCATACAGTACATGTCAGGATTTTGGTAACATTTTAATTTGATCGTCCCTGTTGACACTCTACAAGTTATTAGTAAATATTTAGTTGTGTGTCAACAGTGTGTCAGTTAATATTCAACAAAGCTCTTTCAACACACAAGTAACATGCATTCAACTAACTGTAAGGTGCATTTCAAGTGGTCCACAGATTTGAGGGTCCAGCTGAATAATCAGGCGACATATTAACACAAACCAGGTCACTTCAGTACAAGACACGCCCGCTGATGTCTTTCACTAACACCTGCCAAGAAGTCTTGGTTTCCAAAGCTTAAAAAATGTTAATAAGTTACAGACTTTCTACTGTTTTCAGCTGTTTATCACTTCATTTAGATGTAAATGCCTACAAATACTGGGTGACAAATGTCTACTAACAGTCTGTTAACAGTCAGCTTTAGATTACGATCATGCTCTGGGTCGTATGATGACGTCACACTGTTGACTTTCAACTGACAATAGTCGAAAGTCAACTTAGAAGATGTGACTGAATGCACAGATAGTTAAATACTGGTTATTAATAACCTGCAACAAAACATACTGACAGTCAACAGACACTTTTGTTGAATATTAACTGACACACTGTGACATGAGGCTGAATATTTACTGATAACTTGTAGAGAGTCAGCCGACGGACTAAAGTGTGACCAGACTGTCACACAGCAAAGTTACTGCAGGATGTAAACTGTTCATCTGCTTAACATCTCACAGCCCCACGGGTGTTTGCCAAAGACTAAGTTTCATTTATTTGTTTTCTCCTCTTAAAGTTTGTTAGTAAACATCCTCTGGTTTTTCTTCTTTGACATAGACTAATTAAATGTAGGCCATGTTAGCCTATAGAACCGGTGAAGTAAAGACTATGACAAAATTACATTTGACCTGAAGTGGTGGAAAGCTACGCTGTTGTTTGTGTGCTGGGTTTTTAAATAATGTAAAAATAGGATTTTACTTTGCTACATAAAAAAAGCCTCAGGGCCATATGTAGCAATTCACTGATTGCATATTCACACGGCGAAGCACAAATGGAGCGCCACCCAGAGGTCACGGGATGCTTTTGCTGTAAGTGAACAAGGCACACACTGAAAACAAGATGAAACAAGATGTAAAACACTGAGTCTTGAGCCACAAATAACTCATAATACACTCTGAACACACAAGCACCTTTGACCAAAACACCAAACTCCGTTATGTGAAACAGCACTTTGCTTTGTGAGCTGAGCTGTTCTGACGCATGATGAATTTCTCTAAAATCTAACCGCTAACTTTACTTTGATAATTCCCTAAACAGTATCCAGTTAGTTCACCACAGTAAGTCAGCATTTGTGTGGAGTTAGCAACCAAAAATAGAACAACTAGCACAGAAAATAGCAGTGTTTCAGTCCTGTACTTAAGGAAAAGTATCAGTGCTACTCTACAAGTAATAATCACGTATTCAAAACTTTACTGGGGTAAAAGTATGCTAGTACCGTCAGCAAAATGTACTTAAAGTATCAAAAGTATTTAGAACAGTAAAATGTTTCTTGTGGGTGCTTTACCATCATATCTGGTGTTTTGGGATTTATATTATTGCTGCATTATAGTTTTTTCATTTTTGACTCGTTTTGTGGCTGATCCAAGAACATTTTTAAGAGTTTATTTAGCTTGAGAGGTGCAAGAATTTTAAATGCAAAATCACAAAATTTGGACATAGATGATGATTATTCCAGACAGGAAAGGTATGAAAAGTTGTAATCTGAAAAACTAATTAATAGCTAAACTGGTCAGACAAACGTAATAGAGTAAAAGGTACAATGTTTGCCTCTGTGGAGGAGAAGTGTAAAGTTGTATAAAATGGAAACACACAAGTACAAGTGCTTTGAATTTGCACTTAAGTGCAGTACTTGAGTTAACGTACTAGTGCAAACATGTCATGAAGTCGTGTTGCTCTAAAATTCACATAGTTTTCTGTAAATCAACTGTTAGAAAACAATTTCCACCTTCCTCGCTGTTAGTCTTGCTTCATCCAACGGTCTGTACTCTCGCATATGTCCTGTTAATATTGTTACACATTATTTCTGCTGTATGACATTTGTTGTCTCAAGACAAGAGCACAAGTCAATCATTGGAGCTTGTCTGACAATATGTCAACAGTTTGATGATTTTGAAAATGTTTGTGCATGGAAAAAGCCGTTTCAGGTCTTTGTCCGTAATAAGATATACGGTCATATGTGTGCGGTATTCAGCTTGAGTGGCTGAAGAGTTAGGGGAGAATATCACATGATGAACCGCGCAGCTCTTGTCCTATGAAAGGAGTCCCAGAACTTTCCAGATACAACAAATGAACGAGCTGAACAAGCGCTGCACTGAGAGACCAGGAAACAAACAACTCTTGTTTACAAAAGCTCTGCGATTAAAGCTGCATTCTCCAAAATGGTCCGGCGACTCCTGTTTTACCTCTCGTTTGATACTGCAGCTGAGAAAACTCTGCTGAGCTTCGTCGTTTCCAATATTTCTTGTTACCATCACTGATCGTACAGTCTGTGTCTGTCTTAATTTAGACATTTTTAATTTGGAGTGGGTTCATGCACATTTATTATACATGGATGTCAGGGACCAAGCAGTGAGGCAATGAGGGGAACAGGAGTTGGTTGAAAAAAAATCAGTTTTTTTTTTATTTATTTACCCCAAAATATGCAAAACAATATCAACTACAAACTTAACAACTTGGCCTATAAAAGGAGTCAACACAGTAGAACTCGACTCAAAATAACAGCAATGAAACAAGGTGTAACCAAAGAAAACAGACCTGACATAATGAGACACAGGGGAACATGTGTAGTGGTTTGACTAAAGCAAATTAGACACAAGAGCGAACACAAACTACATGAACTACAACTAAAACAAAGAAAAATCCTAATTAGAGCTGAGCTAACTCACACACACACACACACACACACACACCACTACATAACTTTCCTCAGCCCTTGGCTTCGCCTTTTGCTCCAGAGGAAGGGACCTCACACCAGCACGGTAACTCAAAAAAAAAAAGAAAGCAGTGATTAATATGACAGAAAACTGTCTTTAACCCCACAGCATAAAAATGTGTACGGCTAAACTAAACTGAAATGAATTACATGTTAAATAAACTGCGTTATGTGATCCTTAATGTGAAAATGAATTGTTGGGGGTGTGGCTGGCTGCAAACAAAATAGTGAAAGTGCTCGATTGCCCTCTCAGCCGGTGGGAGTATGTGCGGCTGTGGCCATCGCAATGAAGCTATAGGACGATTCTGCGGTCATGCTAGCGGCAGGAGGTTGTACTTAATGTACATGTCTGTGTGGGGGGGCCTTTCTATGACTAAGTATGTGCAAAACTGATTCTCCTCCTCTGCTAATTACAAACATGTTACAACTGACATGTTTAACTGAGGTAAGCCACTGTGTTACACAACACATTAACTCATAAACAAGGTCACGGTGCACAGGAACAACAAAGATCACATAGATCATACACAGCCACAGTACGTGCTTAAGCTGTCACCGAGTGTCAGACATTAGTTCCATGAAGTGATGAAAAACTTGTGAAAGACAGTTTCCTGTCAGAGCCGCATCGAGCTAAAACTACACACAATAAAATTAACTGTAAAATCGTTGGTTCTTAGAATATTGGGGTAAAAAAAAAGAAAAGTAATTAAGTGCTCCAACTCCTTAACATTTAGTTGGACTAATGGTGTAACAGCCCCAGGGCCTTTGCCAGGGTTTGTTGTTGTATGTTGTGTGTTTGTTTGTTTTCCAGGTCCACTTAGGTCATCAGGGGACTGGAGACAGCTGGCCACTGCCTCCAGTCCCCTGTAAAACCGGCCCCAGCAGTCGGATCTCTCTCTTCCCCCGGCACTGTAGCATGGTTTGAGTTTTTAGATTATATTTACTTTAACCTTTTATTTCTGCCTTTGTTCTAATTTACTCCAGCAGTGTGATTTTCCTGTAGTTTTCCTCAGTTAGATCTGATATCTTTGGTTCGTTTGTTAAACCTAAGCTTGAATTTGCTACAATAAAACATTTTGGTTTCAGTAATCCCTCGTGCGCTTCCTTTTTTTTGTTGTGGGCTTAAAGCCGGGTCATAACAATGGGAAGATAATTAAGATGCATATAAAAATGTTAGAGGTTCCTCCAAAAACAAAACAAAAAAAACAAAAGGCCTTAAAAACAGCAAGCATTTGCCTCAGTTATAAACTACATACTTAATGTTAATATGCTGCCTGACTTCAGTGTGCTGTAAATTGGGACTTAAAGTGTATGTAACGGCTTTTATTTGTTTATTTATTAGTTACTTTGTGTGGTGTTTTTTTTTTCCTCCTTTCAAGTTTGCTGTTTATTCTCATTTTTGTGTGGGCTACTTTGTTATTTATTGTTGTCTGTTGTTCTTTCTTTCTCAAAATTAAAAAAAAAAAAAAAATTACAAATTACAAAAAAAGCGTCGATGAGAGCGCAGATATTGAACGTCATCAATTTAAGACGCCGCGTCATCAGCTAGAGACACGCCCTCAAGCGAGCATCAGTCCAGCTGCGGAGGAAACGTGAATCCTCCGCCGCGCTGCCACGCCGAGTCCGACCGAGTTGAGTCAGGCACCCGAAAGATGCGTGAAGCCGGACGGAGAGAGACGGAACGAAGCCGGAAGTTTAGTTACATTTCCTTTTAAAATAAAGCTACAAAGTAAAAGCAGAGTCTGATATTCTACTGCATTTTTTACAAGAGCATTTTTCTGTTTGAGTTATGCTTGGCAGATAATGTAGAGTTTGTCCTCCAGGTCCAAATGTCAGTTGTAGGCTACATGTAGGCAGGGTGGCTCTGGATAACACATTAAAATGTGTTGTATAAAGACCTGTTGTGTTTGTTTTCAATTATTACTAGGCCTATAACTTTTAAAAGTAGAGCTACTGGTGTTGACTTTATGACCAAAAACTGTGTATCTGCCCAGATAAACCTCGTGTTAGACCTTTGACATTAAATTTTATGTTCACATCTTGTACCCCGCATACCGTGGCATCACTTGTACAATTTTCACCCTTTACAATCAAGTTTTTCTCTTTGCCCTTACAAAATCAAGATGTACTACAATGGATCATATTTATTCCACATCGGCTAGTTCCCCTTTATTACATCTACATTATGGGTATAATGAGGAACAACCTGGATCTTAACATTGACTTACTGCTGACAAACCTACTGTGTCAGTGGGTCTGAAGAATTTTTCTGAAAACTTATGAATATATGTTTGTTTGTTTGTTTTTTGGTGTTGTTGTTTGTTTGGATGTTTTCATAAACGCAGTAGTAGGGCTGCACAATTAACTGAAATTGAATTGAAATCGCAATATGGCTCACTGCAATTTTCAAATTTCGCAGTTAGCCTATGCAAAATGAGAAATGTGTGTAAAAAATACTATTTAATTTAAATATTGTGTTGCTGCAGAGTTTTCCTGGCCCACACATCATATTCCACAAACCTGAGAAAACATCTTTGTTTGGTGGCTACAGCTCCCTGCAATAGTCACACTCAATCATTTTAATTTCTTTTCTCAGTGAAAATAATTATGAATTCCCTCTATATATCTTATATCGTAGTTTGTTTGTTTTTTAATTGTGCAGCGCTACATTGTAGTGGTGAGCTTCTTCATACTCCACGTTATCTGAGAAGGCATTTATTTTGTAATTTCAACCGGAAGTGGATCATCTTATTCGAGCGGCCTTGACGCAGTTTGGATTTCTGAAACTTCTTGCGGCGCTTCTCTCTCCACCTCTGCCGCACCTCCCTCACTGGCTGCTGGGCTTCTGCTCTGCGAGCTCCCGCTGCTGCTGCTGCTGTCCCAGATGGATCTGACAGTTTCCTCGTTTGTGATTTTCCTTCATGTAACGTTAGTCTCTGTCAGCTGCAGCCCCGGGCCGCTGGCGGATGTCGTTGTCGAGCGTTACGATTTGCCGACATTCTGCCGTCGAGAAGTGCAAACCGAAGATTTTATCCGTTATCATTTTAACGGTTCCTTCTATGCAGACGGGAAAAAGTTTGACTCCAGGTGAAGTTATAGCGACATTCACAGCCTCATTTCAGTGAATTTACACTAAGTTCATCGTTAGTTCGTAGCTTCGCCTCTCTTACTACATATATGTTAGCTTAATATTTAAAGTTTTGACGAGCTACGCTTAAGTGGCATTAACGGTTACACCTCACACGCAAACCACAGACAGTAACGTTAGCATGCTGCACGTAATGTTAAGCTAGCTCTCGCTAAAATGTGTCCTGTGGCGATTCAAAGTGTTTAAAGTGCGGCAAGATTTCTGCACGCCGTCATGTAACAAGCAGCACAGAGAGTCCAGAGATCCGTTTTCCAGATGGATTCAGCTCACGTATAATTTACTGCCGCTGAAATCTCGACTGCGGACGTGTCAGTCTTTTCGCTTTTAAGTCATATCGCTGTGAAAACGTCAAATGTTGGTTTGCGCCTATAAAAAATACACGAGTTATTTGTTTGTTTATTTATTTTTGCAGTGATTTAGCATGGAAGGATTAATCATGTAAAGAAAAAAAAAAAAGGTTGACTTTTTCAGGCTTTATTGTGATGTATTTTTTTGTTTACACGGTTT
>JAQLOL010000009.1:10038068-10060940 GCA_029783665.1 Naso thynnoides | reverse complement strand
GGGACATTAAAATAAAATGTATGAAGAAGATGATGATGATAGTAGTAGTAGTAGTAGTGGTAGTAGTAGTGGTAGTAGCCTATTATTACTACAAACAAGCAAGCAAGTCGCACTGAAAGTGAAGCAGTCTGGAATATAAATAAACTACTACATGTGTAAAAAGTAATGGACCCATGTATTCCTAACAACTGATTTTAAATGACTGTCTTAGATAAGTTTCAGGTATTGTTTTATTTTACATTCTGACCCTTTGTTGATCCTTCTCCTTTCTTTGCGGGGTCAACAGTTTTGTTTGTTTGTTTTGGTGTGGTTTTTTGGACACCCAATGGCACTTGAATCTCTCATTGTGTTACCTTACTGCTCTATGAGCATTCAGCTGCATTAAGCTAAAGACTGACAGGTAATGTCATAGCCTACCGAATGTAATGAGATTTGATCTTAAAGTAGCAGTATGTAGGATTGTGGCCAAAACCATTGCTGCAGTCAAATTCAAAACACTGCAGTGTGTCGTTTCCCCTCCCAGCTCACTTAACTGGCTACCCCGAGGCTGAAATGCCACTGATGCTTTGAGTGGGAGAGAGCAGTGGGTGACACAACAGGCCAAAACACAGACCATAACATAAACATGATTTAAGGGCTGCAAATAAAATTTTTACATGCAAATATCCTGGCTCTACTATTGTTTTCAGTTAGATCAGTATATCAAATCAACATGATTCCTTAGTCTCTGGTGACATATGGAATGATTTTATGATTACTTGCTGTACATTTCTTACACGCTGTTCCTCTAAAAGGAAATAACAGCCGGCGGGCCAAACTCTTTTAACAGGATCTTGTTGCTTAAGAGGAGTTGTGTTACATTACACATAGAGTGCAATAGTGTTAAGTGTAGTTAATTCAATCCAAATGCACATTTTTAAAATACAATTATAAAGAAAAAATGAGCAAAAAAACCAAACACCTGTTGCTGATGAAACATCAAATTCCACTCAGGCCTAATTAATCAGCAATGTGATGACCTAGATGTCTAGCATGTAGCCTATAAAGCAGCCTAGTCTAAATTATATCGTAAATCTAACCATCAGATTAAACATATGAAGTATCATTCTATTTTGTGTAATCCAAAGTGTCTGCATAAATGCTTCTAAACTTTGGTTTTAAGTGCAGGTAAAGCTAGGTAACACTATTTCAATGAGTACGTGTAGCGTTTCTGTTGACTCAAAATAAAACAGTACAGAGCGCTTTTATTTCCATTATTCTGTCGATCATCAAGGATATAAACTGGCCATTTACGGTCATAATACTTGTGACCGAGGCTTTTTTTTTTTGATTGAAACTGATTTTATGGGTAAAGGTTAATCATATAACGAATTAGGATTGCTAAATTAATGCGATCAAAAAAATTACCTAAACGTTATTTCCGTTTCCGGTCGGCAATCTGCAGGGAGGAGCGTGTCCCATCGACGGTATGACATGCCGCTCGAGTTATGTGTACAAACTTTCTCAGAATTATGTTTTACATAGACTGTCCGGGTCTAACCCAGGCGAAATGCAGAAAGTACTGTAGAATATAAAACGAATACAAATCTACAGTTTGATATTCTGCTTGTCAACGGTGTTGTTCTACCGTTGCTAATGCTATGCTAAAGCTACCTTTGCTAACGTTAACTTTCTTAGTTCTCCTTCATTCAGACTCAATAAACTGCTGTAAGGTCATGTAAGAGAAAAGGAGCCGCAAAGAGGACGTGTGTTACTCTGTGTGATAACCAATGTAGCTAGTTCCTAAATTGTTTAAAAATCACAACCAGTAGAAGCTAATTTGTCTGTATAATCCATGAACATTTGTATAAACAGATGAGTCTTGAGGTTTTTCTGTCCCCTCTTAGTTAACACAGTGAAACATGGCTGGCAGACGAGCTGCGCTGAAGGCCATTGACTGGCTGGCTTTTGCAGAGAGGGTGCCACCCAACCAGAGGACCATGTTCAACAACCTGAAGACACGAAGTGATGCCATTTCTGCAAAGTTTGTACTATTTTATTTATTACATATCATTCCAACATGACCTGCCAACCCCTTATCATTGTTCCCGTGAAAAATCCTAATATTCCCTTTAAATGTCTCACAGTGTGACTGTACCGCAGTTTGACTAAATAAAATTGGAGTGCATATTCTTATGAAAATTTGGCAGGTTTAACATTTACCATCTATATGGAATACACTTTTATTGAGTTATGGTGGTGTAGTGGGTTGCATTGATGACTCAATGCAAGAAAATGAAGGTTTTGGTGAATTGTCAGGGTTATATGTCTGTTTGAATGCTTGGAACCCACTTTTATTTTTGACAGATCACTGCTGACTGAAATGTGTGTAACCAGATAATTTGTGTTCACAGGCTCAGCGCTCTGCCTGAGAAACCAGCTGCCATTGACTGGAGCTACTACAGGTCTGCCGTGGCCAAAGCAGGCATGGTGGATGAGTTTGAACAGAAGGTAAGAGACAATCATGAAGTGATCTGGTAAAAACAAGTCTTATTAATATTGATGAAAGTACTTGAATAGATGTGAGATTAAAAAAAAATTACTTGGCAAGAAATGGATATAGTGTTAACTTTGTGTCTCCCCTGTTAGTTTAATGCCCTAAAGGTTCCTGAGCCTGTAGACACTCAGACAGCTCTTGTAAACGGTCAAGAGGAAGAAGCGGTGAGTTAATTGCTGTGTTTAGATTTCCCTTGTAGGAACATCTGAACCACACTATCACAAACAATATCGTCCACCATCCAAGTTTAGTTGTCTTCGAAGGCCTTTTACTTATTTTCCTATGTTCCACTGTGCTCTAAGTACACATTCAAAGTAGTTGCAAACTTAATTTGTCATTGTTGCATATTCCACTTTTAATATTTTATTATTTGTCTTCCAGAACAAAACAGCTGCTGCCTATATTGAAGCATCCAAAGCTCGTATCGCCCAGTATGAAAAAGAGGTGCGAATTACAAAGTTAAAACTTGTGTGTATGAGGATAAGAGATTGTGCCTGATGTGCGTGTAGTAGGTGCAAGCCATTACACGTGAGTCAGTACTTTTCAGTTTCAGTTCAGTTTCACTTTCGTTGCTTGATCATCATCAAGTGCAACACATGATTTTAACCACTGGTATGTGTGCATTCGCGATGTCCTGCCTCCTGAACACAGAGGCAGCATCGTGCTAGAGTCGTTTAACTGGTGAAAACGCAAATGTGCACGGACCAGTGGTCACAAAATGCTTGGAGTTGGAATCAAATGTTTTTGAATGTGCCTCATACTAATAATACCAAAGCTTGTGTACCATATTAATTCAAGTGTGCATTTCCTGTTATATATTTATGTATTAGCTACTTCAGAGCCATCACACTACACTAGATTGATAAGTGCAGCCAACTTCGTTATAAGGAAATGCAATGTAAGCACACTGACACAATGCTGTCAATGGATAGTGGATAGGTTTTTTGTTTGTGTTGTTGTTGTTGTTGTTGTTGTTGTTGTTGTTGTTTTTGGGGGGTGGGGGTTTTTTGAAAATGTGTGTGATGGACTCTTTCAGCTAGAAAAGTCTAAATGCAACAATACTACTGCACTCCAGCTGAAAATGTTTCAAGAAAAAATCTGCTTCATTGCCTTAATTGACACGATTTCACTGGAAACATTTTAGTCTTGATCTTCTTCTCTTCCTTCCTCAGCTGGACAAATTCAAGAACATGATTCCCTTCGATCAGATGACTGTTGAAGATCTGAATGAGACCTTCCCAGAGACGAAGCTGGATAAACAGAAACATCCTTACTGGCCACACAAACCCATTGCTGAACTGTAAATGCTCCCTGAACGTGTTCTATGTCATGTATCTCCGCTGAGGGGAAAAAACTGTACATTATGTGTATAAAGGTCTTGTATCATCCATTCAGTTTATAAAATGACTGCATGAATGGAGGAAAAACATGTCATGTTTGTTTTGTTTCTTCTGGTTTGGAGTGAAATGATTCTGGAAAGTTGGCACAACGTTCCTGCCTTTTGCGATGGGTAAAAATGAGTTAAAGGTCGTCAGTGTTCACAGGCCCATTAAAAACAACCTCGTAGACCCCTCACAGGCAAAACAACTGTTATTCTGTTACTGAATTTCTTCCCAGGCGTCATGAGCTCAACTTGATCTGATGGGTTGTGTTTTCTTTCTAAATTTGGTATGAAATATCCTCCAACACTCACTGTAAAGCGAACTCTTGCAGATACACTGATGAGTTTTTAAGTACACACTCAGCTGAATCCCTCTCAGCAGAAAGCAGAGTTTGGTTTCCTTCCCTCGTGGGGTCACTGTTGTCTTTGGGACAGCGACTTGTATTGGTCAGTTTTCTGCCCCAGCAGGGCAGAAGCACTCTTTTGTCTGTCTGCTCATGTCAGCAGGCAGGCACGGCCTCACACTCTTATTTTGATGCATTTACTGTTTTACACTGGACAGATTTGAGCCATCCGTCATTGGTTGGACATCATGTCTGCAGAGCAAAGGATCACAGCTTTAGCTCTTATTATGCAGTGTCAGTCTTGTGCAGGCTTTGTTATGACTTCAGCTAAATCTGCATTTCACCACAGCCTGAAACATGAGCGCTCTCTGTGGGATTGCAGAGAGACTTTAAACATAAAGTCTAATTCTGTGCTCTCACTGCACTGTTTTTATGGCTTGGGTTTGTGGGCTAATACTGTAAATAACTCAGTCCAATACAGCGAGCATTACTGTGATAAGTAGGGGAATGTATGGGAAATGGCCCCTGTGGGGCTGCTGCAAGACATTTGTCCTGCAGGGGGCAGCATTTGTCTTATTAAGTTTGTGAACCTTCTGGTAAAATCCGATTAAAATTTATTTATTTAAACCAGTGTTTTTGAGGAGGTAGTATTTTGTTGTTTTTCAGTGTAAAAACGAATCAAATTGAGACATTTAACAAATTTAAAGTAAGTGTGAATTTACTTGTGTTTTGTTTTCTTTTATTGCAAAATACCCCCAAAAGGATATAACTTGTTGGATGAAATAAGGTGGTGTATTATTTTCATATAAGTTTTACTTGCAAAGCTAATATAGTCCTATGATACAATCTAAAGGCATTTTAGAACAAATGGCAAGCAGCACAAATGAGAAATATCTGAATTTTTCATGAATACTCATGAAAAAGAGCTTAATGGAACTCTTGCCTCAAAGCTGGCTCTTCATGTTTTTTTTTAATCTTTCATGACATTTGTACACCAAAGATTCAATATCACACTTTTACAAAATTTTGCAGCTTGCTAGAAAAATATCCCTACTTCCAGTCTCTAATTCATGGTATAGTTTCCTCTCTACAGCTTGATCTTATCTTTCATTAAACCCTTCTCTTCTGCTGAATGCCCATGTCTTTCACACTCCGCAATCACTGTTAAAAGCACGAGTTTGGTGTAAAAATTTTTCGAACTTCAAGCCAAAACCCAAATAACTGTGTTTAAATCGTCAGGGTCAATTCGTCCTCAGCCATGACACAGATCCTTCAGTCACTGGAGACACAACACAACTGTCTCGACTGAGCAGCGGTCAAGTAATGACGGGTAAATTGTCTTTGACGTGTTTGTTTAGTCCACTTAAGTAAGTGCACACTGTAATGTGTAGGTTTATTTTAATCAACACTGAAGACTTGCTGCATTCATCGCAGCAAGGCTGGGGGCTTAAGAAATATTTGAGACTCCTTTCAGCAGCCCCACATTTTTTAGATAGCAGGGCGAAACGAAATTTCACTGTCAGCAAGCTGTGAGGCTCATTGCCTCTCTCTCTGTGATTTACCCACTCAGACATGTTGTGCATTCCACAGTATAGCGGCGATAATCCCCCCCCCCCCCAAAATCTACACATTATGTCATACCAGCAAGCTCTTGTCTCATGATTCTGCACTCAAGTAAACTCTACGAGATGTAAGGACACAGCTCCACAAAAGGTTTCTCAAGACTTGGGATTGAGATTGGAAACAGCAAAGAACTGAAAACAGGCTGCAAGTCAAAGCAGATGAAATACTCAGTTATATTCAATTGATTTCTCATGTTTGAGGCCTCATATATCAAAAAGGCCTGTTTCTCTTTTCCTCCTGTCTTCTTTTTGGGTTCATTCTCACAAGCACTGAAGCAAAACTTTGCCTTTTTACATCCTTGCTGTTAATTAATCAGGTTGACTTTTAACCTTTTGGAGTGCAAGCACATTTCTAGCAACATAACAGGGTCCTGAACTCTGATCAAGGGTCATTGACTGTCACCTGTGCAGAGCTGTTATGTGAAACAGCTACATGCATGTGCATGTAACCATGATGTGTGTGCGTTTATGTGTGTTCGTGACCCCCTGCAGCTCCACTTTCCCTGTGCTCAGCCATTCTTCTCCCAGCTGGCCATTCAGCTGTTGCCAACACTTGTCCACTTGATAACTGTTGCCATAGCTCAGAACTCAGCAGGCTGGTTTTTAACCTGTAATGATTTTAAAGAAATCCCTGCATGCGTGCCTGACTTCTTACCTAAAACTATTAGTTCAGCATAATATTTTTCTGAGAGAAATGAATGCATTTTTGAATCAAATCGAGCATTTGCAAGAGTGAAAATCCCTGTTTGACTCTGGGGTGTGTGCTGAGCTGCTTTGTATGAGTTGGCTTGTGACGAGCTCTGAATTCCTCTGTCCTGAATTAGGCAGTGCTGTTGTTGGGTTGGATTTCTATTTTTGCAAAGATCACCCACAAAACAAACAAAATTATGTTATTTTGTCATTTTAAAAATAGGAATTCACACAACTTCTTCATTCTAATGTTTTCCTTTACTGCAAATTTAAAATAGAGCCATCCTGAATTAAATTCTTCTTATTTGATTTCTTAATTGCACTACCACATTACTTCATTGATGCAGAAGTATGAATTTTTTTTGAGTTGAATAGATGTGGCTTTGGTGTTATTATTAGTCCGTTTTGCACATGAAGAGAGATTGCACTTGTGTTGCATGCTCGCAATGTCTAAACTGTGTCTACCTCACTGAAAGTAACAGCACAATATTTGTAACTCGTAAATGTTTTAGTTGGATCATGATGACTGCTTACTTTTAACTCAAAAATTGTGTTTATGCATGAATTATCTAGTTGACCGTAAAGCAGAAATTATTACCAACAAAACAACAGTATGACGCATCTGTTCCCTAATTTGCCGAGTCCTCCTCCCTCAAGAATCGATCCATCATTCTCTGTCCCAAAACGAAACAGCTCACATCCGCTTCTGTGTGAAAAACTAAATGTTCGTTTCCTACCTATCCATCACACAACCTATTATGCCTCTTATTTAGACATCCATCAAACGCCACATGTTCAATTACTCAATCCATCACGCTCTGCACTTGTCCCACGATTGGCTGATGGTCTCTGCTGCCCCACAATGCCCAAAGATGTATGTTGCTTTCAGAGGCTAAAGTGCACGCCCCTGTCTCCTTCAGATTCTAATAGCTGAACTTAGACAGGAACTTATTTTTCTCTCTTCTCATCCGAAGGCCACAACACAGGTCAGAGGTCAGAGGGGGTTGGCCTGGTTGCCAGGGAGGAGTTCACCAACAAGGCAAAGCCGCTGGTGCTCACTGGACTGTGCAAAGAGCAGATCTGCTGAGTCTGACAGGCCTGAGAGCAGCAGAGCCTGTTTAGATTGCATCACCACAATCACACAAGACGTGAGTGTTGATGTGTGACAGGTTGAGTAGAACAAGCAACAACATGCTTATTCATTGCCAAGATGAAGTCGAGAGTGCTATACTGACAGAGCGAGCTTTTGTTATTGTGATTGGTAAAAAGCTCTGCAGTGCTCCATCCACAATGCCTCATATCCCTTCGGGTTGGGTTATGCAAGAAACTATAAAGTTCATCCAACATGTTGTACGAACACATTGGAAGGCAAGAGTGTTTATGGTTGCTCTGAGCTGGCAGCCATTAAGGGGAGTGAGACTGCTAATGGTTTAAATGTGTGGATAACAGCACACGTTTCCAAACAGTCTCTCCTGGAGGGGAATTCGCAGTGTTCATAATCTCACTCGGTTGTTCACATGTAAAGCACCACAATAATAGATGAAAAATGAGAGAGAAGTTTACAGCCAGGCCCCTCTCTCACTTCTGCTGCACACCTGTCTAGACCCTGCTCGAAGCAGGCGTGAATGATAGACTGTCGGAGTTACAGACACACACATGTCCCTCAGTCTGATGCTGGAAAGGTCTTGGGGTGGAGGTGGGGGCAGTTTTCCAAAGCTACAGTCCAACATGCAGCTCTGACAGCGCATACTGGCGCCTTTATGTTGGTTATGATGAAAGAAACTAGAAACAATGAGGGAACTCACACCAAAGTTTGAGTTCGTAACATGCAAAACCTAATCCATAGTCAATGTCAAACTTCAAAACCAAAATCAAAATATCAGTTCAGTCGGGATCTTGGCACCTCAGAGGGAGATTCACCTCTTTGCAGCAGACCGCCAATCACCCTCGGCATGGTGACATCATGAGAAAGTTGTCCCCCCAGTTGACAAGGCCTGCTGTTGCCATGGGGCTCCTGGAAATGGCACTGTGGATCCCAGTAAATGAAGGATGTTGGGGGAGGGGATGAGAAGGCGAATAAATAAAAGTGCCATTTGCAGTGTGTTTGCTTGACGTCCTCGGAGCCAAATTCTGCTCCGTTATTGGGCTGCTGAGCATTGGGGGGCTCCCAGTAGCTCCTTTGCAGCAGGACCCCCCACTCTGGAGGACATTGGTGTGTTTGCTGAACGAACAGGGCACCCTGATGTGGCCTCTGGGAGCCATGTGAGCAGACAGCAGCCGCACACATTCACTCATTCAGAAAAGAGGACAACGCCAGACAAAAGCAAGAAGGAGACAGTGTTGTAGGAGCAGACTGCAGCAGCAAATAACCATTCACAAACAGAAATCATTAGTCATAATATACTGAGCAGCCAAGAAAGAGGAATTTACATTATAAAGCTTTGCAGTGTTCTCTCACATGCAGTAGTTCTATCAACAGACTGTGGCAATTGCTACTGTATGTTTTTGACTGGATGCAAATCCAAAAGTCGCTGCCAACTTCAGGAAAAAGTGGAACGTTGTCTTGACAGGCTACCATCATCCAA
The DNA here is from genome assembly GCA_029783665.1 of Naso thynnoides. Lineage (NCBI taxonomy): Eukaryota > Metazoa > Chordata > Actinopteri > Acanthuriformes > Acanthuridae > Naso > Naso thynnoides. The sequence continues at coordinate 10,051,782 of JAQLOL010000009.1, read as the reverse complement.
AATGAGGCAACTGTGATCTCCAAACCATCTGATGGAGACAGAGCCTGGTCTACTTCATGCACACTACCCATTTACTCAGTCAGAGAACACAAGTCCCAGATCCCCTTTGATACCTGATATTTAGACATGCAGGCCCGTGCTGTGACCCCGTAATCACTTTGTGCAAGACACCCAACACCAGAGTTCTTAATCCTGCCACAGCCTTTGGTGGGAGGGGTGAGGTGGAGGAAGCTGCAAGGCATTTCACTACAGGGAGGCTCATGACCCACTGGGGATTAATAAACTTTCTGTGAGGCGTCGTTTTGGCTTGTTGACCCTGACTTTCTGATGTGTTCATCTCTATCAGGCCAGAATCGGGAATCACAAGAAATCACATTAAATGGCTTCCACTATGTATTTTTAGCCACAGTAGCTAGTTGTTTAATTTGGTAGGCTACATAAATTTAAGATCCATAAATAGCAATAAATGCTAATGAACAAAAAGCAGCTTTAATTTGTTTTGTCTTTTTCACATAGCTCTGTGAGCTCATGAGAGTTGACCACAGGTCTATTAATCTGTATGGAAACCTCAGTGATCTGCAATGTTTTTACGAAACTTCGTTCCCTTGATTCTGTTGGAAAAATTTGTAACTTTTTAGACCGATTGCAGTCTGTATACTCTGTATGCCACAAGAGATAGCACAAACTGTATCTTACAGAGTGGATGTCAGGTTAAGCTAATATTAGTAACATGCTAGCTGTGAAACTAGCATGCTAACAGGGTAAATTAAGATTACTAAAAAATATCAAAGATAAGCACTTTAAGCCATGTTATAATGCTAATGTTAGCATTTAGCATAAAGCCCCAAAGCTTCACAGCTAAAATGATTGTAGACTGTCAGTCTTGCTGATTTTTGGTTGATAAACAAAATTTTGTTTTCCATTTGGATAACAAAACTTACTCAACCAATGAACATTTAATTAAGTCTGAATAATGACACAACTTTAGACCTTGTATAGGTTTAACTTAATGAACAAACACTGGGATAAAATATACTTGCAGTAGTTGGATCCCTGCAATTCGTTTTGTGAAATAAATACCGTTCATATCACAAGAAAAGGTCATATTTCATGTGATTATTAGGATGAAAAAAAATTATTTAAAACTAATATTTCATAAACTTTTTCCAGAGTGTCAGAGCTGTAATACAGAAGTGTCGGGGCAGTATAATGCCCTGTTGGAGGTGTTGGGACTGCAGCTGCAGAGCGAGCTGTGGCTCAGTGTGGGTGGTGCCTATGTCACAGCTAAGGCGATGTGTTTATGTGTGCTGAGGCTTGGGCCACGCGCACAGTGTGAGCATACACACAAACACACACACACACACACACACACACACACACACACACAGAAAAACCACAGAGACTCTATTGATTCCAGCTAATCAAGGCCATGCTGGGGGATGCTGCACACGTTTGTGTGTGTGTGAAGTCAACACATTCCTCACATTCCAGCACTGAGAGGCATAAAATATTAGCCACTACACTGAGCTTGCAGGCCTCATCTCTGCTGGGGTCCTGCTGCTCTGTAACTCCACTGCCCTTTCTCTCTGGTGAGTGACTATGCACTTTCACTGTTGAACACCATGCAAGTTTCCAGCAGTACTTTATTTTTGTTCTGTTTTTTTAATTCCACCCACAAGATGACCAGGCAGTGACCTCTGCCTGAATCACACAGACAGCACAAAGACCGTACATATTCAGGTCTTGTTTAAACTGGCCCTTTTCAACTGCTATTACAACCAAACCAATTTCATGTGCATATATAAGTATACATAGATAATGTAAATAAATAACAGAAAATACATATAAATTATAAAATATTTTGTGAAAGATAAACTAAGGGGCCAAATTTTTTTTCTTATAACTGACTGATCTTTTGCTTGATATAACATCAGACAAATGCATTAAAGCTGCAGTTGGTAACTTTGGGGTGAACATAAATAACTTTTATGTGTTCTCTTTGGAAAAAATGTCATAATACCCATAGACAGTGTGGTCTGAGAGTATAATGAGATCTCTGTGTTTTGCCATGCCACTGAATTCAGGATTGATTAAAATCTCAACACTCCGCTTTTATTTGCCTAATCACTAATCAGTGAAACTCTCTGTACTCTCTGTCCTACTTGGCTGGTGTACACTGCACTGCTGACATGGTACAAGCTGATAAGCTGGTCAAGTCTTATGCTGTGACCCACCTCTGCCGACAACAGAGTGTCTGCAAGCAACATCATCAGTCCACTCAAGCTACAGCTGAAAGGGACCAGTTTACTCCACTGTAACTTTCTCTGCAACAATTTCATCTCAATTCAAACTGGACTGAAAGGAGAGAGCAACAACAAATGAGCAACTGGCTGCAGCAGAGTTGGTTGCCAGTGGGTCTCATGCTATAGCTAACGTCAGCTTGTTAGCTTGTTAGCAAAAGTTAACAACTGCAGCTTTAAAGCAACCCCAGGTAACTTTGACAGTGACCCATGGCTTTGAAAAATGAAACTAATTGATGCACGTTAATACGTCGCACAAAACAGCAATTTTAGTGAAACTGGGTCATATTTTACAGAGAAAATGTCCTCTGGTTTTCCCTCTGATGTCCTACAACTGGTCTGTCTCTCTGTCTGTCTGTCTGCAGCCTTTTATTTGGCAAAGTTGTGCCCAACAACTACCCGCTGCTGCAGCTGCAGCTTCAGTGACCCAACTTTACAAAAATTGCTGTTTCGTGCAATGTATTAATGTGCTTCAGTCAAGGTAACATATTCTTGCTTTAAAGTATTCAACAGCTCTAGGAAATGTCTTTTTTTGTGCAATCAACAGTCCAAAAACTCAAGATTTTTTTTAAGTTACTATACTGTATGCAGCATGGTTTTCACTTTGAGAAGTTGGAATCACTAAATGTTTAGCATCTTCGCATTAAATTTGTTGTCAAATAGTTAACTGATTTCAACTGCAGTAGAAGTATCTTTATAGGAACTAAAAGATAAATTCTACCCCTGTTGACCCAGACAATCAGTGCTACTGACAGAAAATCAAAACAAAAACTCAAGCGTGTCCACTTCATGTGCAACAGATTAGACTACAGAGGACAATATCAGCACATCGGTGATGCAGACGTTGATTATGTTGCTGTGGATTCACCTGAAGACATTTGTTACCAGCAGCTGAGAGGAAGGAGAGAGGGAGGTCTGACGACCAGGACAGCTGGACCAGCAAAGAACTCAACAGCCAAGTAATGCCCGCTGACCCTCCTCCTTCCTCCTCCTCCAAGGCTCCTGGTCTTAAAGCCAGAGCGAGAAGGTTCACAGTAAGGCACTGTTACCATAGAAACTCTGTTTGCATTTCCCAGTGAGCAATTCCAGGACCACTGGCTTTCAGCTGGAATTCAGACATTAAATTCAATGCAAAGTGCTATCTGGAGAGTTGATGGTCTATGTGGGGCAACTCACTGAAAGGCATTCTAGGTGCGTTTCCGCTGAAGTGAAAAAGCAGACAAAAAACACCTCTGCCATTAACTGGATGTCAGATCAACAGACCTGACTAACAGGCTTCATTAGCTGATGTGGCAGCGCAGCCAGGATCTCAGATAGCCTTCACTGATCTTGTGTTTTTATTAGAGGTGATGAAAATGAAGTCTTTATTTAAAAAATGGAGCCTGGGCAGAACTGTACATGCCAGTCAGAGTTTGGACTGTGGCTGGAGAGCGCTGCTTTCTGCTGCGTGCCCAGTCACAGGCCTGTATTCAGGTCTGTCTTCAGTCGTCTCTCTCATACCAGGCTGCCTCGCTGGAACAAAGAGGCCTTTCACATTGACCTTGACACACGGCCACCCCCATCACCACAGGAACCAACTCAGAGGAATCCACTCCAGCTCTCTGATATCAATCTCTGTGTACCCCTGGCAGACAGTCCCAGCACTGGGCTGAGGTGAACCTTGGAACAGCAGCTAATGCACATCATATGAGTGTGTTTTCATTCCAACGGAGAACGAGGAAAAATAAGCCATTCGCACCACTGTGAGTATTATATCTGGTCTGAAATTAATGAGTATGTTCATCTAAAATCTTGGCTTTATAGTGTTAGTGTGTCAAAATAAATGAGCTTTAATGTAATTAGGGCTGCAGCTTATGATTATTTTAAATTGTTTTAACTAAAATTTAAAAAAAAGACCTCATCAGTTTCCCACAGCTGAATATGTCTTGACAAGTCTTTATGCCCCCCCCCCAAAAAAAGAAAAAAACTCCAAAACATAATGATATAAAAAAACAGCAAATGATGCTTTTAAACAGGGCGCTTACAAGTATTTGTTTTTTTGGTTTAAAGAAAAAAAAATTTCATGCTGGAAAAAAAAGAAACAGTTCATTCCTCATGAGAATCTAATCTATTAAACACTGTGTCTCAGTTCAAAATCCCAAAACAATGGTCTGCTAAAGTTTGACTTTGCCCACTGGAGATTTCATCATTTATTTATTTTACGTGTAAACACCAAAGACATCAACACAATTCCAGGGAATAAAAGCTTTTATTCTCAAGGGCAAAAAAACAAGATCTTGCTTCTTTTGGTTTGTTTTTCTTTTTTTTTTACAATTGTACGGCCTGAACAAGCACATGAATTCAGGCACGAAATTGCAAATCATTTTTTAAACAAAATAAAAATAAGAGGCTTTCACTTTATACATTTCTGTCATAAGAAATAACTTCAGAACTGTACATCAAGCTTTTTACAAAAGCACGCAGCGCTTCAAAATATACAACGTTCATTCACATTTTATACACATTAACGACTGAATGTTTTTTTTGCTACATTTAAAACCTGGGAGTTCCTCGTCTGCGAGAGCACGTTCCATGTTGCATCGCTCTGGGAACAGAGTCCATCCAGCAGGCTGCTTGGCAACAGCCATGAGCTCCATCCTTTGTCTCTGAAGTGTTACGAGATAGCAGGAGAGGAGAGAGGCTCTGCTGCTGGGTCAGTCTGTCACTCTCTATCTCCCCACAGTGTGAACTCTTAGTTGAGCTCTCCTCCCCACACAGTGAGGACTTGTCCTGTCTCCAAGTCTAGGCAGGTAACACACTCAGTCAGTGTCCACGTGACAGGGGTTGGTCCCCTGCTGCGTCGCCTCACGATACAACCGCAAGAAGTCTTTGTAGCGCGGCGCACAACCCATCCAGGCCTCCCCGAACCTCACCGTCCCCGTGAAGAGGAACTCTCCTTCGCCAAATTTCACCCCACACTGAAGGGGCATGTTGATGTGGCCAGTCCAGCTCCGCACCCTCACACCCCCAGAAACAAAGACCTGGGTCTTCTGTCTGTAGAGGCGGCTCATCTCCACCGTGACAGACGAGTGCTCCTCCTCCTGCTCCACTTTCTTAATGCTGCCTCGTGCCACTGAAAACAGCAAGCAGGAAGTCAAGATTTAGATACTTGCAATGTCCATATTTCATGCAACACGGCATGTTTTCATTGGACATTTCTGCACAACGTATAGCAGCAGGAAAGCCTATAATTCTCCCAAGCAGCATTTTAACTTACCAAAGTCGTTGGTGCAGACTGCTAGAAGCATCTCGGCGTCGCTGCAGGGCTGACAGGGTGCTAAATGGAGATAAAGAAAGAGAGAGAGAGAGAGGGTGGATGAGATATTTTTGCACAGCACTCCAAACAAAAAGAGGAAGTCCACCATTTCTTTAGCACTCCCAGTTTTGCAGAATGATAAAAATCTTGTTGACACATCCATAACTTTCGAGTTAAGTACCGCTCACGCAAACACACAGTCGTGTTTGGGCGAGCTATGTAGGAATATGTGCTCCTCACACACAAACATTCCCAATTAGGGTCACAGTCATTTCCATCCCCACAGATGATTATTTGTTTACAAAGAAGCCAGAGAAGAACTCAGCTGTCATGAACTCTAAGTTTTAACGTTAGGTAGCTCAGCTGATGGTTGTAAAAAACAAGGAAGTCAATCACTGCTAATAAAAAATGCAGATAATCGTTTGATGCCCTTGGGGGCTGTTCGGTCAGCTTCCACACTGCAGGAGGAGCCCCCTTGATACTCCATGACAAACAAAGACCAGATGAAAAGGATATAGACAAGAGGAAAGGCAGCTTCTCTGACCTGAGCTCTGTTAGCACTTCAGCAGGCCTGCTGGGACCGAAACAGTGAATCTCAACAATAGCATCAAGTTGAGTTTTTAACAGTCATAAAGATGAAAATCACTTCAGGGAAGTAGGCAGATTCGACAAATTAGACGGAAACGTCCCAAATTACCATAAAACCTTTCGAACAATAAAGGAAAGTCATGAGAGGGCATGTTTTCACAACTACAGGGCAAATTACTGTGTGTTAAAAAAAAAAAAGTGAAATAGCCTCCATAAAGCACTGTAACAACATTCCCCAGGCGACATTTCACCTACGACTGGTGGCAAGCTGCAGCTCCGCCGGCCCGCCTCCCGAGTGTTTTATAGCAGGAGAAAGGGCCCTAAATGAAAGCAGTCAAGTAAATGATTAGTTGACTCAGGTGGTCCTGTGGCTAGCCTCACCAGAACGCCTTTATTAGCCCTAGATCTTCTGTGGCACATGGGCAGGTGGGGAAAGGGGTGGTTGAGTCAGCAGTGGGCTGAGGGTGGGGCAGCAGTGGGAGTTCATCCATAAAATCAGAGGAATAATACTAAAACTGTTCACTCGGGTGGATTAAGTGAACTGAAAACCACCCTACTTTATACAGTCTAGTCAAAAATCTGAAAATTAATCCAGAAATGATGCATTCCTGAGACAAATAAGCTGATTATTACCCTGAATTTAGCCTAAGCACCAAGATATGTCATCTTTAGGAGAAGAGCTGCAGCTTATCTTTAGCTGGCTTGTCTGTAGTTGAGGGTGTGGGGGTGAGCGGTGAACATGTCTTAGATCAGCTTGTGTAGCAACACGAGGCGCTGCCTGCATCACCAAAGAGGTCAGAGGTCAAACAGCCACAAGCTCGGACGACTTAAGAACAGCTGGAGAGCCGGGACACTTCAGAGGGGCTGACCTCGCCCTGAGCCCACTGCAAAGGCCCTTTGAAGTGAGCCTGCGTGCTGCCATCTCATCAGAGCCGAGGACTGAACCCAGTGCTGTTTTCTCCTCCAGAGCAGAGCCGAGCTGGGCTCACATGTCAGACATGAAACAGAACCACAGGAATGGGCTGAGAGCCGAGTCAGCATCTCTCGCTGGCCTGTGCGCATGCAGCGCCACTCTGATCAGAACCACTTCACAGGGGCAGCGAGGGATGAGGGATGAGACGAGTGGTAGAAGGAAGAGGGGGCGGGGTGACCCTTCAACATCTGGGCCCTGATACATTCCTCCGTAATGGAGCACAACTTGCTAATACTGCTCGGCACAGACAAAAACCACTTCAAATAGCCCCCCCCCAAAAAAAGAGGGAAGATATATGAAGGGGAGAGGAATTAAAAGGAAAATACTAGAATGATAAATAGACAAGAAAGAAGAGGTAGGAAATAGTGAGACAGAAGGGAGAATAATTTAAGCGAGCTGTAAGGCAGGCAAAGGGAGTGACAGCAAAGAAGAAAGGAAGTGGGAGGAAAAATAAGCCTATATGCTTCTCGAGGTCCTCCCAACATCTGGCTGGAGACATTCCAGTTTGACGGTGAGCAACTCAATCCCAGCACAGCGGGTCAGGGAGAGGAAGGAAAAAAGAGAAGATGAGAAGAAGCGAAAGAGGCCATCAATCCCCCAAGTCTGGGCTTTGGATGACACGAGACCACTGTCTTTGTGAATCATCCCAGTGCTATCTCAGGCCACATCACAGGGCCAGATTATACTGCAGAGCTAAGCAGAGCATACTTATGTGGTCAAAACAACTCCACGCCTGCTCCTCTACATTTAACCCTCTCCCTCGTTCCCTCTCCACTGTGCCAGATAATGACGCAGGATGTGGATATGTGAACCCAGAGAGCCGTAAAAACAGATGTGGGGCTGATACTGCTCATATTTTGCTATAGGTGGGGAAAAAAACACAGTTGCGAGCGCAGTCGCACAGCTTGAAATCGTGCAGGTTTGGCAGGTACGCCGCGTGAAAATACACGGCTGTTTTTAAATGGAGGCCCTCAGCTCGGCTGTGCCCCTCCACACACATAAGCCATCCCCAAATAAATAAAACAATTACAGCTCAGAGCCAAGTCAGATCAAGTGTGCATGGTTGTGAAATGAGCTCAAATATGAAACCTTCATTTGAAAAAACACAGGTTCCGTAGGACTTCAGGGCTTCAGATTTTGATGTTTTAATTCTTGCAGAGAGAGTTTGAGTTTGACAAGAAATATATTCTCCCTTAACCAAAATGTACAGAAAATTTAACCAGAGAAATGGTCTTTGGCTTCAATGTGCTGGAGTGAATGTTGAGTTTCCTACTGTTACAGTCCAACTGAATAAGTTTCCACCAGCAGATGGCTGCATTTAGTGCACAGCGCACACCACAGAGACAAAGCACAAAGGGACCCAGTTCCAAGGGAATCAATCAAAACTCTGCAGAGCTTTTTAACAGTGACTTTAAGAAGTCCAAGCCAATTAACTGCAGGGTTGCTGTTATTAATGAAACAGATATTATAGAGGAGATGCATCTTACCACCAAGTGCGTGTGCCTCGGCTCCCAGCCTGTCGCTGACCAGCTCATACTGAAACGCTGTGATTCGCCTGCTGATGTCCATGTGTGGGATGGCCTCGATGAAGAGCGCGCCCTCCTGGATACTGAAGCACTGCACCTTGCCCTGAGCCTGGTCCTGTTCACGCAGCAGCAACCGCAGCTTTCCGTTACGGTCCAGGTAGATGTTGGTGCCTCTGGAGTCCGCAGAGAGTTTGATGCAGACGGAAAGGCGGGCAGCAGCCGAGGAGACGGTATTGGGTCGTAGGTTGACGATGATGGCCCCCGTGGGATAGAGCCACTCCAAAAAGCCCTGGGAGCAACGCAAGTACACCTGCTCCACATCCCTGGCGTGGCCTTCATGAGTTAGACCGCTGGAAGAGAAAATGGGAGTGATGTCAGGCACTGTCAAGAATCTACAAAAAAGTGTAAAATTACAGAAACCCAAGACTGTGAAAGCTTTCTTTTTAGAGAGGAACCTTTTTTTCCCCTTAAATGCAGCATGAATGGATCATTCAGTAGTCAGAAAATGATTTTCTGGTCATTTATTCCCAGAGTTAACTGACCAAGGTGAAGACCTCTGGCAAACTGTGACGACATTAGAGACCACATTCCTCCTAAAGCCTCAAGGGCCGTCTGTGCGCGAGACTGGCTGCATGACCAGTCACGAGCCGGAGTCGCCAAAATGACCTCAGCTCCGACACACACACATCCCCAGCACGGCATTGTTCCTCCCAGAGCTTTGGCAAAACGCACCACTGGCATGCTGCCTTTGGGAAGAGTTTGGAAGCACAAATGGATGAATGGAGGGACACAGGGGCTTCTGGGCAGACAACGGCAGCAACAGTAGCAGGGCCCGCTGCATGCAAGTGCAAATGCAGGTCACGCACCGAACCTCCCCTTGCTTTCAAGCCACCAAAGAGACTGGAAGAGACTTGTCCGGGCAGCACTTTGGACTCTGGCGCCAGCATGACCAAATGACTCCCTCCAGAACTTAATGCCTGGTCAGGGTTTGAAATCTTCAGGCTGTCAGTCATTCTGTGGCAAAGCCAGAGGCAGGAAGCCATCAGCAGTCTACCAGCATGCGTATGCCAAGCTAGCGGTTTGACTCTGGGGGGAGAAACGCCCAGTTTCCTGAAAATGAGATGCTCAAATTCAAATTTGCCATGGATCTAAAGTAACCCGTGGCACATGCTGAGCATATGCACCCCAAGCCCCATAACCAGGCTCTCCTCAGCACGCCTCTAATTAAGTCCTTTCTAAACTTCATCACTTCTGCATGCAATTAAAGGAGATTAGTCAAGAGGCTCACTAATGAACAACAGATCATTGGTTAAGAGCTCAAAGTACAGAATATGGCCAAACCCCTCCCGCCTGCAGGATGAAAAACAAAACCGCAGTATTTGAGGCAAAGCTTCTCAAGTGCAAAACAGATTTCAGCAGATGTTTGATGGGAGGTGAAACTTTCCAGTATACACTGCCTGAGGTTCAGAATCTGTTAGAAATGTTTTTAAAACATAAACTGAAAATATTTAAAAGCTCTTAGAAAATCTGTGCATGTTATCCTTTATTGTTTCGGCATTTTGTGTGTGTGTGTGTGTGTCTGTGTGTGTGTGTGTGTGTGTGGGTGGGGGGGTATGACACTCGGACAAACATTTCCAACATCAGAATAATAACTTAGATTTTAGGTCAACATTGGATCATTGGATGTATTAAAAAATTATACGGTTTATTTAGAGTATAAAAGCGGGTCATATTATTCTAAACAGTGAACAAACATTTATCAAAATGTACGTTCATGGTAAATTCAGATTAAAGACAATTAGTCATTCATAAATTCAGCCTAAACTCACGTGTCTGTTCCACTATAGGCTAATTGGCTTCTTCCCATCTCCTTTCACAACCTACAAAAAAGCTGTTATATGACCTTTTATTTGTTCTAAATTTAAATTTTGTACCAGTTGCAAGCTTTGTTATTTCTAGTTAAACTCCGCGGCCAGCTCTCTTAGTTTCGATTAACATTACATTTATTTCAGGTCAGTGCAGCTCACGAAGCCTACTTTTACACTTTAATCATTTCTAATCAATATTTTATGCTGGTATTTAATTTTAAAAAATGGGAATAAAAGCTCACCTGCCCCTCCAGCTGCACTGGTCGCTCGAGTATTGGCCGAGAGAAATCCGACAGAGCAGCAGCAGCAGCGGCAGCAGCAGGGACGCCAGCGTCGCGGTGAGCATGTTTATCTCACAGCTCACTTCGCCTCCTCTCGAGTGAAACTATGATGAAGTCCGCCGCCGTATTTCCAGCGACATAGCGTTTCCATGTGTCCCCGGTCCGCTCCGCACTGCTCCCCGGGGCTCCTTCCTCTGCTCTCGGGTGGTTCAGAGGACTAGCGGCGCTTACTCAAACTCTCGCCTGATGCGCCCGGTGCTGACAGCCCTCCGTGAAGTGAAGACTGAGTTCAGCCCGAACTCTGTTCCTGAATCCCGCAGCACTGCTTGCTCTCTACGTCACACCCCATCCAAGGCAGTTTATCACGTATGCTGCGTTCAAGTGTTCGGCCGAAGCTCCGGCCTTTGAGTTCTACGATGAAGGACGAAACTATGAAGTGCTTTGGGCGCATAGAATGTATGTATGTATGTAGCCTACCGGTACAAAAAGATGCATTATTTTCTGAAAAAATTTACAGTTGCATAAGTTTAAAAACAAAACATGCCTAACAGATTTGTCATGAAAAAAGTAGTAATGCTGATAATAAAGTAAACATAGTCATGGCAAAGTTTAGCAATACTCTACTACAAGTAGGCTAAAAGTCCTGCATTTAAAGAGTTAGACCTGCTTAAATAAAAGTATAAAGCAAATAGCATCAAAATAAACCTGTTGTAGGCCTACCAAAAGTAAAAAGTCCACTGAGAATAATGTACAGAACCAAAAGTAGGCCTAATAGAAAATGGAAGTATTAGAGTGCTTCCAAACTGTACTTAAGTAGGCTACAGTGCTTGAGTAAATGTGTTGCATTTCCACCATTGCAGATTATCAATTATCAGTTAGGCATCAGGAGAGTGGGCCTATAGTGGTAGAGATTTGTAGTAGCTGTTTGTTTGTTTGTTTGTGTTTAGATGTAACAGTTAGGCTATTTACCATTTCGAACTGGCATTATGATATAAGTGTATTTATATTTCCGTAACTTAATTATTACAGAAATGTCCCACCTTCTTGTTATTTATGTATTTATTTACGGAGATGTGTGGAGATGAGCCATCCCACAACAAGTGGGGAAAGATCCGACAGCACTTGAAGTGAGCAGAAAAGTCAAGAATTTTGTTTGCCAAGGATGACTACCCTTCTGTAGGCCCACTGTTCTGTAGACAAGGAAAACAAAACATGTCTGTTGTTGTTGTTGTTGTTGTCATTGTTGCTGCTGCTGTTGTTGTTGTTTTTTGGAGGAGGTCATCTACGAACAAATACCTTCAGAAAAAGTGTTAAAGAATTCAGCTGGGGATGACCACTTTACCATTGGTACATGAATGAGTTAAAAATGAACTGCAACCAGAAAAAAAGTGACCAAACTGTATTATTTCTCAGTTTTATTGCATTGTGCAACAGTCAGTGTGTTGACATTAAAGGGTTGTAAAGAGGTGAGCACTTGAGTTATATGATATGAACAGGAGGCTACATAAGCAATTACCCTTTTAACTTGGCCATATCTGTAAAAACGATAAAATAATGCGTGAGAAACAGGGAGTGTTGCAGATAACTGTACACATTATAATCACCATCTTGGAGAGTATTGTCTATTGTTTATGTTCAGATGATCTCTTGGCCAGAAAACTGGAGATTGTGGTCTAGCGTTCTGGTCACAGCCTCACAATACATCAGCGAATATGGCCACATCAAAGAATAAATAATAAAAGTCATAAGTATTAGTCAAAAACACGCAACTGCACATGTTGTTTTATGTAAAGTGATGTCGGTTCAGTTCGTAAAATTTAAAAATAATGACGCAGCTGCCCCAAGATTTAAATCTACCCTACAATAGTTAATTTATAAGATGAGGGAGAATCTGGAAAACCACATGTCAGAAAACCACACCATGCCTTCCCGACAGCTCTGAGGTCAAAGAGCCACTTCAGAACATCCAGTGAAAATAACAATCATTGTTAATTACATATTATACAATTAAGTACTTGTGACATTTGGTTCATGACACACAAGTCACGACCAAAGTTTGAAGGTAACACTTACAACAAAGCTCTGTTTTTGAGTGCAACAAGAGCTGCAGGGACTTGTAAAGTGATGGGGTCCGTTACCACTGAGTGCGTCTGTAAACATAAACTACTCATCACTCAAGTCATGTATCTCGGGTCTCCTTATGAAACAAGCTGATGTGTGTGTGTGTGTGTGTGTGTGTGTGTAGATGGCGTTTGGCATGGTAAAGAAACCCGTCTGACAAGTAAAACCAGAGCAGTTCCTAACTGCTACTTTTCCTCTCTAATTTCTTAGGACTTTGAATTGGTTGTGGCTGGTTGATCAACATGTCTTTAATACCGACCTGACACGCAGGGTGCATGTCCGAGCCTGGGCTTCATGCCACCAAAGAACTCCATAAACTTTTTTTTTTTTTTCACTTGACTCTAGATTTTCTTTCTTTCGTAAAACTGCAAACTCTGAGCCATCTTCCAAGATTTTACATTGAGCAACTTTTCAGTATTGTTTGTGTAATTCGTTCACTGGAACAGAGGATTTTGGCCGTTGACTGTGTGCTCTGGTGGTGTACAGTCCTTGCTGTATTGGTGGCTGTTTGAGAGTTATACGTCTCAATGAGGAAACAGGCCTGCAAGGCGTGTCTGAACACGATGTTTGAGGCACAATTCCAATGACACCTGCACAGATACAACAAAACTACACCCATAAGAGTTTCTCCTCAATGTGCGATTCCTTGTTGTATGCTAAGATTAAAGGAAAACTCCACCAATTTAACATGTATAAGTTCCTTCACAAGTCTTGTAGAGGGCTATTGCATATGAGAAATTGTGTAAAACTTTATATATATAT
>JAQLOL010000009.1:10009826-10022595 GCA_029783665.1 Naso thynnoides | reverse complement strand
CATGTTTCACAGCCTTTCTCAGATTTACACCTTCACATACTGTATAAATAGCTTCTGTCTTTGCTGCTTTCACATTGACACTAAAGTGCCACTTCCATTTCTGTTTGATACAACACAGTATCACTACATGTGTAATAAACTTATGTAACACATGGCAAGTGTTTGTAATCCAATTTAATCATTTTGAAAGGCAGACACCTGAGAGGTTGACATGTAGGATGAGGGGGGAAAATGGGATTCACAGTACAGGACGAAGAAGAGACCAGACAGGAACAGAGAGAGAAGTAATAATATTGAGCGGAGGAGACAAAGTGAGCAAATCCAATTTAGCTGCATGCGATCCTATCTCCACAGCAACTCTTTGTGTTTGCAGCGAGCAGTTTGTGAGCTTTGGCACTGGGCAGCTCTTCTCCCCATGCTCGCCTCTTCTTAACTGCCATGCCTGAAAGGACGAGCAGACTGACAGAAGGGGACGTGATGAGGAAGAGAGATAAAATGCACAGAGAGAAAGTGAGAGAGAGGAGGAAAAATAAAGAGCGAGTGGGGGACAGGGAGGTGATGAAGTGCGTGGAGACTTAAGAGGGGAGTCGCAGGACATTCCTGAGCCAGCTGTGGGTTGGAGGGGGAATTCTCACTGAATGCCTGACAAATAAAACAAGACACAGGCTATTTCAGTATTCCAGGCAAAAACCCACTGGCACATCGCAGCGGAATGAGGGGGGAAAGAGAGATTTTGGAAGGAAAAAGAGGCAGGCTAATGAGAGAACCAGCAGGCCTTATGGTCCAGGCAGGCAGGCCTGAAACCGCAGCAGTCCAGCGGTTAACCTTTCTCTGCCTCTCCCTCGACTGTCTCCTCCAAAATGGAGGCTGAAACTGGCAGCCACGGTGGCGGTTCTTGGGCCCTGACAGCACACACATTCCTCTTGCACAAACAGGTGGTGGGGCTGTTTAATAAATACAGGATTTGATGGGAGGGAGTCAGCAAAGGGGGAGGGCAGTCAAAGGCCATCTCAGACTGTAAACAGCAGAGTCGAGCAGCCATAATATGGCTACTGCTCTTCAGGGAATTCAAAACTCATAAATCCTTGTTAATGACTCACCCATTCAGCTGAAATGCTGCAGATATTCCGAACAGTGTTGTTTCTATGGAATGACTCACTTTAGATGGCTCACTTTATTAACTGGTGTTCAATTATGCAGCTGCAAGATTAAAGAGAAAGACATTAAAAGAATGAAGCTCAATAAATCTGGTTGACTTAATCAAAGGCAGAAATTTTATTTTAATTTCCTCTAAACTCGGACCACACAAGCTAGAACAGCAGTCCCAAACCTTTTGTATCTGATTCAAACTTCATGAGCACAAAGTTTGGGTAGGTAGTTTATTATTGAGTCATCGGTCAAAAAATCCATAATAATCTTTTAGCATTTTGAAATTCAGGTGGTCTGACAGGACACTAGACTTCTACCCTTGTCTGTGGCTATGTATTAAAAAATGAGGACTGTGATGGACACTTTTTGGGCAAACAATTTTTAGTGAGCACATGTTTATATTTGCTGCTCTAGAAAGGTGGATAGGTGATGAGATCCCCTCAGCTGGTCAAAGCCTAAAAAATTGCAAACAATCCAGAGGGAAAAGTTGCTTTTCCAGCTTTAGCAACAACCGCTTAAACAGCAAAGCAACCCAAAAAAGGAAGATGACGTATCAAGATGATCATGTAAAAGAGAGAGCAACAAACAAAATAAAGCGTGAGCCCGGTGAGTGGAAGGCGGAGCTACCCAGCAAAAACATGGTTGCTTCCTTAGGAGTCTCATGCAACAGCTAGCTTGATTTCCAAATGTTGCCTAACTCAGCTTTAACCCCTCACTGAACCATTGTTTCAAACATGCTGAAACTGAGGCATTACAAATGTGTGTGGAGTAGGTTTTGTTACAAACAAGTGTTGCTTAAAATCAACGATGAACCCCAAAGATAAAAGGAATTCCTTTCTTAAAAAAGTGGCAATAAAAAATGTCCTTCTTGTTACTCACTGTTTCCAATTTACTGATAACATCAGTAGCATTTCATACTTGACACATTGTGAAATTGCTATTTGATGCACCGACATTCATGAGCCAAGTGAACCCACGGTGAACTCAAACTGCTCATCAGGATGTCAGTTGGCCTACCTGGAAGTCAGAGTGTTGTTAAGATACTGCAAGTGATATAAAGAACAAAAAAGGAAAATTCAGAGAGGACCACCGGGGAGAACAAAAGACTTTTCGGCAAACCATTCATGACTGATGTGGTTATATTACTGTTGGACTGCTGCATTATGTTTATCTTCATGGATTTCTTGCCATCACGGTAAACACTTGCTCTTGTCTCATCCGCATGCGGAGACTTGCCTTTCAACCACAGCTAACACAGAGTGTGTCAGTGTGTGTTTTGGAGGGAGGGGCTAAGCCGACAGCCAGTAATAAGACATGAAAGACTGATTCACTTGGACGAACGCCACATGAACATGTGATGAGCTGACTGCACCTGTATGACAGCAATGACTTGTACTTGACTTGTATGAACAATGTTACAAGAGATTTTAATTTGCGGTCTTCAAAAAACCTGTTGTACACATGATTTTAGTCGTGCTTCTTCTGCCTCTGCCGAAAGCACCTTTAATAATTAAATTTTGGAACTGTATTGTGTATTATGGCTGAGGCTATGTTACATGACGTCACCTCCAGTTGTAGGGCTGTGGCAGCTCTGAACTGAGGAGACACATCCCGCATTGTCTTTAAAGGACCATACCAGTGTTACTACATGCCAGTGTCCTTGGTCAACATTGGCCACAGGTTACATAAACCACACACATTTTTTTCTAAAATTGTTTCCTCTTCCTATGAGGTATCATGTTTTTCTACATTTTGTCCATATTCAATAAAACTTACAGAAAGTAGGCTACTTGAAAATGTGTGGCATTGTTTGAAAGAAAGTCTGTCAAAATCCTTCGTCATGCTAATATTTGAGCTGTAAAGGCCGCACTCGTAAGGAACTATTTTTCCAGGCATAATAACTTCCGTTTTAATGGCTCCCAGTTCTTCCTCTGTATATTCAAGCTTGTATTGATCCACTGTCGTGCCATAAAATGAAGCATTTCAGAATTCTTCCGACTGTCCAACCAGAGGCAAGCTGAGACGTTTTGGACAACAGGATGCACTAGTGTTCCTTGTGTGGAAAGCAGCAGTGAACTCATATCAATGTGTCACCGTAAGTGACTTGTATGTGACTAATACAGTGATTTTTTTTACCAAATAAACTCTTTCTCTTAAGAGGGGGTGAAATACCTATACCTGGCAACTTTTACATGTCCTTTCTGTGCCCTGCTTCAGCATCAATGGCAGTGAATGGGCCTTAAAAATGCAGTCTGAGATCGACTGAAGTACATACATGGTTGAATGTTAACAACAACTTTTGTAGGAGATAGGAGCAATTTCTGCTAATGGTGAGAGGTCAAAAATAGACTGGCATGGTCCTTTAAAGTGCTTTCTGTGTAATGCAGCAGACTCCTGGGGCTTTCCAGTGAGCAGCACCACCCAGGGACAGAATGGTGGCTGTCTATGTCAGCGTGCTGCCACATCACAGCCATGCTGCCTCCAAGAGTCTTTGTGATCTTCCCAAAAAGCGTGCAAGCTCGCCTGTGCCCCTGCACGCGCTTTTCCTTCCTCTGCCCCCTCTTTAACCACATAGATGAGAGAAGCGGGATGATCTTTCACAGGGGGAATCCCACATCCTGCAATTTTATCTTCTTGTCTGTGTGCGGAACCTCACAAATATTTGATAACATGACTCGGGTAAAGCACACACCAGGGACAACAATGCCACTTTGACACTTGGCAGTATCAGTTCCACGCGAAGAGAGCAAAAACATAAATAGTTCAGTTTAGAGCAACGTGCACACTTCCTTTACTTTGGATTGTATGTCAAAAGCCACTTCCTTGAGTTGAGTCATTCATTTAGGATGACAGCAGCTGGTAGACCACTACAACCGCGTCCAATGTCCTCTAGTCCTCTGGCTACTCATCTCACGTCTCCTCTCTCTCTCTCTTTCCTCAGTGCTAGAATTAGTCTGCATACACTGTGACCTTCTCTTGCATGAGTGATGCAAATCACTGATAATTTCAAAGGCTTTTCTTCAAGTAGCAGTTGTGCAGTGAGCTCTGCTCAGCCGCCTGGGATCATTAATGTGGACGGGGAACGTGCCTCATGGAAACAGCCTCGGAGCGGCAGAGGAGTTTAGCTCCTGCTCCGTATCCCACATAACTGATGGAAATGATTAAATATACTGGAGTATAATTCCACCCCCCTTGGTCTGGCTCTTAAAATAGAGGAGTACAGAGGGCGGCTGGCTCGGGCGGATGTCTGAATTCCTCTGATTGGAGCAGAGCAGCAATTTGTTATTAGGCTGATGTCGACCCATGACCGCAGCAACAGGCCTGCCATGTGTGGGAGAGCAGCATGGCATCACTCACAGGCTCCTTCCATCTGGTTTGCCTCTTGCATCGACAGTTTTTTCTTGTGCATTATCGATTTTAAAGCCATTCCTTACATTTAAATGAAACAAGCTCGCAAACTCACAATAGCGGACGCAGATCACAGGAGGACTCCAACATCAGAAGAGGTGTTGGCTTTGAATCGTTTTTGGTTGGTTTCAGTATCTCTAAACATCTTTTTCATAGGCCTGGTTTATATAAAACATATGTCTGAGTGAATGGCTGCGCTGTAGCTAGTGTAATATTCATCATGTTAATAACCCACACACGTCTGGCACAGTGTAGCTGCTCTGGTCATTGTGCTCACTGGAGGCTGGTAGGAAATGAGGCATGAGGAGCTGAAAGATTTCAAAGGAAGCCGAGGTTACGCCGAGTATATACACTCAAACCACCTGAAAGTTGCAGCTCCCAGCCCTGTAATTTGGACCGCTGCTAAAAGACAAGACGCTTGCTGCCATAACAGCACAAATGGTTTCAAAAAAATGAATTAGGAAGTGGCACTCTGCCATTTTTTTAAGGCTTTAAGACAGTCTTTGCGAACAAAGAGATGCAGCTTTTGAAAACGAGTGATTGATTTGTCTCGCTGAGGTTAACCAAACAGGAATAAACAGCGGGCACAAGCACATTTCAGAATGCAAAGCTGAAACAGGATTAGTGGGCCTCATGCAAGACCCACTCGTACAGAGACTGGATCTTTAGTGGTTTGTATAAGTGGTCTAGGATAACTTGCAGCATTCACCAATTTTCCTCTTATTCTGAAATTTCTCTCAAGCTTGAAAACAATTTTCAAACTGCCCAGACCTGTTGTGAGAATAAGTTTTTTACTAATGGACTGTATATTTCATTTCTTGAAGCAATTTGGAGTTTCCTTTATAGAACAGCATCAGACAACACTTGTTTTTTTAGACAGTAAACAGTGACATGGAGCATCTGATGGTCCCGGCTGTGATGCAGAATCATTAAACAGCTGTTTGCCACTTTCTTCCATGTTTTTTTTTTTTTTTTTTTTTTTTTACAACATTTGGACAAAGAAAAATAAAAGAAGTGGGTCAGAGGGAGATGAATCTGATTTTTAAGCTTTGTCCATTTTCTGGTGATAATGTTTACGTGGGTAAATTCATATATATTTAAATATGAGAAATGGTTTTACATCACTCTTACATATAATGTCCGGCCTATAGGTCATATCTTCATAAGCAAGTTTATGCAAATTGGTGCAGTTGAGGGTACAAGTCTGTTGCAAAGCGTGACAATGCAACAACTGGCCTCCTCACATTGCCGTCATCGACGCTTTGCTGTGGTGAGGCGTCTCTTTGAAGCCATTTTCATATTGAACCATTTCTTTTTTGTTTCAGAGACAATAAGGCATTAACAGCACTCGTTAATTTATCCCATTCCTTAACTTAAGCAGCTCCATTAATTCCACTCGTAAAGCTGTTAAAAATTATAGACTCTTTTATTGCTCTGCAGAAGCAGGACTTTAATCTCCAAGCTTGCAGAGTTCTTCTTTTTAATCTTTAATGTCATTTTCATCGATGAACACTTCCTGACATGCGACACATTGCCTTGCTGAACTGAAAACTCATCTAACAATCCTACATTCTGTCAATCGCTTGTGGAGCACTTCAAATTTCACTTCACGTATTTTAATAGTGTTAAATAAATTTTACTTGATTGAGTTATCTGAGGTTTGGAGTGTTTGCTGAATTGGACACTGCACACCTGTAAAAGTCTACCGTACAAAAAAAGTAAGAGACAGTTACAGTAAGATGAATACAGATATGTTCTTGCATGCGGCCAACTCAATGAATAGGTGCTGAAACCAAAAATCTTATCAGACTGATTGTATTTTACAGAGCTCAGTGTTATGTCAAATCCGAGTTTTGATGCTGCCTGGTACGGTGGAGCAGATGCACCAAGCCACAAAAGCAATTTGTTTTTGAAGTGGCTTGGATCTGTCTTCGAGCTCCATGAAGATAAATAGTTTCTATCCTTTCAAGCCCAGCCTTTCCAAAAATACTCCACTCATCCTCAAAGACTCCTTGATTTGACCTCTGCCCAGCGCAACAACTGCAAAGCCCTGAAAACAAATTCAACATCATGTCTCACTGAAAAACCGCAGAAAGCAGCTCTGCATAAATATAAAGCACATATTGAAAAATTGCAGCGCAGCAGAAATATGGAGGCGGCCTCTTTTATCACATGACAGGAGAATATAGAAACTGTCAACACAAAGACAAAAAGACCTTAACAGGCACCACATTATGAGTCCTGTGATGATCTTTGGGCCCCGCAGGTCTGAAGTGTCCGTTTGTTTGCCTGTCACAAGTTCAAGACCAGCCACGGTTAATAAACTACACTGGAGAAATCAACTTTGGCTGCACTATCATCAGATTCATTCCGTGTTGCAGCCTTATCACATGCTCCAACCACAAACTAGTGACTCTTTGTGACCCTGTGCTAATTGGTAACATTTAAACTTGCCAGGAAACTCTTGAGTCCACGTGGCTGAGTGCAGCACATATGATGGAGTTAATGTGAAGTCACGCCATCTGATGTGATTCATCTCGTTTTCTGACCTATAGAAAATCATTACTTTTTAAGCACTGCATGGGAATGTTCCTCTCCAGCACAAGTTTTCCTCTTAGACTTCATTTGACATTATTTATGAATTCATTGAACTGACTAAATGTATTTGGACAGAGGTCTCATGTTAATTTTGGCTGCTTGTAGAGCTGTTGATTTTTATTCTCATATAACGTGGATGTTGGAATAACCGCTAACATTCCCGTCATCTGGGAAAAGAGAAATGGAACGCAAATATCCATTTAAGCCAAGACCTAAGAATAAAAAAAGTCAATACTGTCAAACAAAATTTTAGAGACATGGGATGAACTCTGACCAAGCGTACTTCTGTTGGGGGTGGTTGCAATGATACTGTTGCAATGAGCTGCAATTGCAGTGTTTCTGACTTTGGGTCAAGCTGCCAAGTCCCCTGCTTAACACTGCAAGCACATCCAACTGGGGGCAGAGTTGACCCACAGGTCCAGAATCTACAATGTGTGACAGATGTTTTTAATCAGTTTTTTTCTCTGCAAACCACTGCCAACTCCAGGTTGTACCCTAGAAAAACACCTCCCCTCCAGCCTCCGCTCCCTCAAAATCCCCTTAAAGACCCTCCCTGAGTCCTGAAGCTCCCAACAGCCAACTTAAGACAACTCATCCAACTCACGGACTTGGCTCACTGCTATATACCTATTGCCATCTCCCAGCCTTAGAGCCGCCAGAGCACCCACCCCCCCACTGCGCCTGCCCTCCCACCGGCTGATCCCACGGAACAGCCGTTAATCTAAGGGAGAACGTCTCCTTTTAATTATCAGAAAACTCAAAGCTGCGTTGGATAATGGATTCCAAATGGTGAGCGGGTGGAGAGTTGGAAGAGGTGGCTTAGCATGGACAGAAAGAGAGAGAGTGAGAGAGCACAAACTCAGGAGGAGGAAAGAGATATAACTCCTTCTCAGGTTCTGACCTTTGGCTGCCCCTGCGCTCGTGTGCCTCACCACAGATTGAGACCAGATTGATTGTGTTAGCCCAGAGATGACTGAGTGACAGAATAGTCTCACAGACACAATCACACACAAGCTCCAAGGGGAGCTTTCTTTCTGGGTTGTTGATACCTTACGTGCACCAGACGTCTTTCACTCATGCTGATGTTAACTGACAGAGCTGCACCTTTCCAC
This sequence comes from Naso thynnoides, assembly GCA_029783665.1. Lineage (NCBI taxonomy): Eukaryota > Metazoa > Chordata > Actinopteri > Acanthuriformes > Acanthuridae > Naso > Naso thynnoides. Next base: position 10,014,328 of record JAQLOL010000009.1, on the reverse strand, counting down.
TCAGAATGCTTATATAGCATTGGGCTAATGCCAGCAACTCTCAACTGTCCCTCAGGACCAGAAGCCCATCAATGTTTATTTTCAGAGAAAAGTTGAGTGAGTTAGAATGGTAATCTTTCATGTGCTGTCCTCCTCTCTTTTCCCAGGACACACTGGAAGCTCGACAAAGACGGAGAGATCTGACGGGCCGAAGGCTTAACACTGAAGCAAAAATAATAGAATCACACAAAAACAAAACACAAGCTAATCATCATGGCTCCAAACACATTGCACATGCATTCACACACACACGGACTACAGGACCACCCCTGAGAGCTGACCTGGCCATGCCCCCTACCGCTCAGTGCTGGCGTGTGTCCAGAACAAACTGGGCCTCTCTCCGTAGGGAGCGGTGGAGGCCTGAGGCCGCGCTGCTCAGCAGGCGCCGAGGGGGCGGCAGCCTGCCAGTGGTCAGTCGCTGCCGGAGCTTCTGGGAATGGTGTCACACTCACACTAAATAGCCCAATCCTCACACCAGCAAGCTTCTGGGTTCAAGGCTCGAGTGGAGAGGTCGAGAAAAGAGCGGCACTCCTACATCAGAGCAGCTGGACTGGCGGTCATGGATGAGCTCATTCTGGCTACAGACCAAGCAAGAGGCGAGCCAGGCCCCCTGACGTCTCCATGAAGTCACTCTGCAAGCACGGATCAACACAGAGTAGTAGCAGCAGTATGTGGTCCCTGCAGAAACAAAAGTCCTGAGACTTTCTGAGGTTCAACCAAGGCCAGAGTGATGACAGGAAGAGGAGTGTCACCTCAACTGGACTGAGACTGAAGCTGAAGTTCCCTTCAATTCCAAAGAAGGACAGGGATAGCAGCGGTGTGAATAATTAATTAGCTACAGAAAAAAGGACAAAAAAAACTTTTGATTTAAGGGAACAGCAAAGATGGCAAGGATATGCAAAAAAAATTAGCATGTCTTCAGGGTTAAAATTAGCCTAATGTTAACCAGGCTACCGAGAAAAAAATAACAACTCTTATCTGACAGAAAGACCTTTGCAATGCCAAGTGATGTTAAGTAAGCAGCCCTCAGCTTCTTTCATCAAACAGAGAAGACATTTCCCAGAAGGCTGTGAGGAACTCTCGGCATGCCTCTTCATATCATTTTAACCCCAGCAGAGCGCCTGGCCGACAGTCTCCTCTCCTGCAGCCTTGGCAACAATAACGGAAAAGCATCTGTCACGTACTGCCCACAGGTCGGACATGTTGTACAGACATGCACACAGTGAGAGCATGTACGCAAATACAATTACTGTGAATGTGGAATCTGGGAGGTGCTTCAGCTGATGATGGACTGTCAGACTCCTCCAGGTCAACAGCAGCAAGGAGGATAAGTGGAGGCTGCCTGCTCTCCTGCAAGGCCAGCCAGTGCTCAGAGAAAACACAAGCCAAGGAAACTGTTCAATATGACTACACCAAATTTCATTTTGCACAGATTACAAGACCGCTGCAAATCGGTGGTCAAAGCTTTTCGAAAGTGTTCAACGCTAAAAGAAAATGAGCAAAACAGCTATGAGACATTGTCAGTTTGGGACACAGTCACCAACACGGAAATGAAGAGGAAAAGCAAAGTAGCAAGAGGTCGACAGCCCAATAAGACCTTTCTACTCAATTAGCCAAATTATCTGTGCGCATCTGTGTGTGCTGTTGATATAAAAACACACTGCCCATTACCCGTGGTCTCGAAAAGAACACAGGCTTAGCAATTAACCCACATTCCCAAACTTCTGCAGCTGCCTCAGTTTCAAAATGACTATAATTCCAAACAACGTGGTAATTTCCTCGGCAGAGAGCGCACGCCTGGTGTGCTGCTGATTATGGCTCTTTGCAAACTTATAAAGACTGCGGTTTCCTGGAGGGAGACCGCATCAGCTGTCATATTCATGATTATAGCATTTCTGCTATTTCTATCAGTCATATAATTATCGAATCTTTGCTATTTCTATCAGTCATATAATTATGATATTCAGTCTTTTCTGCCTGAAATTTGTTTCTTCAATTTTATTTACAGTTCAACATTCATTACACCCATAATGTTTGCCCATGCTACACACAGCTTTGCTTTGAGTGCTACAGACACACACTCCCTTAATTGTGGAGGAAGACGTGTCTGAGTGCTCAAGTGTGTGTTGCTGTCTTTACATAAACACGAGAGCCTCTGAACACTCGCAGCTCCACTTTAAAACCAGACACTTGATGTAAGAACATAAAAACCACTTTTACTACAAATTATGACAAGTCAGCCTTAAAAACTGCTTCTAATCTGCAGAGTTCTGAACTCAAAGCTAGCCATAACTGCTGCTCCACACAAGCTCCACTTCATAAATTTGGGGCAATTAAGGCCTGAGCTCCACTAACGAAGCTGACCGGCACACATCAGGAGGGGTGCTGCTCCTACACCAGGTGTTGGGACCATAAATTAGAGGTCCCAGAAGGAGCAACACCTGGGAATAATAAAATCTCTTAGCAGACAATATCGCAGGGCTGGGACACACAGAAAACATGCAACACCCTCTGAATATAGAGCATCACGACTAGTTCAGTTTAACCACAGTTAGGTACATTTATTTGCTACTATTGAATTTCGCGCCATCTCTTATCCTTAATAGGCACAACAGGCCTGAAATTATGTGTTTCTAACAGCATTCATTTCTAATTTCTGCTTTCAGTTTCCAGATGAATAAGCTGCTGCTCCAGCTCCTGCGCAAGGAAGTTAGCAGGATTGTTTCATGACATTACTGAACTTGCAACCAATGTGTTAAAGTACTTTGGTTTGTCACATTTTATTGCTATTGTGACATAAAATCACTCATTTCACGATTTTCGATTGTATCCATTTCCATAAAAAAATAGAGTGCGTCTTTGCTTTAAAAAGCAGTGAATGCTTCAGACTGCCTTCCTGTCCTTTGCCCTGTGTTTCCTTGGATAGCCTCCAGCTTCCTTTAACCCAGAAAAGAATTCAACGGAGGGAGAAAACGGCTGAATGAACAGAAGGTTATCTCAAGTGCAACTGGTGTAACATTCACCTCTGTGTCCACCACAGTTGAGTCACTGATTGTAAAAGGGGAAGTGATTCTGATTTTGCATACCTCAGTGATGTTGATACCAATCAGTGGATACATGGGGGGAAATTAGAAACACACTGTTTACTCTGAGCAATAACGCTAACAAGCCCCCTAACAGAGCCTGACTTCATTTGTGGCAGAATTGCACAAGCGCTAACATTGTCCTTAGTGAGATGTTGCACAAAACAAGAAGGAACTATAATGAAAATCATGAGCTCACAAACATTTCTATAATCTGCTGCACATTAACAAAATACTGCAATAATCGGACCGTGGCGACAGTTTACAAACTGATTCATGCATTATTTAAATATCTTTCATTTCTAAAAGAAGGTTGAATATACTGACATAACCCCATATTGCAGTAATGCAGTATAACTATTATCCATGCTCACATACTGAACCTCTCATAACACTACCGGCCTCTCTACTCCATAATGATTAGTTTGGGGAAACTGCTATGGGTACCACTTAATCTCATAATAACCAGAACAGTGGAAAGTGCAAAGAGGTCTTTCCTAATATCACACCAAACTGAGTCAATGAGAGTGCAGCCCCCTCCCCTCTCCTCTCCTCTAAAAGGCCACCATTGTATGTGAAGAATTGCCATGGCTACTGCTGACGAACTGTAAGCCTTTTAGAATTATTAGCATTCCTCTCTACCCTGAGCACTGTAGCAAAGCTGCTCGCTTTAACATCAATCCGCCTTGAGAGAAACACACCATTTCTTTCATTAGAAACGACAGGAATTTCCATCTGGCTGGGAATTAATTAAAGTTGAATTATGGGCTGCAGCAATATTGGAATACCCAGACAAATTCAACAACACCCATGGAGGGTTAAGGGTGAATGTGGCCTTGTTAATGAGAACGGGGAAAGGCGAGCAAGGCCGCTTCTCAGACACTAACTCAGCTGAAATCAGACGAATAAGAATGCGATCACTGATAGATCCATTTTTCTTGGACACAAATGATCCCTGTTACGTATTCACATCTTCACTGTATCAGAGTTATGTTTATTTAAAGCAGGGTAGTGTTCATTGATACATATGTAAGACTAAACCAGTAACAACATGGCTAAGTGTGGCTATAAACTTAAAGGTCAACAAAGTTAGTTTTAAATTTCCTTCCTTAGTACAATTATACCATGTCAAGATTCAATTAGCTATTAATGGGTGTAGTTTCCATAAAATAAATCAAATTAAGTGATCCACTTTAAAGGACGTGAATTTGAAAACTTAAAGGGGAATTCCCGTTTTTTTGACACCTGGACCTTATTTATAGGAATAAATACGCTCATAAACTCACCCAGACAATTTTGGTGCAGCTTGGAGTCCTTCGGACGCTATTTAGATCCATCCGACATCTTCGTATCCATTTGATAGTAGCGCACAGGGCCACG
>JAQLOL010000009.1:9984506-10007616 GCA_029783665.1 Naso thynnoides | reverse complement strand
AACCCCAAACCCCCCCCCCCCCCAAAAAAAACAAAACAAAACAAAAAAACTGACAACAGCCAGAATGGTCCACAGGGGCGGACCGGAGGTACAGTGGGAGCACTCAGGTCGTTTCTTGATACTCAGACCGTACAGCGTGAGCACACAAATCGTGAGTTCGGGCTTTACAACACAGATGATTTACTCGTCCAGTAGGAGTTGGAATAAACAACAAGATTTGTAAAATCGTACAATGTATGCCCAGCTGAAGACATGACAATTTGTTGTTTGTATGTAAACACACAAATCTCATCAAGTCTTGCTTGGTTACCTTGGAAACCACCTGTGGCCTGGGGAGCTCCAACCAATCACAAAGCTGATTCCTGTGGGTCCGCACAGTGGCGAGGTCACTCTCCCTGAAATGGACATCCAGCACAACAAAGTGTTACATACATGCTAAAAGCGTTTAACAATAAGAGACTATTGAAAAACCCATCCAGTGACCGATACTAACCAATTAGTATCACTCAGCAGGTTCATGACATCATCCAACTTTTCTGGATCTATGACATCATCATAGGTCAACAGCATCTCGTACATCTGGCTGGCTGTGTTCTTCCTGACCTACAGTGATGAAGAGGAATAGTGTTTTCTGTTGTTGCTGTTGTTACACAAACAATGAAAGAATATAAATGAGGAGGTCCATGGTAACTACTTGTGAAGCTGTACAAAACAAAACGCGTCGGCATACCAACATGCTCACAATGCGGATGTGAAACAGTTGTAATATTTACCTTGTTCGTCTTAGATGTGTGTTAGCATGTTTGCTAATTAGCCCTTAATACCAAGTACAGCTGAAGCAGATGGGAATGTAACTGGTGTTGCAGGACATTTGCCATAAAACCAAAGTTATATCCTGAAGAGGTCATAAATGTCTGAGCAAAGTCTCTATTCATCCAACAGTTGCAGTCATTGTGCGATTAGATACGACAGAAATAAGATAAGATCTTCCTGATTCTTTAGTGGGAAAGTGTATATTTTTCAGCAGCTCAAGTGTAAGAATTCGTTTATAAAAACTACGAAGTACGAAAGTCTAAACATTTAGTTGCATTGAGACTTGATTTTCACAGAATGCGAGCAGACATTACTTGTAATATGAAGGGGAAAGCGTGAATTTTGGTGCAAATAGAAGAGTGTATTGCAACTGCAACGATTAACTGTTTATAGAAATTATTGCCAACTATTTTAGTAATCGATTAATCATTTCAGTCATTTTTCATATCAAAAAGGAATAAAAATGGCTGGTTTAGCTACTTAAATGTAAAGATCTGCTGCTTTTGAGTGGCATTTGTGATAATAAATAAGGAGTCTTTGTGCTTTGGGCTCTTGTTTGGACAAAAGATTCAATATGAAGACGCCACATCAGACTCTGGGAAATTGAGATGAGCACTTTCCAGACTTTTTTTTTTTTTTGACATTTCACGGAATTAAACAATTCAAAATTCCTCAAAATCAATTATCCTGGGAATACTCAGCAGATTAATTGATAATGAAAATAATCCTTAGTTGCAGCCCTAGAGTTAATAACAGCTTGACAGAGTTTTTCAACATTTAGGCTGATGTGTCGGTCGTTTAAACTCACAACAAGGAAGGAATGAGCGAGTAGCATCAACAACTGGGACAAAACTTTCTTCTTCACTTCACCATGAAACTGGACCAGCCCACAGAAGCTTGGAAAAAACACACACAATCAGTCAATGTGTGTGTGTATACATATATAACGTATATATATATATATATATATATATATGTGTGTGTGTGTGTGTGTGTGTGTGTTTTCAGCATATCCAGTTTATTGTTTATGAAATGAACACTTACACAGCTACACAGGCCTGCAGCTTGTGAGTATCCTTGGTCCTCCTAAACTCTTTGCAAAGAGCCAACAGTTCCACACAGAACGGATGACTTTGAAAACAAAGAGAGAAACTTTAGCTCTCACAGATATTATGCATAGTTGTTGTTTTAAACAGAACTGTCGCAACACTCACTTCTCTTGTGTGGTGAAGATTTTAAAGCAGCCATTGGCAAGCATCTGACTGAGCATTTTAAGAAAAGGAAGGGACACCCTGGAAAGAGGGGAAAACATTTATTAAACAGTTTATAATTAATTTGAAGAACACTGCACAAAGAAAAGTAAATCAAACAATTTCCATTAACAGTAATAACATGAGCATTATCCTTTGTGAGCAAAGAACAGAAGCAAAACGAAGGTTTTAAAACTGAAGGAAGAGATCTGCTGACTCATATTAGCCAAGTTTTGAGAAGTGATTTTGCAATGCTGACACACCATGTAAAGGACCTAAAGTTATACATCTAACAAGGTCAGGAAAAAAATGTGAGTATTTTTGAGTGTGTGTATACCTGTCACTGTGCAGATTTTCTCTGAAGATGAGCAACAACGAATCTCCAAACTGTGTGAGAGCAGCGGCATTTCTCTCAATGCCTCTCAGATAGTGAAACAACCACTGGGAGGAAAACTGCATCTGAAACGAAGCCGTGGAGAGCAGTATTTAAGGTTTGTTTGTGCAACACCATCACTGTCTTTAAAAAATAAACAGTGACGGTTTTAGCTGCACAGTAAGGTGCAGAGAATTGCTTAACATTTTTATGACTAAGACAGAAAACTTGACAGTCTCAACCCGAGGGGCCTTGGAAAGAAAAACAGTGTGACTGACAACATCCTCGGATTGCAGGAAAGAAAGTGTCAAACCTTGACAACTGCAACATAGCAACAACGTGATACAGAAAATCACAGTTAGATGGAAACTTCATGTCTCATTTCTTTGCCTACACTTGAATGAAAAATAATGTGTTTTTATATTTCTGTTTGAGCGGTTAAGGTTTTTTTTTAAACATTTAGAATTCATGTAACCAAATGAATACTACGAAAACACTTGCTGGTACAGAACTATTTCTTTCAGTCTTGGGGCTTTTGTGTGGACTTATGGTCTCCCTACATTGAGGCTTGTCTTCAAGGCAGTTCCTGAAAATTCAGTGGATGCTTCACCTCCCTCTGGCCTGTTCGAATATGTGCCTGTGGTGTGAGAATGGCAATCTTGGCCTGCGCATCGATGCAGCATTGGCTCAGTTTCCTGCATGCAAACCTGTAAAAACATATCAGCCCTTCCTGTCTCTGAAGATGTATCTGTGGCAAGAACGGCTGGAAGAGCAGGAGGTAAAAGCAAGACGAGAGCCAGATCGTCTCTACGGGAATATGTTTACAGCCTCCATTGGCAGATAAGTTCAACTTTACTGACCTCAGTGCAGCTATTACAGGCTTTAAAATTATTTTTCTTTTATTACATCCACACACAGCAAAGTTAAAAATAACCATCTCAAATCCTTGTAGGCAAGTTCTCTCTTGAATGATTGGTTTTTAACAGTTTAGGTCATACTGGAGGAAAAGTCAGAACTTGATTGTCCACAGATACTGGCTGAAGCTGAACCTCCCCAGTGATGGTGTGCAAGGGGTCAGGAGTGGAAAACAGCAAGCATGTTTTTAAGTTTTAGCACTGCTGCAAAGATTCAACCGATGGGAACTTCTCGCTTGCAATACCACGAGGGGCCCATCAGATCATTCTATCCTGGTTGAGTCTGGATCAATGCTTTGAGCTCAGGTGGTTGCCAAAGTATTGCAGGCAGTAACAATATGGAGATAAGCTAAAGTGAGACCACCTGATACCTGTGGTTTTCAGAGTATGTTGAAAATAAGGCGTCTTAGAGCGAGTGAGGGATTATAGTGCAGAGGAATGAGAAGACTCCAGTAGACACATAGCTCCCCCTGTTGGCCTGAATTCCTCCAACTGAGCGCTGACTTTGCCAGCTTAGAATTTAATTTCTACAATGAAATGAGCCAGTGCTAAATGAACAAAAATCCCAGCTTGCTATTGAGCAACTTGTGTGACAAAGCTCTAACTATTTTGGCATTCTTGTGAACTCAGAAAATGTTATACATTTCTCTCTTTCTTTATGTTAAAAAACAAGCAAGTTTTACCCAGTTTACTACCACTGTTGGGCCTCTGGTTAAAAACAATAAAGCTGCTGATCACTGCAAAGGGGAAAATATAGGTGTTTATTTGCATTTAGAGCAGGGAAGTTGAGACTGGATCTCAAGCAGCCTCTTACGAAGCACTGTAATGCCAGATGTGAACTGACGTACTTAGAGCTGTGCACTTGAGATTGAATCACCCAAGACAAATGTTAAGGCCAGATGTAAACAGCCTCATCAAGTGACCTAATGAGGTGTGGGGCCACCAAGAGATGTTAGGAGAACAAATGTAAGTTCGTTGAAAGCTACTGGCAAGATGGAAAACCAACACATTCCCACACTTGGTGTTATAACAGGGGTTTAGAACTGAGAGTCTGCTTTGCCGACCCTAAGTCACAGGGTCCTGTATGGAACTGTCTCCATTTGATTTTTTTTGTTTGTTTGTTTTAAATCTGTCATCTATCTGTACATCATACTGCTATGATTTGTCAATTTTCTCTTCTTCACATCACCCTGGACTTACTGTGGATGCAGTGATCCCTCCCACAGACACAGTGAGGCCCAGCAGGGTGTGGCACTGATACTGAGGCAGCGCCAGCAGTTGGGTTATATACCGGAAAGCTTGGGATGGGGCTTTCCAATTCAGATCAGTTGTGGTTTCACTGAAATACACGTGGAGACACAAATCAATAAACATTGCAAGTTGTGTGAACATGTGTTCATATTTGACGTATATTCATAGTCCAGAGTTGTGGGCTGGTCAAAATCACTGCAACTGTTAGAGCTTGTAATCCTGCCGGATGAGCGGTGAATTCAGAGCAGGGAACACTCACACAGGAAAAATTCTCAACAGCTCCTCTCTGTGGGGGATGTGAGGTACTGCAGGCTCTGTGCTGTGGAGGAGGCGCAGGAAGATGTTTCCAGCGTGAGCTCTGTAGCGGTCAATCTTCTCCGCTGCCTGCTGGGCAAGGCAGCACATCATACTCTTCACCCTGCATACAGAACAGTTAGAAGTAAGTGTCATCATTTTTATCTACATGATCGGAAATCCTTGGTTGGGTTTCTCTTCAACAAACAGCTACAGTTTTTGATAAAAAGTGACTTTAACTTAAAAGGAACTATTTAATTTGGACTTTAAATAAACCCAAAGGCAACACTGGGTGTGACTCTTTTTCAACTATGTTGTGTAATTTTTTTATCCTGTTCCCCTATTGTAATTATAAAACCCAAATGATCCGAGTTGGATTGACTTCGGCTCAGGTATTTTTGCCACACCTTCAGACACTGAAGTGACACAGAGGATTGCTTAAACCAATAATAAAAAAAAAAACATGTCTGGGACCTGCTGACATCACAACATTTATAGTCACCTGCTGGTGACAGGACAGACACTGTGGGGTTTTTTGTCTCGGTGTGTGGCGAGGTTAATAACTCACAGATCTGGCGGAAGGATCTCAGGAGCACTGCTGGCCACGAGCATCGTCACCTCCGTCAGACTTGTCATTGCAGCCTCTCTCACCCTGAGCACATGACAGAAAAAGTAACGACTTTATACACACATAGCACGGGCTTGAACCAACCTTACACACCCTCCCTGAACTGGCTCATTATGATCTAACAACCTATTCAAGCAGCAGCTCCTATCTTTTAAAACGTGGCAAATGATGCACACCTATAAACAAACAACGCAAGCCGGCACAAGGACGCTTACACTGAATTTTAGCTTCACTGGCTTTGGCAGTTTTATAGTCAAATTCGCTTCGTGGCTGCAGGGCACAATTTGTTTAAGTGGAATGTTTCACATAAATCAAAAGTCACACCCCGAAACAGGTGCACAAGCTACCGGTGAAACTCTTGGTTATTGAACTGCTGGTGTATAAATCAAAACATATGTAATTTGAGACAAATGAAAGAATATTTCTGTCATGCTAGACAGGAAGTTAAGGAGAAAACTACATGTGTTGGCTTGAAAAAAAAAAGAGTCCAGTGTGGTAAAAAATAAGAACAAGGACGGGTGAACAACAAGGAAAACAGATAAATGAGAAAGAATGAAGGAATGAGAAAGGTTACTAGAAAGCACAAAAGAAGCAGCCCATCCCATGTTGTGAGGACAGGTGACAAGCCTGGTGACATTCCTGATGGTAAGCATGACCTGAGGCTACTAGTGAGACAGCCATGTATGTGAGGTCTACATGTCCTCAGGTGGAGGGAGAGAAAAACAGCAGAGGCCTCAGGCAGTGGAGCATTCCTGCTCCCTGGGGCACAACAGGACAACAAGTGTGTTACTGAGTGTTTGTTTGTGTACTTTCTCATGTGTGTTGAGGAGGAGGTTAACTCACCAGGCGCCTACATCCCCTCTGCTGTCTGTCGTGTAGTCATTCATGGCTGTGAGAAGAGTGACGTACACTTCTGCTATGTTCGCTGAGCACAGAGTGGAGTCTGGGGAGCCGGTGGCACAAACACCCACATTCACACACACTCTGGCAAACGATAAAGGAGAAACCAATGTTTCAAAAAAAAGGCCACCAGAGGAGATAAAACGTGATAAAGATGAAGTTGAGAAAATTTTAGTCATTCAGGTCTTGCAGGAATGGTTGGTCAACTGTTTATTTTAGCGTTACTGCCTGCACAACTATGCAGCTCAGCTAGCAGACAGGAAATACAAAGACAGAGGAATGAAGACTGGCTGTCCTGACATAAGACTGAGTAGAATCTAAATAAAATCAGGATTTATATAGATACTCACTGAGCGATGGCTCGGACTGCATCTCTCCTTGCTTCTGTGAAACTCCCCTCCTTCTGGCTGACAGAACACATCTGCTGGAGGCTTTCTAGGATCTAACACAGCAACGTATACACAAACAAACAAACACATCGGCTTATGCGTAAACACTGAGGCAGTAAGATGATGTAAAATGGTTGGACAATGTACACATCCTCAAACATACCTGCTTCAATTTGCTGTGGATCATAAATTTTGGCAGGCAGCCAAGGGCGAGGGCAGATCCACAGCGAGTGAGCATCTGCGGACTCTTTAGCCCTTCAGTGTACTGAGACACCAGGACATCTACAGATGTGCACACAAACACACATATACAAGAGGCAGAGATGATTTTCAAATCCAGACAGAGTATAAAAGTGGAACTTGAGAATAATAATCTACTGACCCTGCATCTGTGAGTCAGCCTTGCCTGGCTCGGCCTGGTAGTATTCCTCACACAAGGCGGCCAAGGCCGATATCAATGCGTCCTGCACAAGATGGAGGAGGAAGATCAATGAGCAGTGAACCATGCACTCTATTTCAGAAAGTAAGCAGCATTTTATAAACTAATGGAGTCAGCCTGAACTTGCACAGTTCATTTTGAAAAGTACCAAATTAATAATGTTTGTGCTGGTAATTCCTGACAAAGATCAAGAATGTATTAAGTATGTAAATTGCAGATATAGGGCCCAATCTTCGACTCAGCGCAAAGACGCATCATTGCTACCGTCCAACCAACGCAGTTGTCATATTTACGCCTGATGCCCACGTCGTCTAACAGCAAATGTACTTGCGTTCATCTGTGCACTAATGGGAGTGATGGTCTTAAAAGGAGGTGTGGTCAGACGCGTTGATGGCGCATTGCTGTCTTGAGGCACTAGAAGATGTTTGCACTCCTGACCAACAAAAACCACGTCTAAAGAGTGGCGCAATGTTTTCCTGTTAAGGCGCGTACATTCTGATTGTGACACATGGGGATGCACAGCAAAACTCATCATAGTAAGAAAATATCTCGTCAGTGCATTACTGTATGCAGTGAAGCTTTTGCTTTCCTCGTCTCCTGATACCTCTTTCTGCTTTGTGCCACTGTTCTGTAATGGCATAACACGAGGATCCTCCTACGCCTGCTTCACCTCAGGGAGCTTTGTTAAATGACTGATGCTTCCATAGATGATCGGCCCCTGCGCATTCACATTGCGCACCCCTGTGCGCAAAAGCACTCATTCTGTGGCCGACGGCCTCTGCCATCTAAATAGCAATGCGCTTTCGTCCAAGCACACCTGGTTCTTAAAGAGGATGAGATGACACACTGACTCGTTTAATAGTTGTTATGACTAAAACACACCAATAGCTAATTAAAGGTCCAAATTCATCCCCTTTGCATCCTGATTATGCACCATTTAAAAAGCAGAGTGGAACTGGACACACCCAAATTTAACTTGCACCATGCACTTATGACTATGCGCCATAGGTTGTCAAAATAGGGCCCGTAATCAGAATATTCATAAAGAAAGTAAAGCTGACCATAATAGTATCCTTCACACCACTAGACACGAGATGAAGAGACTTTATGGTGTCGTCAATAAGCCACTGCCAGCCAGCTGAAACACAGTGTCACAATATTAGAGACTTTTAGCTGAGATGTTGAATTTAAAAGTGTGATAAAAAGTCCAAAAGACTTAACTCACTGATCACAGGGTCGTTCTTAAAAGGCATCTTGGACAGTGAAAGCTTTTCTATGAGACTGCACACTGTGGAAAAAATGGTGAGAAAACAGCCCTTAATGTCTTCCATATGTTTCTGGCAGCAAATCACTAAAAATATTTAACTTTGCGAAAGCAGTTTTCTTGTTTTGGACTCACTTGCGGGCCTCATAAGCTCTCCACCAAAACCCCTAAAAAAAGCACGGTGTTAATATGAAGCCAAAACAACACTTAGATTTTTATTTATAAAGCTGAAAATACAAAATCAAACAAATTCTTTCTACCCACCTGTACTGTTTTCTGTCGTGCACCTGAAAGGAAGTCAACAACAACAAAAAAACATCAGCACAGAGGACACTTTGACCGGTTTATTCAAGTCTGAACAACTTTTTGGTTAGCACCATGAGATTCACCTACCGTCTGGTGAATGTTTTTTAATGCATCCACACACTCTGATGAAATGATGTCCACTACAGTCCTGCAGAGAAAGTAAGGGGGACAATGCAAAAGACAGGGAAAACAAAGTTGCTTATTGTTATCATAGAACTGTATTTGTAATTACATTACTTTTAATTTTGTCGGTGTTCACTTTACTGGGCACTTGAAGTGTACCTGTTGGTCTCAAGGCCCAGTTTGTACAGAGCGTGTGTAATCTCTGCACATGCAAGGATGGCTCCATGGCGACTGTGGAGGTCAATACCCACTGCCAGGGGCAACAGCTTTGGCAGAACTAAAACCAACAAGGAAGAAAGCTCATGATAGAACTACTCATGACCAATAATTATAGGTTTCAGCCTGTCTCCAGCATCTCTTTTATCATGTGCATTTTACTTTCTCTGTTGCCTGGGGAACAGGTAAGGTGACATTGTTTACCTGTTGTTGCCATATAATCCGGCGCTTGAGGCGTCAGGTTGCAGAGTGCCTTAGAGGAGAGCTCTCGGATCGCACTGTAAAGAATAAAGTACAATGTTAAAGAGTTCATTTCAAAACTACTATGCTCTCATATTGATAGCATTCATGAGAACAGAGCAATGCAATTACATACCTGTCCCAGTGGTTTATCTTCATGGCTATCAAATGATCTATCATGGCCTTGGTGTACTCTGGGAAACTGGCTATAAAGACACTTCAGAGGTAAAAATGAAAGCTTTAGCTGCTAATATCAACAAGAAATGAATACTAGTCAGACAGATCTATAAAAACCATTCAAATGTAGGAGAAAATTAAATCCAGCCATTATTTTCTACATTTTCATTCTATTTTAATCGTTATGTGCAGATTCTATAGAGGGTCATGTCCTGAGGCTAGCATCTTTCTCCATTTTCAGTGTCAATGTTCGTGTTGCTGGTGTTGATACTTTTATGCAAAGGTTAAAATTCTTGAAAGGGAAGCTCTTTTTTGCTGGTTCTGATGGAAACGTGCCATTTTTTTTACATGCCAGATGTGTAACAAACAAAGGTAGCTAAAGTTAATCGATGTCACTGCAACATGTTCTTAAGAAGTTTATCAAGTTTATAATAATTGTCTATATACAGATTGTAACATGAAAAAGACAATGCGTCAGATGTATTGGAAAAAGGGTGTATATGCTATATTGCCAGAAGTCAGTGGACATCCCCAACATATTGTGTTCACGTCCTCATAGACAAATATTTAGAACTTGGGATGGGTTACAAAGAGTTCAGAGACTTTAAACGTCACTGTGTCACAAGTCAATTTGAGAAATTTCTGCCCTGGTCAACTGTAAGTGCTGTAAGTGTGAAAAGGAAGCGCTTAGGAGCATCAACCACTTAGCCATGAAGTGGTAGACACAGCAAACTCGTAGAGCGAGGTCAACGAGTACTGAAGCATGGAAGGCGTAAAAACTGCTTATCACTGTTGCATCGCTTAATACAGAGTCCCAAACTGCCCGTGGAGGCAACATAAGGACATGAACTGTGCACCAGTTTCCATGGCTGAGGAGCTGCACGGAGGTCTCACATTTCCATGTTGGTGTAAAGTTTGGTAGAGGTGGGATAACCGGGTTCTGGGGCTGCTTTTCAGGCGTTAGGCTGTTTTTGATTCTACAGGATACAAACACATTTTAGCCATCTGGGCTCTTCCAATTTTCTGGCAACAGTTTGGAGGAGGCCCTCTGCTGCTCCAGCATGACTTTGCCCCTGTGCCCAAAGTTATGTCCATGAAGACTTAGACAAGTTTAATGTGGAGGAGCTTGGTTGGCTTGTACAGAGCACATTCAGAAGGAATTAGAAAGCCAACTGTAAGCCAGGCTGATGTCCAATATTAGTAGTAAATGACCTCACAAATAGTTGAAAGGGCCCAAATTTCCAAAGACACACTCCAAAACTTTGTAAACAAGCAAGTGGTGGCCGTAACAGCTAAAAGCAAAAAGCTCCATTTTTACGCCCACAGTTTTAGAGTGGGATGTCCAACCAGCTCAAACAGGAGTGATGGTCAGGGGTCCGTTGGCTTTTGGCCATATAGCTTTAGCTGAGGGCCCTCTGCTCTAGTTAGGCTTTAAGGTCAAGTTCAAAACAGCTCAACAGCTTAATGTGATAAAACTGACTATGCAGTACACTGAAAAATCACAGCAAAATAAGAAATGGATATGTATAGCTTTATATATGGGGTGTTACATGAACACCAGATTTTGCAAGCTACACTTTTACGTTACTCCACTTTGTTTTTTAATGCTGCTATAACAGCAGCAATATAGTTGTGTGACTAAAACCATACAGTTGTAAAGGTCAAGTCCTGAAGAACAGCCAGTGTGTAAAAAACAGTGTTTTTTACCTAATGTTTAGATAGCAGTTGTTGAGATTTCCAACAGCATAGTAGTCTGCTGCAGTTAGGATGTCAATCCCATGAGGAAATGTCCCCTATTAACACACAAGCACACAAGTTGAGACATTTTGAGCAAATGGTGTAAAAATGGATCATGTAAGTAAACAGATGAACCTGAGATGGGGGATGGTGAAGATGATTCTGTTCCAAATTCAAGTAATGGCCTAAGATTTTAAAAGAGATTTATGGGTATTTATGAACCGTTGGAAAAACAAATGCTTGTTGCTGCCCTGTAGGTATATTGGGAAGCAATTTCTTTGCTTGAAAAGCTTTCGCTAACAAGGCAAGTTTGAGCAAGACTTGAATATTTGGCAGCAAATAAACTTCAAATCATGGTAATTCTGTTAGTAATAATACACATGTAGTCAGAACTGCAGCCACAAACCTGTCTGCCGACATTCTCCTGGAAGGCAGCCTGGAACAAAATGAGACATAAAAATGAACTTCTTGAATGTAACCGTATATCTTTAGTTCAGCATAGCGTAGGACGTTGACCTGAGAACTTACAGAGGCAGCTCTGCGGCAGTTGACATTTCTGTCAAACACAGTCGTGATCAGCAAAGCGCTGCAGAAAGAAAAAACACAAACTATGGGTTGGAGAGAGCAAATGATTTGATCAGACTTTTAACGAGAAATGCAATGAAGAAGCCTTTTAGCAGTGGGGTGATTTCACAGTCACAGAATGCTGAAAAATCTAAGTGAAATGTTAAGAGCTCTTCCACTGCGGCTTTGTAAAGGGTCAATCAGACTGAGAAGCGTCGCAACAGGCGTGGCTGCTCCCAAAAAGCACATTGGTAGGAAAATACAGCTAGTATTAACTTTTTATCAGTGTTCATCAATCATCCTATTGTTTCAGCGGCAACAAAACAGGAAGGATGTGGTAAGAAGTAAACTCCTCCTGTAGAATTAATCGGCTGCTTAAACCAGTAGGGACACTGACGAGTGGTGCACCTCCACACCTGGAGCTGAAAAAGTTGATATTAATTTAATTTTTAAGGCCTTTACACACTGGATGCATTTTTTTTTTTGTGGAAATAATCCACACACACACACAAAAAAAATCGAACTGCTCATTGGGCATGAGTTTTTTCACACAGAACACCAATATCACACTTCGAAAAAAAAGGAACCTTTTATTTTGTCGAATCAAGATCGATTTTTTCGAACAATCGCACTGTGAACAAACACATCAACCAATTACGATGGTTGTGCGGATCGGACGTAACATCCGTATCCCATAACAACAACATTAATGACAATAGCTGACAAGGCTGTTATCTGCGTCTCTCAGCACCAACTGCTGTTTGACAAATGACATGCAAATTATAAAGAAAACAATCTTGGACAACACATGGCAGAGTATTGTTGATGAGTTGGTCTTTGCAAATGGTAAGTAACGTTTCTTTATGTAGTTTACTTATGGATGAGATAACATCAGCTAATGTATGTTAACAAATGGGAGAAAATGTAAATTTTTCACCTATTGGATCTTATGACTTACACCCGCCTGCTGTTAATGCTTGTGACGTGTGGTGTTGTATATTTACTCAATATTTTCTGTTGGATGGCTCATAAGCTCTGCTATATTTTCTGCTATGTTTTAACACTGTATTTTTAACATGTGAGCCCACTTTTACCCCTTCAGTGTGAGCTGTCAAAACTCTTTCGCAAATTCGTATTCCCGCGTTTCTGTCGCAAATCCATGTTGCTGCCAGTGTAAAGAGTTTTGATCCAAACATTTCGTGTCCGAACAATTAGTATTTTCGAGTCATTTATTTGTTACGCATTGTGTAAAGGCCTTTAAGCGCGTCTAAAGATGCGTTGCGCAGCAGCAGGAGAGGTGTGCGCGACAGCCATGCTGTACCACAGGAAAGCAACTGAACTGAGATGGACGCTTCTCAGTGTGATCAGCCATTAAGTGTATGTGTAAAATTTGCTGCTTTGTGCTAGTGACACCTTACTATTCTACAATTTATTTGCTAAACATAAATTTGTAATCTATAAACACTTAGTGGCTTGTTTGTCATCCCCTTTGGTGCATATTAAGTAGGGGTGTAATGACACTTCAATGTATTGATGCATCGATTTATATTTCTACAATTAAACTACATCGATAGGTAAATAGCAAATTGTTTTCCTTGTGTAACTTGTATCTAAAACCTTTTTTTAAAAGCAAAAATCAGTTGTATTCATACCAAGAATTAGTGCCTTGTGTTTAGCACTTGAAACATCATTATCTGGACGCATTTTTTTGTACTTATAATGGTAAATAGCAGTAAACATTACTCCCGTTCATTCTCCGATGTTCTGGGCATGCATATCGCCTTAGCAGTGTTGTTTCAGATAATGGCGGATCATGGCAGGGAAGCACCAAGAGAATGGAAAACGAGAGATTTTAAGTCCAAGTTTACGGTCCACTCAGATTGAACAGAGGCCTTGCACTCGATGTTTGTGTGGTTCAGTGTATCAAGCTTTTCCAGTGTTTCACCTCCTCTACCACTGCACAGAAAAAGGCATTTTCTTTTCCTTTATTTGTGACAAGAAACGTTAGTATATCCATTTCTAGTCATTGAATCGTATCACATTGTATTGCTCTAAATGAGCCCATACCGTTCTTGTATCGTATCGCCAACCTGTCTCGGTCTTTGCAACATTTTCCTTACTAAGCAACTAATCATGCCTACATCTGTCCTCTTAGAATACAACAGTGTAGTTATGTCTTAATAATGTTAATACTGCATGACTCAGATAACAGATGTCATGCAATGTAGATTGCATCATCTTAACGAAACAAATTCTGTTTGTGGTGCACAGGTTCCCGGGGCACGGCGTCAGTGCAGCCATAACATGATTAAACATGACTCCTCTCTGCATTACTGGAAGTTGTGTCTGATTCGGTTTTGTCCTCAACATCCTTTCTCCATATTGCACTGCTTCTATGAATCTCAGGAGAGGCAACGGTGTCAACAGCAGTTGCAGAAGGAGGTCCAACCTCCTAACACAGTAAAGCGGCGGCCGGGACTAATTGCTGTTGGTGCTGTTTGCTCCACTCCCCTGCTCCCTCCCTCTAAACTGCACAATCCAAGTCTGGAGCTTAACCAACTGCCCCAATCTGGCTCTCCTCGCTGCCCCTGCCCTGAGGGGTTGGAAATAAAAATAGTCCTGATTGCACTCTGGATAATCCCCAAAAGAATATTCTGCATTATGTCTGTGGTTGCTACAGTATGTTAAAAAAGTAACTATAACTGCAGAGATAAAGCTCTGTGTACATGTATGTGCCCCCAAGTCACTTAGTCCCACATTTATAAAAGTGAGTTTTCTGTAAATGTCATCAAGCTGTGATGAATCGAGCAGGAACCAGCTTGTCTGAGCTTTGCTGGCAAACAGCGACCGAAACCTACAGCAACAGGCGAAACCTGGCAATCCTGTAGGCTAGGGAAAGAGAGGGTGTTGTCACGACTACTGATATAATGGTAGTCGCAGGGGTTCAAACTGACACTGCAGAGCTGGTCTGCACAGTCAGAGGCCACAGGCCCATACATGCACACTGAGTGAAAGGAGATCAAGGAGGAGGCAAACCGTTACTATTGCCAAAGACTGAACATTCGTCACTGGATGATACCGCAACCCAGTTTTTCTACGCAGTTTGCTGCTTAAACGTAAAAGATACAAAATGTTGCTGATGCAAACTAATGCAAACCTTCTCCTGACAAAAGTCAAACGTATGCAGCTCTTTCCCTCTTTCCTGTACATGTGCTGTCACATCTCATTAAAAAAAATGTATGTCTAAATGACAAAATCCATCACTTTGACAAAAAAGAAAAGAAAAAAAAACATGTTAGATATTGCATGTACGAACAGGACTTAACATTTTTTCTGCCAGTTTTATGCTCCAGTTGTTTATATCAGGGTTAGGGTTACCTACCCTACCCTAGCACCTGTTGTTTACTTTATTTGTTTTTTAATTCCTTGCCCCTCAATGACTTATTTACAGTGGTTTCAAAACCTTTCATAATCTTTATTTCACAGATTTTCATACTTTATATCTGGATCTTCTACTAAACTTTTGCAACAGTTAATAAACAACAATTTGGTTTCACAGCTGGATCATTTTATGTGACCAGACAAAATGGATTCATTGTTACTTTTGACTTACAGTTAGGATGTATTTCTGTATAAATGTAGCCTAGAGATGCTTCCTGGTGGTATAATGCTAATAAAATGCCTGTGGATCCCTAAATATACAAAAAGCTCACTACCCATGTTTTGAAACTTCACTTGCATGAGAAGACTGAACATGGATTATTATTAGTAGTAGCATTTTTAAATACAGGTGCTTCATGAAATCAGTGAGTTTATCATTACGTTGTCAGAGAGAACATATGGGAACAAATATCCAGTGATAAAAAAGAACAGTTGTCACTGAACCACAGAAACATCAGCAGCCTTTACTGCTTGGCAGCAGTTAAAGTTTCATACAGAGAGAAGACATGAACAAGGAAACACGTATCAAATTATTATCATCAATAAGTACCATTACTATTATATTATATTATAATATTATATTTAAAAGTCTGATAATGTGTGATGATGGCCTTTTAAAACCATAACTTTAAAATGACTTACTGCATGTCTGTGCAGTTAAGCAATAGATGTACTGCAGCCTACTTAAATACATTTGCGCAAAACGGCACACAAGTGTGTCTGCTGGTTATGTGCGGACATGTAAGACTGATGCAGCACAGAAAAACTGGTTTGGGGCAGTAAATAAGTGCTTTGAGGCAAACTACAGAGCTTCAATGCAAATTCCAATGGGACTGAAATTCATGACGAGCTGCAACTGACAGAAATGTTACTGATTATCAAAGTGACATGTTCTGCTCACATCTCTACATTTGTAGTTTGTTCATATTATTGGCACTGTATTATTTTACATCAGCATCACTGTAAATGCAAAAACATGTTTATGGGCTGCAGTTTTATTTGACCTGTATTTCCTTCAGGAAAGAGGAGGGATTATGTTGTTGAGGGTGGCAATTAAGGCAAACCATTGATGTTATACTTTTGTAATGTTGAGTTTACATTATCAACAAACAGCAGCAAGGGCAAATTCAAGTGGGAGCACATTGGAAAACTGGTAGAGCTGTTTTTCTTGTTTTTGTGTATTTTTGTAGCTGACCCTGCATTTATTTTTCTGAGGGCAAGAGAGGTCCATTATTACAGGCATATCACTAGAAAATAAATTTTGAGCCATCTATTAATACATGGTATGCTCTTGGTTTTGCAGCAATGCATGTGACGGTTGCGAGGCAAAAGAAGGAAGGGGAAGGTTACCTTGCGATCTCTGTGACAAAAGGCTCGAGCTCTTTGGGTTCATAAGCTCTGGCAAAAGACCAGCACACATAGCAGGCAGCGTCACGCACATTGGAGCCAACACTGCATGCTCCCCTCTTTTCTTCGTAGGTCAGGGATTTTATAATGAGTGGCACAACTGCAAAGAGACATCAGAAAATGGATGAGTGAGAGAAAACAAAAGTCAAAGAATAAAAGCCGAGCACAGAATTGATACCAGTGTTTTTAAAAAAAACAAAAAAACTCTACATATTATTGTTATTGTATTGTTATATTTTTTAAAAACTGTATACTACTGACTCTGAGTTGATTTTATGTATTGGATGCTTTTGAACTTTCATGTCTCTTTATGGATACTTAAAAAGTCTGTAAAGTTGCATTCAGTCGTATGGTGCTGAAAAGCAGCAGAGACCCATTGTTAATGAAGAAATCATGGGGCATTGGATGGGTGCACAGACTGGTGTACTCGCGGTAAAAGATCCAGCATTGTAGGCAGTATCAAAGGCTGCTACCAATACAACAACCCTAATAATATTTAAATTTGTAGATTCTATTTTTCCTGATCAATTTGGACTGTTTCCTGAATGTTTTCTCACTTTTAGACTTCAAGTGTTTGAGATCTAAAATTCTGTTTAAATGAAAAAAAAATCCTAAAAACATCTCTATTTTGTATATTAAAAAATATCTTTTATATGTTGTGAAAATTTTGATTTTTGCAGTGAAACTCAAAATGCAGTACAGATATCAGATTATACTAACATTATGTTTTACATGCCTTTGAAGAAAGCAAATTAGACAAACTTGCCTAGTGAGTGTGTGGCACAATGGCATCATTGATTATTACTTCTTCCGTGAAAGACGATTTTAATCGGAACTAAATGCAAGCTACTGCCTGCCCACCTATTCCTTATGCACTGTGAGAACATC
This sequence comes from Naso thynnoides, assembly GCA_029783665.1. Taxonomy (NCBI): domain Eukaryota; kingdom Metazoa; phylum Chordata; class Actinopteri; order Acanthuriformes; family Acanthuridae; genus Naso; species Naso thynnoides. The sequence continues at coordinate 9,990,002 of JAQLOL010000009.1, read as the reverse complement.
AGTGTTATCAGTGTTCTCATACAGTCACGTAGTAATTTTGGCTTGTATGCAATTTCCGGCAAGACTGCACAACCTCACTAGCACTGTTATAATTTGGAGAGGTATGTGGTTAACAATTAAGACCATTTATTAAAGTTTTCCTTTTGTAAATCCATAACACTGTTTTCTTGAACTCTTTTCAAATTAAAAGCATTAAAGCAATAATAAAATGAGCACCACCCTTTGAGTATGCAAATGTCATGTCAATCTTGCTCACTTGCTGCTGAACCTTCCTTGAAACTTGATGCGTTGATGTTAATCAACATCATATACAGTAAATGCGGGATCAGAATGACACCTGCGTGGTCATTTCCACAAAGGAGAGAAGGAAGGAGGAAGAGGGAGGAAGAAGGAGATCGAGCCCCCACCCCACCTCATCATGTAAATCATTGCTTGAGGCCTGACTAATATCAGGTACATCAATGTTGCCTGAGGGCCCTTCAGTTTGGGCTGAAGCCCCACCCACTAGTGAGACAACACCTCAGAGAGAGAGCTCACCACACAACTAACATCACCAAATAGAGTGCACACACACATGCACCATCCCACACAGTCACAAACACACTCTGAACTTCTAGCACGTATCGGAGCGGACGTCCTGACCAGATACTGACGCCGGCTGTGGACTGCGAAGCAGCTCTCTGCAGGCTGAATACTGAAGAAGGGAGGACACCGTGGCTACAACCACAGCAGGTAGTATTTTCTTTTCTTTATTCTTCCTTAATTACCAAATAAGCCGCATCAAGTTGTGTTTACTTAGAGAATGCCGTTAAAGCCTGTCTTTGTTATTAGAAAAGAGTGGTTTGTTAAGTCACTGTTAACTAGTTTAAACGGTGTACTTGGGGTGGGTACATGCCTTGTATGCACCTGTTACCTACAGATTTTAATTAGCTTCTGCTTGCACTGTCATTCTCATGCATGGGTTATGCTGACAGTAAGGGCCTCAGCAGAAGACTCTCTAAAAAAGATGAAGATAATGAGGTAGATGACATGCTGTTTTTTGACAATTTATTTAAATATGCAAACTGGTCTACAGATAAAAAGAATAATACTCATCATCTGAGCTCAAGGATACCAAGCATACTTTTATGAAAGGAAAAATATTTCAAAAATAGGTTTGCCTGGACTATATTCACATTGAACACTATTGAAAAGGGATTTTCTGATGGATTTTAGTTCTTAAGAAGGGAGTGGCTTTGCGTGCTAATACAGTTGAACAAAAACTTGAGTGACAACTTCTTGCGACAGCGCATGACAAGCAGGTTCCTCAGTGCAGCGCCCAGCAACACTTAACTCACAGCTCTAGGTGATGTTTCATTTTAAAGGCAAACCCGAAAGGTTTGAAATGCCACTGTCTTCACGGCTTGTCTGTGCTCATGCTAGTTGTTACCTCGCATGGAAAATGATTAAGAGAATTACCTCTCATACTCAAGTATCTACAGAGCTGGTGACTTCATCAAATGAAACGATGATGTATGGGAGCTGAGTGCATCCCGCAGGTGTAGTCATGGGAAGCAGGTGGCTGGTAGTTCCCACGCCGACAGCGCAGAGTTTAGTAAGGTTGAGAGTGAAAGCAAGTCTCTGCATGCCCTCCAGGTCTGTGTTAGTAAGTGTCTAGTCTGTCCAACACCAGCCTACAGCTTTATAATTTTATATCAGAGCTGAGAGACAGGTGAAGAGGCAGGCCAAGTAGAGGCCTTTGTAAGCAACTTCCAACTACCCATAGCCATGCAAAGACTTGAGTGAACCTATGCAAAAATGTGGCTACACTTTTGCATAATGTGGACAGGACAGGTTTTCATATTTACCCACTTCTCTGTTTTGTGTCTAACCCAGTGTGAAGAAACAGTTGAAGAAATACATTAGCCTTAGGGTGCAGTGTTTTGTGCAGCTAGAGATTTTTCTGCCTGAGCAGCTAAAGAAACGCTGAGAGAAAAACCTTCCACCTCTCCTCTCCACCTGAACCAGTTAAACAACTCCATGAGCCTCAATGCCTGACAGTCAGCCCAGTGAGAATCTGGTTTAAAAGCCGCAATGATTCATGAGTTTCTCTTATGTGCTTTAGTCTCACATTCTCCAACATCTTCAGTGACAAAGGGATTTTAAAAATAAACCTTACCCTCTACTAATTCCCAAACTGCAATGTGTTGTATTTCTTTTTCAGAAAGCTGCACTCAAACAAATATGGAAACTGTGCAGGAACGCAAGCCAAAAAGGCCACACTACATTCCCCGACCGCCAGGCAAGCCCTTCAAGTACCAGTGTTTCCAGTGTCCTTTCACCTGCAATGAAAAGTCTCATCTCTTCAACCACATGAAATACAACTTGTGTAAAAACTCCATCTCCTTGGTGTCTCAGAAAAACGGGCAAACAGGCCGACAATTCAAGGCTGTAGCAAAGGGAGTACCTGTCAAATCTAAGAATTGTTCAAGCCCCCTGCCGCCAGTTCAGAACAACAGCCCCGAGAAACAGAGGGCTGAGGAGAAGGAAGCAGAAGACAGAGATGACACAGTAGAGGTAGATGTTGGGTGTGACAGTCCAATCAATAAGGACACCCAGAGTGTGACAAAATCAAATACAACAACAGAAAGAGAGAACAGGCAAAGCAGTGAAGCCAAGTCTCTGCCGCGCCCATCGGCTTTTTCTCCTGTCACACCCAAAAGTGATGGAACAGAAGCCTTTAAGTCACCTGTGCAGCAGCCAGAGGATTCTCAAGCACCTGTTCCCACTTTCAACCATCCATTCCCGTGGGGCACGATTTCATCATCCATTCCCCTAAAACCTTTCCCCCCTCCCATGGTTCCAGAATTCTCTCCCTACCTCCTGCCAGACCGGCCCCTGTATCCACCTTACTACCTCCCAGGAAATCACCATGCAAATGAGCCGCACTCTCCTTCTTTCCGGCCAGAGTTTATGGATCCCCAGAGGCCTGTGGTACCACAACCCATTGCTCCACCTCATTCTCCCCTCTTTCCCCCATACCCATATAGATACTGCCACCCTCTTCAACCAGGCCCCCCTCTGCCTTATAGCCTTTACAGACCCCACGAGCTCTCAATGCCAATGACAGGACCCAGATATATTCCTTTGGATTTGTATGGCCCGCCCTTTGGGCCGAAGGATTATGACTTATACATGCATTCACGTCCTGGTCAACACAGCCTCAACACATCTACACAAGAGGAGAGCAACCACGAGCAAAGTGGAGACAAGGAAACTAGGCTAAGCCCTAAAGAGGGGAGCTCAGCCTTGGGGTCCCCCGACAGACCCAGTCACGCACACATCATCCAGAGGGACACAGAGGCGCCGCACTACACTGACATGGGAGAGACAACCACCCAAGTAGGACCCATCAGAACAGACCCAAGACAAGAGGAGTCTGCAAAAAGCTTGCTACAGTTAAGAAATCAGCACGTGGAGGGAGGGTAAGTACAAATCCCCAAATTATGGTTTTTTTTGGCCTATTTTGCAGCAGTATACTGTGTTTGCAGTTATGATAATCAGTCCATTAACTATTTGTTTTTGGCATGTCTCTTTCAGATCAGCTGAGGGCAGCAGATATTCTCCAGTGTCCGTTTCCGAGCAATGTCCTCAGAATACATCAGAACAAGATGGTGAGGACAACAGAGAGGATCTGGCACCTCTAAACCTCTCAACAAGGAACCAAGACAAAGAAAAAAGTCCGTCTGACCACAGAATAAGGTGCTCAGACACAGAGGAGTTAAAGCGGGACGAGTTGCCTCTGAACCTCAGCCTGCGAGCATCTTATAGCAACTCTGCCCAGAGCACTTCAGAAGATCTTCCGCAGAAGCCAGAGGCTGAGTTGGATGAAGAACCGTGTGACCAGAGGCAGACTGCGGCACTGGCACTCTGTCAGCTAGCCATTGCAAGCTCCACTGCCTCTTCGCGTGATGTGCCATTAGAGGTTTACACATACACTAAAAGTCCTGGCTCTCCAAAGAAGACCAAGCACACAACCAAGACAAAGACAATGGGCACGAAAAGAGCAAACAGTGGTCAAACTGAAAACAACTGTCATAAACCAAACAAAAGATCAAAAGCATCAGGCCGGGCTCTGAGACGGAGGCCTCGCTGCTGCTAACAACTAAACTGTGACTCTTTAAATATTTAGTAATAACCTTCACTACTACAAGCCTCAACATGAAAAGATCATTTTATTGAACATTACTTTCAAACGTTAATCAAGTGCTGAAAGATTTGATTGTTCTAGCAGAAGTAGATGTGAAATGTCGATAGCACCACAGGTTAACTGTTCAATACAAATAAAGAAAGAAAGGAAAAAGGAAAACTTGCCCTAATTATCGATTGCAGATTTGCTGTCACAGGTGCAGTGAGTGTTTATCATGGCAAGTCATACTGTACACATTCTGGAAAGGTGAAAGGCATTTTTGTAAGGGTTCCTATCAATATTTAAATCTGAATATTTTTTTTGCGATGTAAAAATTTGTCAATTGAAGATGTACTAGTAAATGTAAATATTTTGATTACATAAATAAACAATAACAAAAACTATCTTGTATGTATCTCTTTGATAACTAAGTGAATTTGTGGGCACACACCATCTGTCAGTCTGGAAGGCAGCAGCAGGCCTCTCCTACCAAGTTCAGCCAGCGCCAGGCAGCCTCCATGCCAGGCATTGTCTGTTTCCTGGAAGCTTGAAAAAGAACAACACATGTCAAAACATAGAGCACATGCAGAACATTGGAAAATTTTCGCTGAGTGACGGTTAGAGTAAAAACATAAAAACATGTATGAAATGGAGCCAATATGCCCCCAGAATGAACCTACCTGAAGCATTCCAGCACTGATCCAACCACGTCATCTGCCAGCTCCTTGGGAAGCCTCCCAGTTACCCTCCCTATGCTGAAGGGTTAAGTAAAACAGATGACAATTGTCATAAACTACTTAATTCGAGCAGTCTTTGAAATAAAGAATAACAAAGACAAGTAGCAACAAGCTCCCTTGTTCAGCTTTGCAATGCAACAAATAATCAGGTTGTTACCCCTTTGCTGCAGACCAGCGCACAATCGTTTCTTTATCCTTCAGTCCAACCAGCAGATGCTCTGTAAAATAAAATGGCAATTTAATTTCCTGAGCAGAGACAGTGCAACTAAAAAAAAAAATTCTGATACTTAGTGGAGGCTGAAACCGACCAATAACAGTCTCCACCTCCTCAGGAATGTCATAGTCCTCCTCCTGTTCTTGTGTCTCCATTTCTGGCGTCACAGTGGCAGCAGCTGTAGACTGAGATATTGAGAGGTTTGCTGCAAGGGAGCGGCTGCCTCTCTGGTACCTGAGAAACAGGTGAACAGACTTTTTAAGGCACTAAAGCTCTACGTTCATGTCCAATCCAGGCACATTAAGAAGACACAAAACATGTTGTGATATATATGACATTACTCACTATGAAAAGTAATTGGAAAGAGCCTTGACATT
>JAQLOL010000009.1:9955502-9978307 GCA_029783665.1 Naso thynnoides | reverse complement strand
ATTACTCGGCTTATAAGAATATTTAAATGCACGAGTCCTGTATAGCATGTTACTTAGGTTCCACACAAACTTCATAAAACTTTCTAGACTGTGATAAGACTCAGGCAAACAAAAACTGTGTGTAGAGTGTCTTCCACTCCTGTCAGGTATGCAGGTATGTGGAGGGTTTAACAAAACAAAACCTAAAACCTGCCAAAGGTTCCCTAGTGCATTAAAACACTGACCACAAAGTGCTGTGATCGATGTGAGCAGAGCCGTCATTCTGCTGCGACATCAGAGCCATTTTGCAAGTGAACTTTCCTTATTTGTTACTAACTGAATGAACGAAAGGAATGACTGAATTTGGGTTTATTAATATTCCTGCCTTCATACTGATTGAACATCTAGCATCCAATGGCTCCTGGTATATTCATGTTTTATTTTGCATGGCACTTGAGAAAAATGTTATTCAATAATCTTGAGTCTGTGGGTCACTGTGTTAAACTATGAAACTTTGATACAACCACAAAATTCAAATACTATATAATTACTGTCATGGTGTTTATGCACTTACTTTGATATTAGCACCGATGCAGCATCCCTGGGATTATCACTGACACACAGGTAGGACTGGAGAGAGAAAAAAAAAAAAGTTATTCATACTATATGATAACATGACGGTATAGCAAATAAATCTACAAACATTACCTGGTCTAAATAAAACTGTGTTCGGATTTTCTGTTTAGCTGAGTGAATTTATTCTTCTTTTTTTTTTAAGCTGTAAGTTCCATTGTATCGCTGTAACAGGATCACTGCTGTCACACTTTTCAACTATTCGGATATTCTTGAGGTGCACAGATCCTGATGACAGGGCTGAGCAATTATGGTCAGCAAGACCAATTTTTGGCACAAAAGAGCAAAACAGACACACGAATATATCATATACTTCACTTGCCTTCGCAACAGCTAGAATTCGGTCCATTGTGGACTCTCTGGCCTTGCCTTCATCTGACTCCAGATGGCCATCCAGACGATAAAGGTCAAAAGGTATGAGGCAGGTCATTGACAGCCACAACAGCAGCATGTAGCGAGTCTCCCAAGTCTGGAATGTGTAGATGATAAACATGCAATTGTTTGTTTGTTTGATAAAGATGTCAACAAAAATAATGTATGCAAATCCGTAGCAGGCAAATGCAAAGAGGTTTAAATGGTGAAGAACATGATTAGTAATTGTCCCTATGAAAGAAACTAAAAGTCTCACCTCAGAGTCGTTGGGATCCTGACTGGACAACAAGTCCAGAACTGGCTGGACATCTGCCACCTCGTGCGGAAAAAGCTGCATGAAGATTTTATAACCTCTCACCTGTCCAGAAAAAAACATAATAATAATAAAAAATAACACATATGGACTGGCCCAAAAATCGAATTACCACCTTTGGGTTGCTGGGAATCAATACACTGAAAACCTATCAAGATTTTTTTTTGTTACTGACTTTGCAAAGAAGAAACAGTTAATACATTTAAAAGAGCTGTTTCTGACTCACCTTACAGATGATGTAGAGAAACTTGAAGCTCAGGTGAACCAATGACAGAGGAGATTTCTCATTCCTTACAAACTCCAGTATCATGTTCATCATCCATTCTGAGTAAATCATTTAAAAACAATTTAGAGCACTAACATAGGCATTCTACAGTCTACAGTCATATTTAACATCATGTAACGTTACCTAAGTGTGGGTCCAGCAGATGAGGCTGCTCTTGGTATCTGTTCATTATCACTGTGGGATGAAATGAGCAGAGCGTGATGAATTGCTCACAAACTAAGACCACCCTTCCGAATCCGAACCAATGGTTAAAACATTGTTTCTTATACGACTCTATGGATGACTCTCTCACCCAAGAACTTCTCCGTGGTGGACACGCTTGCCACCTCGTCCCCGTGGATCTTCTGCAGGCTGGAGATGAGAGTTTTGGTCTCTGCGCTCTCACTGAAGCCCCCCAGCACGCAGGCTTTGACAATAGCGTCTGACTCTCGCCCCTCGTCCCCGGCACAGTCATTCTCAGCCTCCATTAAAGTCATTCTGACAAGCTTTGGCGCACAAAGAGCGTTTTTACTGCAGAGGCTAACGTTAACGTTAGCGCTTGTTGTTATAAACGTTGAGCCAGTTAGCTAAGTTAGCTTATATTAGCATTTGTGGAATTAGCTTGGCAAACGACGGAAGTAATAAAGTTAGTATACACCTGTGACACTGAGTTAGTCTGGGAAGTAATGAAATGACTGGCCACGAACTGAAATTTTATTTCATTAAAACAAAATCAAGGCGCTGTCCGTCACAACATCCCAAGGAAGGAGTTCCGGTAGGAGAGTACGTAGCTGCAGTCACACACCTCGCGCACCCCGCCCCGGTACGGTAAGCAAGAAGGTTCATGCGTCTCACAAGGAGCGAGGGGAAGTTTGTTTTGTTTTTTTTTAATGTCCAGTTAGAAGCTTTTAGTTAAAACCACTATAAATGTTCCCCAGGTTACTTAATCCAGAGAAAGTCTTTGTTTATACAAGTTATTTTCGACAAATCATGAGAATTTAATATAATTTTGGTGTTGTTTCTACGAATAAAAGAAAATAATTTAGAGGTCATTTCTTCAATAGGCCTACTTTATGTTTAGTAACTAAATAATCAATCATTTGTTTCTATACATGGGAGAGTTGTGAATTACTGATTCTAATTTGATTCGAAACCGCTGACAGTATAAAAGTTCTGGAAAAAATACAGATGGAACTGAATCTTTTTTCTTCAGTACCACAGAACGAAAAACGGACAAAATGTCGAAGAAACAATTAGAGCACGAAGACAAATTACATGACACAAAAAGTTTCTGAAGTTTATGGATATGTTCTAATAACCTGCACATAGCATAGTATTAAGCAACAATATATGTACATAATCATGCACATACAGGTATGAACAAAGTAGCAAAAAAACAAAACTGACTATATGTGTATACTATTATTAAGTTGCACGCGTGTGCTGGGTGACAAGGTGCGCAGCAGTTCAAGAGCCTGTGAGAGGAAGCTTTTATTTGTCATGGTGGCAAGAGGGTCAAACATTCATCAGGTGAGGTTGTGAGTTCTTCATGTCAGTGGAGGTCTTATGGTCTGATTTATTTACTTCAATGAATTTTCATACCAGACAGACAACAAAATAAGAAAATCGGGACAAACACTTTGGATCGTCACAGCATGTTTATTGTTGTTTAAGCAGTGGATGCAAAAATATCCCACATTTCTTAGGGTCTATGTAGCATTGATTTAGTACATATATAACATTTAAATGTTGTATATTGTATGTAGAGTGTCAGTGTGTGCTTCACATAAGTAGCCACGCTTTTATGATGTAGAATAAATTGAAAGTATTGCCTTCATTCTCTGATAAATCTGAATTCCTCTGCACAGCAGTATAAATTCAGTCAGGTGGTGGTCAAATGTAAACAATGACAGAGAACCCAAAATTTAAAAAGGGTTTGTAGAATACCAGTTTCTGAAAGTTTGAGTAATTTCAGAAAAACTTAAAACTTCTTTGTATTTTTTGTACTCAATGACCAGACAGTATATTCTTGTTCCAACATACAATTTAAGTATGGAAATGAAGATTTTTTTTTTTTTTTTTTCAGATTAGTCTTAGCAGCAGACAGGGCAGAATTTTTTTTTGTTTTGCTGATTCTGTATTTTCTATATATATATTTTCAATATGGTAACAGACATTACAGTGTTAGATTGTTGTGGTTAGTCCTTTAGTCTCTTCAACAACTAGCATACTAGTTTTGGTCAAATTAACATCTGTAGCTTGAGTTTAAGACTTTGAAGCTTATCGTTAGTGAACACAAGTGTATTTATTATTTCAGTAAGTTCTTCATAATCCTTACTGAGGAGCCCCTGTAGCCACCACCGAAGTGGTTCCAGTGATTCAGATAGTTGTAGAGTTGGTAAAGCTGGTTTCTCTTTTCAAAGCCCGGAGCTTTAGGAATCTTTTCATGGTAGGCAGAGTAAAAAGAGCTATTGAAGCCACCAAACATTCCCGCAATACCCAGCTCAAATTCTGAATGGCCATAAAAGGACGACGGATCAAAGATGACTGGGCCGTCTGCGTTCTCTGCCACATTGCCTCCCCATAAATCTCCATGGAGGAGAGCAGGGGTGATTTCCACATCTGTGAAAAACTGGGGGATCTTCCGCTGTAAGTAAACAGACAGAATATGGAAGTTGCACTCTCAGATTATTGATACAATCATACAGACGTGTCCTGTTTTGTTTCTGATGGAGTCAAAGAGAGGGAGCACCTGTAGTTGGGTCCATAGTTCTCTGGCCTCCCTGTCTCCATAAGCTTTCTCCACCAAATTAAGCTGGTGCTGCAGCCTCTGCTGTGAGAAAAATGTCACCCAGTCATCCTGCCATGTATTGTCCTGTGGAGGTGAGGGAAAAAACTGTAACTGCAGTCTTATTGTGACAAACATGAAGAACATCTCAAGTCACCTACCTACACTCTGCAAGTCCTACATTTTAGTCTTGCTTTACCTTACACGCAGTTACAATATATAATATTTTACCTGTGGTAGATATCCACAGCATGTAGTAACACCGAAGCCAAATTTTTCAACAACAGCCACCTCCGACTGCCCGGCTCCTTTTCCTGTGTATGGTTTATGGGTTTTATTGTAAATCTTAACTAAAATGCAATTACTATTGACAAGTGAAAGAAAGTTTTTATTACCCACTGTCTGCTGCTCTTTCTTTATTTTTTCCAACTGTCTCTTGTTGTAATTATGCAGATCTGCCAGCTGCTCTCCCAGATGCTTTGAGTACCTATGGGTTTTGGAAATTATGTATTTAAGCAACAGAAACTCTAGTTCCATGGTGCCCTGCATTTTAAACCTGCATTATGACAAATTGTACGAGAGAGCTCTTACTTGCTGAGACCTCTCATGTCCAGATGTTCCATCACAAATACACATCCTCCTGTGTCAAGCTTGATCACCTTCATAGGCTTGGGGACTCTAACAGTTTCTGTCTTTAAAATAGCCTCCAAACTGGCCATCTCCCCATCAAACATCAGTTTGGCCTGGTAAAAAAAAGGGACTGGGCTGGTGAGTAGCGCAATAGTACAAATGTTCTTGGCACACACACAAGAAATTAATAAGTAACTGTTTTCCATTTGCAAAGTTTCCATGAAGTTCAAACAGGTGGTGAAGCCGCTCCATTAAATCCTAATGGCACAAATTAATAAATAGGCTATGCAAACACATATAATGTAGCACCTTTCTTTGTATATTTAACAGATAAAAGACTGCAAATAAAATACCTCGCTCTTGTGATTTATCTTTACAAACACTCTCCCTGTGTCAGTATCATAACTCTGGCCCTCGCTGATGCATCCGCCTCCCGAGTGACCTGCTGACTTCAGCATGACTGTCCCCAGCTCCTTCTTTAACTTCGCCTCCATGGTTACTCCCAAAAACCAGTACGAGTTGTATTATGTGGGTGCTGATATCAACACCGCAGGTACGGCCGGGTGCAACCGCAGCTCAGTCTGACATTTTCCGTCGTTTAGACCGACGACAACTACTCAGTATCTCTCTGCGGGCTTGCAGGCAGCAGTTTCAGGACCGCAGGTCTAGGACCCTCGTTTTTTCGCAACAGTTCCACCCAGTGGATTGGATGAACGCTTGCAGGCAGCAGTTTGAGGACCGCTGAGCTAGGACCTTAGTTAACAAAATCTGACTCCCCGGTTATATTAGTAACGCTAAATTTCACACCCACAAAATTCACTCAGCAGGCATATCTGGACCTCGTGTACTAACGTATAAAGTCCTTCGTATCTAGTCAACACAGGACAGTTGGGGGAGTCATGTTGTGAACATAATGCATGTTCTAAATCCAAGCAATGCGCATGCGCGAAAAACGAGAGCCTGCGGTCCTGAAACGACGGTCCTGAAACTGCTGCCTGCCCGCTCAGGGATGAGCTTGTTTTTCTTCCGTTTCATTTGTACGTGTGGAACGAGAACCAATCAGAGGCGAGTCAAAAATGATTGAGTTCTCCGTCGTCCTATCACAGCGGCTTAAACAGTCACATGAACGTCACCATGGTGCCAAATGACTCCACATTAGCTTCTTTGGGCTAACACTGGCTATGCATTGCTGCTGTAAAACCGAAATGAGCAGCAATGACATTTGTCTGCTTCTTGGGGCCACTGGCGTCGGGAAAACGTTGCTGCTGAAACGTCTACAAAATATCCTTTGTACCCAGCATAATTTTTGAACTTGTTCTTGAGAATAGTAACTTAGACCTTACACTGTAAGCTGGATGTGTTGCGTAGCTTACCTAGCTAGCTAGTTTAGCCTGCTAATGCTAGTGCGGTAGTCCTAACAGTATACGATATAACCAGGTTTTAAAGCAGTAAACACAAAGTCTGTTTCACAACTGACGATGAACATTTTATATCAACATTTTCCCTTTGTAACTTGCTTGTAAAAAGTCACAGGATTGGCTCCTGTGGATATTTTTCATAACAGATTTTGTTTACAGCTCAGTGTACATGGGTCAGGTGAACTGGGGGCACCTCCCTCTACTCTTCCCACAGTGAGTAATAACAAGAAGTAGGTTGAATGATTTTGCAGGCTGATATCTGCTGAGAGAGTCCATCCCTGTAATGCCTCCATTCTCTTTAAACTTCCGCAGGTAGGAACCAACCTGACAGACCTGCCACTGAAGAAGAGGAAGAAGAAAGTGACATTGAGAGAGCTCGGAGGCTGCATGGGCCCTATATGGCCGAGTTACTTCAAAGACTGCTCTTCTGTCATTGTATGGCCCATGTACATACTGCATGTGTTTGCAGCATTTGACACAAGTAAATACACTGGCTGTCGGAATTATTTCAATGATTGTATCTTTGTTTTTTCATAGTTCGTGGTGGATTCAGCCAACATTACTCAGATATCCTCCTCCTGTATTCAGCTGCTGTCTGTACTATCTGCAGAGCCTCTGCACAGTGTCTCTGTGCTTATTCTCTTCAACAAGAGGTGACACTTTGAAGTGTGCATATCAATACACATATTCACTTGTCCTACCTGCCAGAGCCAATGTCAGCAGGTTTAACACAAAATATAGCCATTATCACAAACCCGTCTCTTGATACATGCCATAGTGTAATCCTTATTAGTTTTTTTTTTTTTTCCCCTTTTTTCCAGGGACGTGCCTTGCACAATGAGCCTGACAGAGATTAAGTCACTATTCAGAATGGATGACATCATTGCATCTGCTACTCAGCCAATCACCATATTGGAACTTAGTGCCCACACTGGTCAGGGACTCCAGGAGGTGCTGAGCTGGCTGGAGTCAGTCACAGTCAAATGAACTATGAAGTAGTGCTGAACGCACAGGACCTTAACTAATGGCCTCAAGCCTTCTGGCAACAGATGTCAGTATTCTCCGTGCGCAGGACTGTTCACACATCATGTTAAAGGGGGTTTAATGATGTGTTCAGTGTTGGCCTCACTGAAAAAGCTGCAGGATGTTAATGCTTTATCTTTGGTACCATATAAATATGGTGACTGATCACAAGGCTGAATATGAAAGAAGGCCTATGTATCATGGCAGGATGGAATTATTTTAGCATTAGTGAAAGGTCTTATGGCAGTTAACAATTATTCATACTGGTTATTTTACTGATTTGATTCCAGACAAACAGTGACCTGCAGGGATTCATGACTGACAGTAGCGGGATCATGGGACTTGCAAGTCTTCATGACATTGGGGGAAACCTCATGCTACTCAGAAGTAATAAGTATTATTTGGAAATTTAAAAGAGGTCTTAGATCCATCTTAACTTATTGTTTAAAACTCAGAAAAATACATTATAAGAGTTTGTCAGAGTGATAAAAACTGACTGAGCATGGTAGTAACAAATTCTTACCAGCAGGGGGCATAAAGTGCACAACAAATACTGTGAACTGGTACCAGGGTGGTGCCTGGGTTGTGATGATTTTTATATCATAAATGTATTTAGACAGACATGAGAATAAGACAGTGCAAAAGAATAAAACCAGCTGAAGAATAAGGCAGTGTTTCAATTATACCCTTATATTTGACGAGTCAGTGGTTCACAAGCAATGAATAAAACTCATGATTCATACATTTTTTAAGTTTGACTTGCTTATAGTAAATTAGAAGTACTTACAGTTCTCCTAAACTATAATTTCATTCAGTTAATCCCAGCAATTCATGTCACTGTAGTGAAATCATGTATACGCCAACATTTGCACCAGATATGGTCTAAGAGGTGCCCCACAAAGTTGATTGTGTTGAAGCAGCAACATTTTAAGAACTGGACTGGTCTCCAACTCTCTCTCTCTCTCTTTTTTTTTTTTTTGTTGTTGTTGGTGGGTTTTTTTTCCCTGGAGCTGGACTATATGACAGCAGCAGTGGCAAGCTAAGCAAATCACACAAACAGGACTACTTGAAAATCTGTAATAGATTTGCTTGGTGGTTCTGGAGAAGTGACAAAATGTTATCAAACTGTGCTTTTGTGTACATTTGTATCTGATGTAAATCAGCAATAAGCTGTAGCCTCAAAGAAGTTCCACATGACACTAATAATTTCTGATACAAAGATGTCATCTCTTTTTCCCCTTTCACTGCATTCATGGCAAAGGGGGCAGTTGAGATAGTTGCAATGAAGAGCAGAACCAAGCTTGCATCAATCTAAGGGTTACTGTATTATACCACAATATAAAAACAACTAAGAATAGGGTTTTCATTCAGAGCCTCTGTTCGTCCAGTCTGCGGTAAGGGTTATATTTTAAGAGCATAACCTAATGGCATTCCCATGTTTTCTAAGATATTTTTTCCAGTTTCCTTAGTCCTCATAAGAAAGGGTTCTGTGCATCCTGTGATCCCTCCGCACTGGCTGAGGAGAAGGGCAACAAGGGCTCGGGGAGGTTCCCTGGCAGGCCCACACCAGGCTGGGTGGGGTGTGTGAGTGACATTGGGAGGCTGGCAGGCTGGTGGCTCACGGGCAGCGGCAAGGAGGCACTGTATGGAAGAGAAGTGGGGTGAGCAGCTGAAGAGGTGGAGCCCAGCTGATTCAGAGTTGGTTTGGGCGACTCAGTTTGGAATGGATTGGTGGCTGAAGGAGCATTCAGGCCTAAAGGGAAAGAAACAAACAGGAGAAGGATCGTTATGTTTGCTGTTACAAGTTATTTATATTAGATTTATCATTTTTGAGGAACTGATTAATCAAAAATTATGACAATTTAGAGTAAAAATAAGTGTTGCACTGGGTCAGCTAAAATATTGATGAAGAAAAGAAAGTCAAATAAAACCAGGTGCTCTTCTTGTCTATATTTTATGGACTATTGCATTCTTACCATACTGCTCTACACGTGTTTTTATTTTTGCACTTTTTTTGTGTGTCTTGGGGGCAGTCATGTGGTCTGGTCACCTGACCGATAGATTTTCTTTAAATAGAGCACCTGTCCCCTTTGTTGTATGTTACACTATGATGACTGATTTGAGTCAAAACTAGCTGGATCCATGGCACAATAAAGGATTTTTAAGAGTTGTTGAAACTTCAGAGTGCCTCAGGACTTCTCTTGGGCCAAACCACTATTGTGAAAATTTAATCCGCTCTGGTGCACAATACTTAATCAGTTTTTGAATTTTGGCTGCCACAACTGCATCCCTTAAGCTACTTTGTCAGAATATCAAATCCACTGGACAAATGTTTTGATGACGAGAACATTTTAATGTGGATATTGGAATTTCTGCATTTATAAGGTTGCTTTTTAGCAGCTAACTGGCAAAGGTTAGGACATCAACAAAAAGAGTTTTCAAGAAAAAATCCTATATTTTTCAAATTAAACATTCCGAGGTCAAAAAGTAGTTTTTTAGTAAAGTAATACAGTTAAGTAATAAAAGCTATGATTCATACAGAAATGCACTTCACACAACTTACACATTTCTAAAATCTCACTAAAAAGTCTGAATCTAGAGTTGTACCTATTACATTTTTCTGGTCTTTCCCTGTGAAATCAAAATAAGATTTGCATACAAAATACAATACAACCCATAATCAAACAATAATTACCTGACAGAAAGGGGTTTGTGGTTTTAGCGGAAGGATTTGTTGGGATCAAGCTGTCCAGGTTTACCAGAGAAGCCGCTGTGGGGCCCAGGAAGGACTCAGGTGTCTGACATGTACGAGGGCCGGGAGCAGCCAGGCTTTCTCCAAGATGTGACAGGTCAAATAGTTCCGGACTGTCTTCCCCTCTCCCATTTACATTCACCTGACCACCATCCATGGCCTCATCAAATAGGTCCCCATCTACCAGCCGGAATAGAGCAAGTTCAGACATTGCAAGTTTTCGTGATGCACAGAAACATAAAAAATAAAAACAAACAAAAAAGATTTTTTACCTGAGGGGCTTCCAGCTCGAGGGGAAGGTTCCCTTAGTGCTGTTTTTTCTGATGGTATTGAGAATGGATCAACTCCAGAGGAAGCTGTAAACACCAAAATTAATTTTATTTATTGCAAAATATTTTTGTTTGGCTGAGCTGTGCAAGTGCATGTATGCTCAGCACACAGACCTGTGTTGCCAGGGAAAGCCCAGTCTCGTCCTGTGGCATTGAGGTTGGAGATATTATTCTGAGGGTTATTCCAGGGGTCGGCTGGGGGTTCCCACGGTGGAGGGGGGCTGTTGGAAGATGGTGGCGCCATCCAGGGAGGATCTACTCTCGAGGTGCTGGTGCTGCCTTCTTTAGTGACAGAGAGGTGGAATTAGAGAGAGAGGCTTCTGTTCTACGACTAGTATAGACTCATTTTTTATATTATTGGTTATTGGTAATTCATTTCAGAACAATACTAATGCCTCGAAAAAAAGTCTGGCCACAAATTTTCCATCCACAAAGAAAAAACATTTAATTTAATTTGTATCATGAATAACTTGGTGCCTAAAGAGTAACTAAACCTCAGAGTTTTGGCTGAAATGCCTCCTCCCTGAAATAAAAAAAATGCATTTAGAACATGAAAAAAAACAGCATCAGCAGCTGAGAGGCGGGGCTAGCTCAACACAGCTCTACCAAGCATTCCTCTCTTTCTCTGGTCCAAAAAGAAGCCATTCCTGCAAAAACCTCTCATTCACAATAACAAAAAAATACAGCTGGAACAGCGAGTTCACTGTTACCGCTAATACTGTACATGTGCGAGCTACGTTACTGTGGATACGCATCTGAAAGCAAGGCGCATTGATCAAACTTCATCAAACACGGACAAAGGCAGAAAGCCTTAGCGCACCAAACAAACATCTGAGTTTGTCTGAGTTTGTTTTAGAATGTTTGATCAGTGTGCCATGGATACACGTCCAGTCCCTCTATAATATAATTATCTTACAACCTGTCTTAATCACTAGCAAACTTACTAAAAGCTACATACACAAAACTATCATATTTACACTACAATAATCTATTCTAACAGTACAATCTAACTATTCAATCGCTATGCTCAATCCATTTGTAACTAATAAGTACAAACTCCTCTAAGCAGGTAGTTGGTGACCTACTAACTGCATATGTCAGCACTAGCTGGATCTGCTGAAAGTGAAGTTTCAACCTGTGAGGGGCAGTCTCAATGTATATTTGAATCAAAATGTGTAAAATTCATGTGCTTTGCACTAAAATGTCAATGCAAAGCACTACTAAAGCCCCATATAAACTGGATTCAAGCTGAAAAAGTGGTTTGGGGGTTTAGTTACGCTTTAATAACACCCCCACACAAGGCTCACCCAGAGAATCCCAGGGGTCTGTGCCCCCTACGCGCGCAGCTGCCTGCTGTGGGGCATTGTTCCATCGGTGATCAGTTGACGGCTGATCTAAGGGCACTGCAAAAACATCTACCAGGTCCATGAAGGCAGTCTGACCACATAAACAAGAAGAAAATCTGTGTCAGTTCAGTATAAAGCTGCAGCGCTCACTCATGGCTCTCTAGTTTGTTTTTCTGTTTTATGGTCTGATCAGATTTGATTTTGCTCTATAAATGCATGTTTTCAAAGCATTACATAAAACAAAAGTGAGCTACGACATGTGGTTATATTTTACACCCCCTTTAAGATATTCCATACCCCAGTATTTCATACCCCGCCTTTAGTCTCCATCTCACGTTTGCTCTCCTCCAGAGCTTTCTGAAGCATCGACTCATCTCCTTGGCGACTGAGTTGCTCCTGTCAACAGATACAGACACATGGACGCCTTTTGGGCATGACAGCTTCCGGCAAAATTCACATATTGTCACATAATACTATATTTATGAGTCAGCAGCTACACAGAAGCCAGCTTGTGTTTTGGGTTTTTTTTTCTGTCCCAGGCAATATGACTGAGAGATAGACATGAGCAATGGGCACAAACCAGAAAATTCTCTGGTCAAAGAGAGGCGAGAGCAGACCATCGCTGTGGTCTCAAATAGAGCAGCTCTATTGTGCTGCAGTATGCTAGCACAGTGAGAGAGACAGATAAAGAGACAAAGTGAAACAGGAAGAGAAGTGGAATAACAAGGTTTTTAGAGATAAAACAACAAAGTGATATGAGAACAACTAAAAACCAGGCAAAAGAAAAGAAGCGAATGGTGTTGAGTAAGTTTGTTTACTACTTCACATAAATCTGAGCAGTGAGGTGCCGAGTCTTGAGTTTGCCATGTTATGCATTCAGCCAATTTTTTGAGCATGCAGTAATTTTGAAGTTATTCTGGAAAATATACTGGACAGTATTTGTTATTGTTTTGGATCACTATAATAATAATAAACATACATTTGCATAAAGCAAGCATATTTGTCCACTCTCATGTTGATAATTTTTTTGTGGTTGTTGTTGTTGTTGTTTTAATTTATAAATTAATACATATATTGTTCTGGCATTAAAAAAAACTGTTTTAATATTGGTGCATATCGGTAAAAAAATAATCCGAAATCGATCTGCAATAACCCAATATCGGCCAATAATATCCGAAAACTGCTATATTGGTTTGGCCCCTAGAAAAAGGCCTCTCTTTTCCCTTCCAGGGACCCCAGAGGAACCTACCTGCTGGTGCTCCTCCTTGCTCAGGCTCAGGGCTAACTGGAGCTGGCTATCCTCGTCCATATCCAGGGCAGCAGGTGCATGTTGGACTGGCTGTGTGGGTGTTGAGCAGAGAAGGAAATGCCATCAGTATTTGCTCAACAAAAGAGAAAATAGTGCACTTGGACCACATTGCATGCAATTCTACAAGATCTCCCAAGCAGAGTAAAGGGATCAGACTCTTTCCTGACACCACACTTGAGGAGTGTTGGACATAGATTTCTCAAACTACTGGACTCAGAGGAGAGATCAGGTGGTTAGCGGAACAGAAGGATGAAACTTCATTAGTCACTGGAAAAAGTTACATGTCCTGTGTTGCTGTTCGGGGGTGAGGAGAGGGAGTTTTGCATGCAGCTGTTTCTCAGAGGGCCCGTGAGGTTGGTTTCAGTGTGCACAGCAACAGGAGATGTGCTAAAGGATGCAAAGGAAAGGTCATCCCTGGTCCCTGGATACTTGTACCTTCTGGGCCTCCTCTTTGCTGAGAGTCATAGCGATCTGGAGCTGGGTCTGTTCATCAATGTCCACTGTAGGAGGTAACTAGAGTCAAGCAGGAAGGATTAAAAGTGAATGTGAATCAAAAGAAAGGGTAAAGCTGATTTTGGCTCCAAGGATCCTCAAAGAAATATAATTATTTGAGGTGATTACGAGAGAGGAGTGAAATACATGGATGTAATTTTAATCAAAAAGTCAAAGCTGATTGGTTTGAGTACAGAAGTGGAAACTGCTATGCACTGTAATATATTCCCACAGTAGCCGAGCAGAAGTCACAGAGGGCAACAGCTGCCCTTGCCATGGAGACAAGGCTGGGCTGTGCAGTGCCGAGGAGTGGATCAATGCACACATCCTGTCTGGCTTCTCACTCTTTCACTCACAGCTTCCTCACTCCCCTATGAGAAAGCTCCTCTTTGACACTGACTGGTCAAGGTGCCATCACTGACCACATCACAGACACAGTTGAGATCACTTTCAGTTAAAGGTTCTGGGAAATGGTGGCCTAATAGAGACAGGCAGTGTGAGTGCTTCACCATCAGCCCCAGATAGGGCCTGAATGTGCGTGTGGGAGCTGTTAAAAGTTTCACCACGGCATTTCATCATAACATGTCAGCAGCAGAGCGGCTAAGAAGCCTCTTTCTGTCACAGGCATGTGCTGTGAGGGTGAGAGGTTGTGCACAGTGTGTGCGTGTGTATGTTTGTGTGTGTATATGTGTTATTTCAGTCAGAGGTACCTTTTCACTTTCTTCTCGGCTCATAGCCAGGGCCAGCTGCAGCTGCAGCTCCTCCTCTCCGCTGGTCGTGGGCCGAGCTTGCTCCAGGTCTGGGGCAACATGGGGAGAGGAAGAGGAGGCTGCAAGGACAGAGTAAGAGCAGAGTGGATTGTGTATTTAACAGGGGGACGCTGACATAAACATTAACAGGTGGAATTAGAGAGGAAAGGTGACAGAAAACAAAAAAGAAACCCATTAGCTTGATTTATAAGGTCAAAGACGAACTGGCGCTGTTTGTGCATGTTAATTTTTTTTTCCATGGCCCGTTGTTTGGGGCCTTTGCTGGCATAGCCTGCCACAGTCTGCCTAACTCTCCATGCACTGAGAACAATGGTGCTCCTGTGTGGAGAGTTAGGGTGGTGGAGGGGTAGAGGAATGGATGGGTTGGAGAGGGGCCCACCTTATTACCCCAAATGGTTTGGGTGGGTTCCAGGACTCATGTCCAGGTCTGGGGGAGGAGATGGGGGGTGGGAGGAGCTGGTGGTGTACCAGTCTGGGTGCCAGGCTGTAGGTCACAAGGCTAAAAGAGGGCAGCAGACCACAGTTGGCAATGCAAAGGCTCAGAAACCGATCATTTCCACTGTGCTGCTCCTCAATTTCCCCTGCCTGAGCTGGAATGCTTGCTGGCAATTAGCTGCTGCCAACCTCCTGACCCCCACCCATGCCATTTCTTTAATACTCCAACCAGGCGCTGTGGAATCTCCAAGAAACCACCGCTATCATCGATTTTTATCTTTAAAAATCAACCAGGGCAGGGAGAGAAGCTCTGCTGTGGTGCAATATTGCAAAAAAGTGTAATTCCTGCATTTACACAGGCTACACACATGCATGAACATTACCAACATGTTTCAAGTATTTAAAAACCTGAAGCAATTTTCTAAAAAACTTTTGTTGACGTCTTTTTGGAGGCATTCTTTTCTTAATACAGAGCAAGTTACTTGCTGAGTGTTGAAGAGTGCAATCATCTGAGTTATCCTGTATGAATGCCCAAAGCAGAGGCCTGAAACTTAACCTTCTGCGGTGCTGTCGATGTACCAGTATATGATTTAACTCTGGATTGCGAACAATTCTCCTATTGTAGTCTCATCAAACCACAGACGCGGAGATTGAAGGTAACGGATTCTGCCACATGTTTCCACTGGCACACGCTTCGGCCCAGGAAAGTATGCAAGGAATGCAAATTGAGTGGAAAATGTATTGGAGAAAAAACCCTTTGGCACACTGGTGGCAGTAAAACAGTCAGATACCAGCTGCGGGTTTGTCCCTCATTACACCATGAAAGCAGACCTCAGACATCAAAGTATACCCGGAGGTTCTGGTGGCTTCCTGAAGCCAAAGTTCTGCTCCTGACTGAAATCTTTTAATAAACCACAAACACACCACAAAAACACCAAAATATATGGTGCACAACAGTCCTACAACATTTACAAATACAACATACATTAGGTTGAGACAAGCACAAACAGGGCCTCCTCTCTTTTGTAAATGCAGTTTAGCTGACGCATCTGCGAACAGGAGAATGAAAGGAATGCAGATGTCAACCATCAGCGGAGAGGAAAACTGAAACACGTTCTATTAAAACACGGGAAGACAAAAAGACAATTCAACACTTTATAACTAACGGGAAGGTTTTACTCCTTATGTCAATGATAAATCACAGTTGAAAACTGATTGATGAACATATCCCAAACACTGGGCAAAGAGCAGAAATATATAACTGACAGCATCTCCATAAAATGCTTTTTACCCATTTTTCTGTCATCAAGTGGAAAATCTTAGATGACTGATAAGGAATGCAGTTTTTCTGTTACTTTGAGATTATATATCAGATAAATAGAGACCAAGTGAAGTCATTTCCTGTCATGTGTGCATTCCTCACAAATGACAGCTCACATGACAAATGGAATATTCACCATTGTTCAGGCAGGTGTGTTCTTTGAGGAGCTAACGTGACTCTTGCTACTCACAGTGAAAGGAGGATGGCGAGCTTCTGCACACGCCATACTCATCCCTGGGTTGGCTGATGCGACGTCCTGGGTACGGAGGAGGCAGGGAACTGGAGCCCAGGCTGCTGTTGACTCGCGATTTGGTCTTCTGCGCCTGGCTCCGCTCCTTCTTCAGCTTCTCCTCGTCCCTCAGCAGAGCCACCAGGTGCTTGGCCTTCTCCCGGACGTTGACACCTTGGTCGCGTCCGTCTCGATCTATGTACTGGAAGTCTCTCAGTGTCTGGATGCTGTAAATGTTCTCCCTGCACTCCTGAGCCACTCGCTCGGAACCTGTTTTAATCAGGTAATCCAGCAGGGTCAGCGCCTTATAAACGTGCCGCCAGTTTTTACCGTGGTCATTCAGTCTCTTCCAGATCATGCTCATGACCTCAGTGAACGCCACCACGTTGAAGGTCAAGTCTGCAATCTCAGACATGAGCGAGCTGGGAGGACCCCAGGGGTCATTGGAGGTGGCTTCTCGGACTTTGATCTCAGCCTCCGTGTAGTTGTTGACCATGTTTTTCATCTGGCGGCGGAGCGATGAAGTCTGCATGATGGCGGTGGTGTTTCACAAGTGGTAAATAGGATGTCTAACAGCGGGCCAGCCCACTGTGTCGCCTCGAGCAAGGTGGCTTGTTAGAGACCGGCTAAGCGGAAAAATGTAATGAAGTGTCCTCCTGCTGGCAACTTCAGAGATGTCCACAAGTGCGTTCCTGCTGGGAGGGAATGCAAATTAAAATCATTTAGATAGACAGCATAGATGTGCACCCAACACCAATATACAGAAGACATTAAAAAGAACACAAATACACAAACAGCACAGTACAAATCAGGGCCCAACTAATATGGGATATCAAGTATGTGATTAAAGATATGTAATGGAGACAGGATATCTTATATTTCAACAAACTGTTTGCAATATAATCGGTACACTAAACAGTAAATACTTCTCTTATTAGCCATTAAACAGACAGCCATCTGCTTGACAAACAATGTAATTACACCATTTTAAATCACTAGTTCAAGTTTCTGACCTTAAAAAAACACTTTTGACATGGGCGCATATCAGAGAACACAGAGAATACAGATATAACTGCAACAGGCCAATACAGGCTGATAATATCCACAAACTGAAATATCGGTCAAGCCCTAGTAGAAGTTATACAAAAATACAGATACAGAAAAGGCATCAGTGAGCTTTTGGTTTTGTACGACAGTACAGCCCCTGTAGCCTCTGCTTATTTTAAGCTACTGTTTAAAATTTCAAATGATACTGACACAAAGGAGTTCTTAAACCGATTCACTTTACACTGCACAGCTCTGTATTGCAAAAGCTCATAAAGAGTTCAGAATGTGGGATGGGTCACAGAAGATTTTCTTAACCTGTTTAGTACACTCTGGTTAAAGTTTGAACCTGTTACAGGTCATGTTAATAATCATATGTCCTATATTTAAGGAGAGGACCTTCTCCCTAGATAAGCCACACACACACACACACACACACACACACACACACACACATCATATCTTCAGTGTTGTTATTTCGTTCATAAGCAGCTAGTAATAGGTGAGTATAGTTCACATTTTTCATGCAGTCATTGTGTCTGGAGGGAGAGGTGAACAACTCACCGCCTCTCTAAGTGATGTGAAACACAACACCTGTGCTCAGTTTTCCCTGCAAACAACTTGAAGAGATCTGTGTAAGTGATTACACTGCGCTGTTTCTAAATCAGCAAAGGCTGGCTTGAAAGCTGCTTCCTGAATTCAGTGTTGCAAGAAATAAGTTTTCCTTCCCTGTAAAGCAAATATGAATTTCTGGGCCAGGGACAAGGAGTCTGTGCTTTTACCTTGGAGTGTTATCAGTAACCGGGGAGGGGCTCCAGCTCTCCTGTTTTTCTGACCTGATTACATCACAGCAGCAGCAGGCCTTCAAAGCATGCAGGGACTCACGAAAAAAGCTGAACTCTTACACAGATACACATACCATAGTCCAGCAGGAAACAGTACCGCATCTATCACGCTGCCCTGGACATTGGACTGCCTTTCCCTGCATAACCAGGGCAGTGAGTCAGACTAAGCGATAACGATCCGCTCCCAGATCTGCCTTATCTATTAGGCCAAGAACTGATGCATGAACATGAACAATCAATCCCTTCATATACAAATCAAGTGCTTCCTCATAAGCAGCATTTACAAAATGTTAAAGAAAATAGGCATAAGAGGAGAGACAGGTTTTTAAATTGGGATGGTATCTGCCACTGGAGCCAGTGACAAAAACTGATTTTATTACAGCCACATTTTCACTGTAACTCTCAGAAAACTTCAGCAGGCTATGAACAAAAAAGCTACTGTGAATAAAACTGACGCCACTATTTTGTCCTGCAGCATCTGTCATAGTAAGAGAGCTTCCTGGGCTGTAAATAGATCGCTAAGTGCTAGTAGGAGTCAAAATGTTTGTGGCTTGGCTGACCTCAGGTTAAATCTCAAGTAGTGACCACGGCAGACCCAGATTACCATTCACCCCCAGTGTCTCCATCTGCTTCCTGATTCCTGAGAGGAACCAGGGACTGGGTTCAAAAACTGTAAACAAAGTTGTAGAAACGTCTTTTAATCCACTTCTGACAGATTAAACTGTCGCCTTGGCCAGATTTTTAATCCAGTCATCTTCATTACTGTTGCACTCACACTCACAAGGAAGATTGATTGGATTTGTGAGAAATTACAAACACATGAGCCAGAGTGATAGCAGAGAGCTGTGAGAGGCAGCAACACCAACACACACACACACACACACACACACACATACTTTCTGTCAAACACACACCCACACTTTCTAAAGAGAGTGGAGATTACACAGTTTGAGAAGCCTGTAAAATATGACCTTGACATGTTGGCACACTAGGCTGAAGTATGAACCTGTACTACGTTTACTTAATCCGTAAAGCACATTTTTTCAGAAATCAAAGAAAGTGTTAAGTATCTCCTAATTCTCTTTATCTAAATAGGAAGTCTAAAATGTTCCCAGATCAGGCCTCTAGCAAATGTCTCGCTCAGGTTTGTTTTCACAAGCCCTCCAGATGTTAGTGTCAAACCGCTGGATTAAAGCACAGGTCCCGTTTCAACTTATTTCTCTGACATGTCCTCTTTCCTGTCCCAAACCAGGGCGGGTGGGGGCCATTATCATGCACGTTGCGTCAAACGGGACAATCCAGTCGGTGAAGTACAGGACCGTGACTCAGCTGCGTTCCCGGACTTAAAAGTTGAAACCACGACAAAAAAAATCAGCCGAAACGTTGGATAGCAAATGTCCCGATTCGCCGCTTCCACTTCCCCCCCTCTTACCTTCATGTCATAGCGCGTCAGCAGGGTCCCAACTTGGGGAAGCTCTGGATGGAAGAAGAAACGCCTCCGCCTCTCGACATATCCCGCCGCTTTCGCACAGAGAAAAGAGTCAAAAAGATGTTTGAGGAGCGCAGGAGAGCGTCCGCGCGGAGCCGCGTGCGCTCAGAAGGAATGCGAAAGTAAATCGCAGCGGCGCAGTTTTGTTATCAAACTTAGTTGTGTGCGCATATGACAAATCCACTGCGCTTGCAGATGGCACAGGCCCCCCTAAAAACACACACGGTGAAAAATGGATGGAGAGGGAGGGAGAGAAGAAGGGGGAGGGGGAGGGGGAGGGAGGGGAGGAGGTGGAGGGCTGCGCGGTGCATGCAGAGTCAGACTTAACCATTTCACCGCCGGGTGTGAAAGCATCTGGCTTCCTCTCTGTATGATCGTGATAAGGATATTATCGCGATATCTAGATTTAATAAATAAATAAATTGCTATCAGCTAAATTTATATTAATTTTTTTTATTGTGTATTTGGTAACACTTTACTTAAAGCCTACATCTGTACTGCCTTATTAATATAGGCCTACTTGTGAGGCTATAATCATGTTATAAGCAGGTTACGGTTAACCCTGACCATAATCACCTGTAATGCATTATGAGTGTGTTTTGTAATGTGTTATAACACTTTATAGAGACAGGTTCAATAGAGAGTGTTACCATGTTTTTTTAAATTCTACTTTTTAGCAAATAATTTACATGTAAAAAGATTGTAGGGAGCTGGAGAGAATGTACAAATAATTACAATGAGTGTTTTTTGTTGTTGTTTTATGGCAGGTGGCAAATGACCTTGAGTTTACTGCCCCCCACTATGACGAGCCAAGAGCACAAGGAAATGGAAATGTTTTAAGAGGTGCCGTATTTACTTAATATTCTCTTATGTGTATTATGAACACAATATCAATATTTAATTTTTAAATATCATGCTTACTATCAATAGCTAGTCTACTGATTATTGTCTGCAACTTTAGTCTGGAGAGTCCGAAGAGTCACACATTGTAATTGTAAAAGAATAGGCATACAACAAAAATAATTAGACTGTGTTGTGTAAGTGGGTACACACTGTTAGGAATGCATTTGCTCAGACTTACTGCCGTCAACGTGTGTTCCATCTCATAAAGAACAGCACTGATCCTAAATTGGCCTTTATCTCAGCAGATCTCTGTGCAACAATCTCTGCAACTAATTTGATATCTAAAGCCGTAATTCTCAAAGTGAGGTCTGGGAATTCCCAGGAGTCCTTGAGGGTCCCCAACAAAAAGGGAAATCATTTATTTTCACTGTAACTCCATTAGTAACACAACGTCAGAATGTTGGTCATGTGTTACTCTTTCTAAGTAAAACATCTAAAAGCAGAATTCTTGTCAGAGAGTGGAAAAAATCTGATCAAATGGGAATAAGTTTAGGGGTCCTTGACGGGACAAAATTTATGACTCAGTGATCTGAGTTTACCCTACAGGCAGGGATATATATGGATACTACAGTTTTGTACTGGAAGATATAAATAAGTCGAGTATAAACCTAAATGAGTACCACAGATCCTTTCGTTTTCCAAAGAGCTCTGCAAGTAACACTTCCTGGCACAGTGAGTGACCATGTCATCCCAGAGGGATTCAGCTAGGAACAGCATTTCCTTTACAGCAGCTTCATCATCTCTGCTCTTTACTTATTTATCAGCGCTAATGGGCGATTGCCTGAAAATGCATTCTTATGCATTATATACAAGGCCAAAAAAAAAAACCCTCTCTATTTGTTGGCTTGGAGTCAGTCAATTGTGCAATGTAAAATCCAGCCATCTACAGGTCATTTGTATGAAACAGACGGCTCATATCGTGACATTGAGTTTATGATTACCTAACTGCTGGAGAAGCAGGAGAGAGCTGTAGGTCCTACGGCTGGTTCACTGAGCAGGATATACAGGAAATACCAGCTCCACCTTGAAATAACAAAGGCACGACTCTTGAAGATGAGAAAAGAGAAAATGTGTTGAGAAAACAGAAGTAAAACAAGCAGAGTGAAACTCCGAAATCAGAGTTTGGTAGGCGAGACTATTTCTAAATCTGATAAATGGTTCACATGTGGAGTGCACATTAACTCGCTGCAGCTCCCTGTTAAATCTTCAGGTGGTTTTTATTGATCAGAGCTCAACTTCAAACCTGCACAGGCCCTCCTCCTCCTCTCTGTCTTTCACCCTATGTCTTTATTTCTTCTGAAAACAGAAGCCTGAACGTTCTTTGTTTCCCAACAAAGGCGTGATGAGGTCAGTGCAGGGGGGACATGCAGGCGAGGTCTGGGAAAACAGAGGGGGAGGAGAGAGAGGGCTGATCTCTAGCCAGCCTGCTGCTGCACGGCGGTGACGTCACACAGGAGAGGAAGGAAATCTGACTACTTTATGTGTGTGTGTGTGTGTGTGGTTGTGTGTAATCACTGACCACTTTCTATCCACTAGAGGATCTTGTTTCTAAAACTTCAGCGTAAACCCTGATCTCTTGCCCTCTGTGCTGCCCTCTAGTGGTTTATAGGCTGTGACTTGTTTTCATCTAGTTGCTTCTGTTATTAGGCTGTATGCTAACAGGGACTCGTGGCCCCAGGTGCCCCAAAAGCTAAAGCTTTATTCCATATCCATTGGTTCTACACAATTCAATTAATCAAAAATTGTATTAAAAAATGGCACCACTGACAACAACAGGAGTCCTCCATCTTTTATCTTGTGGTCCTGGTACTGTAGATAGACTCTGTGTCAAACTCTAGTTTTTAAAACCACAATTGTTGCCATTGAACTTTTGCTCATTTGTTGTAAAATTGTTTTTCAAATTTCTTTCTTTCTTTCTTTCTTTCTTTCTTTCTTTCTTTCTTTCTTTCTTTCTTTCTTTCTTTCTGTTTCAAACAGTTAACACAATGAAAATCTCAGGTGAAGAGGTTTTTTTTCCATTCATGTGACTGCAACCAACTATCACTTGTTTTTCATTAGTTAATTATCTTCTTTAATTAAAATCTTTTGTTGGTGCACAAAATGTCCGAAAAAAAGTGAAA
>JAQLOL010000009.1:9889577-9915282 GCA_029783665.1 Naso thynnoides | reverse complement strand
CTTGTGTAATGACCATTCACAACATTTCTTTTAGACAAGCAGACTTACCTGGGTTGTTTTGAAGGAGCTGTATTGCAGTAAGTTAATGGCAACAATAACATCACAGGAGCTGCGAGAAAGTCCTCCCCATTGTTCCCACGGTTCATTGGCATCCAGGTGGACAGGCTGCAGCACCGTCTTTGCATGGGTTGCAGCAATGTATGCCTTAATACTGTAAGCAAGTATGAAAAAAAAGATTCTTTGAAATCAATGGCTGTATGTCCACATAACTGGACATGTAAAGCCTGTTGCTTACTGTGAAGCACGTATGACTGCTGCACAATCATTTGGATCATTGACAGATTGTTGTGTCTCATGCATGTGGAAGAGCAAATCACACAAACCTGTCCAGACACTCTTCTTTGATGTCTGATGGCTGCCAGGTAACAAAGGGTATCTTCTGGGCGAAGCGTATGACATGCTGCCCAGTTCCAGAGCCCAGCTCTAAGGCGAACAGCTGCCTGTGGGACTGCTCCTCCAGCACATCCTCAAGCACTTCACACAGACCCTCCCAGTTCTTCTCAGCCTGAGGAGACAGCAGCATGGCCTGAAGGAGAGAAGCAGAAGGACATGTTGTCAGCTTGTATTTTCAGTCAAGGCACTGATTTTCTCTCTCTCAAAGGACTTCTCTTACCTTCACTTGTGCTGGTTCACAAAGAGTAGCAGGGAAATAGCATATTGGTGGAGGCTGGACGTGGTGGATGACTGTGACACCAGATGGGTGCAGAGATTACCTGGTTAAGAGGATTCCTTCTGTGCTCCTCCCCAGTGTTCAGCAGCGGTAGGCTGTAGAACAGGTATAAGGGCAATTCAGATGGTATGTCCCAATTTAACGTGGCAGTTGTCACAAAAACTTAATGATAGAGCCAATTATAATTGAAGCATGATAATGTGAGGTCTGCTGCACGGAATCGTTTCATATCATGTGCTTAAAATCATGCCATCTTGTGGTCATACTGAGAACTGCATCAAAACGTAAAATTACGAATAACAGCGCTATTTAGAATTAAATTGTTTTTTTTTTTCATTTTATTATTTTACTTTTTTGTTTTATTATTATTTCTTGTTGTTTTCTTTTCTTTTTTTTTTAATTAAAAAAGGTGTATTTCATTAACGCAATGACATAACGCCGAGACTAAAACACGATATAATTACTGATACATTTCAGAAAACCATATGCTGTGAAATACCAATATTTCTCGCGTTTACATTGTCCCATGTCCCTTATGGGCTCCTGTAGATGCTCTAACAGTTCACGCAATGCATCGTGGGTAGGTCAGAAGCCGAGAGGACGCCATGTGCTTTTGAGGCAGTGGGAGACCGACTGTGACAAACTTGTGTGTAGTTTTTGGAAGAACACCGGGATAAACGGCTCCGGTTGACGTTAGCATGTACTGCACCAGGCACTGCCTCCGGACCGCGCTGCGGGCTGCGGCGAACACGCATCGGTACGTAACGTGAGCCGAGCGGAACCGGTCAGTCATGTAACACCGGGGATAACATCAACGGTAACGTTACGTTGGGGTCTGACTGTCTGCTGCTTCAAGGGCAGACAGCCGGTGACTGCTGCCGTTCAGCGGATGTATGTCGCTGTTTGCTGCAGCTCGCGTGAATACGGACGATGTTTTCTGTCCGCCGTCAGAAAGATGTTTAAAGTTCAACGGCTGTGATCAAGATGTTAGCTAACGTTAGCTTGGTAACTTTAGCTAGCAGTTACTGAAATCTTCAGAGGCTTTAACTTGATCACGATTTAACTACAGCTGCTTTTATTAGAGTGGTGCACTTTGTCCTCGTCTGCAGTTTGGTTGTAGGAAACAAATGTGGCGGCAGTTTGACATTTTCCTCCATGAAGCAGCTCTGTTTCACATAGCCAAGGTCACGCTCTTGTGACTGTAAATGCAGGTTTTTGCTGGTCAAACTGCTGCACGTTGCGGCTGTGCAGTTGTTCGTGCACGGTTGCACGCAGGGCAAAGTTTCCGCCACTAAAATGAACTTTATAGTTTTATTTAAGTAACGAACTTAAGCCACACGTTCTGACAAACAGCTCTCCAACACTGCATCTGTCCCAGAGCACTGGGTCCCATCCTGATGTCTGAGTAACGCAGAGCCCTGCTCATATAGACTGTAAGGATTAATCTAAGGAAAGCATAAGATGCGTATTTCCGGTGTGTTTTGGCCGACTTTCTTCTAATCTTTGAGGACTTCAACCAACCGTTCATTGATTTTTGCTATTTGTCCAGAACTCCCTTGAAAACGAGATTGTGTAATCTCAATGGGACCCACCCTGGTTGAATAAAGGTTAAATAAAATAAAATTCATTTTATTATCAAGTAAGCTTTATTATTTTTGTTTCATTATTTTCTTCATTCCCTCAAACAAAGTATAATGTCAAAATGGCTTTTTGTACGGCACTATTCTACCTCTTCAGTTTCCCGAAAATAATGACATCGGCCTTTGGTCAGTAAAAAAGTATTTATGCATGCTTTCATATGTCCTTTGTGAGCCTCAGAGTTGGATCTGTGTGTATCTTGACGCACAGTATCATGTGTCTTGTGCTGTGAGGAGGAGAAATGGTCATTATCTAACATGTTTATCACATTTTTTAATTCTCCAGGCAACAGCTTCAGCATTGGGCACCACCGGCCCTGTGTGCTCTCAGACCCCTGAAAACGAGTCCAGCTACCCACTCAGATGCCATCGCCACCCCTCCACTAGACGGCGCCCCCAAACAGTATTCCCCAAAAATCCAACAGCTCGTCAATGACATAGCCAGCCTCACGTTGTTAGAGGTGTCGGACCTCAATGAGCTTCTAAAGGTTTGTGGAAAAAGTCCTGAAACACTGAGTTGAAGCCACAGTAAGTCCTGTCAGGGAGACTGTTGAGACTCACCTGTGATGTTCTGTTTGTCTCGGTTACAGAAAACTCTGAACATTCAGGATGTTGGAATGATGCCGATGGTCGCACCAGCTGCTCCTGCTGCTCAGGTGACTGATTTTTAAATATGTACAGTGAGTAGACGACATAAGTGGGACACTGTATTTTGTCATCTGCTTCAACACTGTCATAAACTACAACTTAGGAAATGACTTTTGGTTTGAACCAGCACTTTTCTGACACATGATCTGAATATTGTGTCAGTGCAAGTTTCACTGATGCCTCATCATTGAACCAACTGTTCTTTGCTAACTACTTAATGAGTGGATGCTAACAGAGGTGGGAAGTTACAAAGTAGAAATACTTTGTTACTACAGTAAAGAAGTACAACTATCTCATTACTGTACAGAAGTAGATTTTTAAGGTATCTGTCCTTATCTGACAACTTTTTGTGCTCAGGAAGCTTCACCAACGCGAGACTCAACAATCAATAAATTTCCTGGTGCGTTTAGAAACCATTCGGACAAATACTACTGATTCTACCTTTAAGTTTAATAGTCTTCACACCATGTTAATATGACACTAGGTTCAGTTACTTTCTACTTTTATACTTTGAGTACATTTCAGAACCTGAACTTTTTTACTTTTACTTGAGTAAAGAAGTTTAGACAGTACTTATGCTTTTATCAGTCTTTTTTTTTTTTTTTAAACACACGTATCTGTACTTGTAAAAAGAATGTGTGTACTTTTGTCACCTCTGGCAGCTAATAGTTCGAGTGTGAATGCATGACTAAGTTAGCTTTATTTTTCCTGTGTGAACCCAGGCCTCTGAAGAGGAGGGCGCACCGGTCAAGAAAGAGAAGACTCACTTCACAGTCAAACTGACAGAATTAAAAGCAGCTGATAAAGTGAAACTTATAAAGGAAGTGAAGAACTGCATCCAAGGCTTGAATCTGGTGCAGGTAAGTCTCATCGTTAGTGTTCAGTCCTGCTCTGAGACCTTTAAAGGTGTCTCGTGGTGGTTCTGACCGCTGGTAATGCACAAACAAAGGAACCTAAACATGCCAAGAAATGCAGAATAGCACCAACACAGGTATGAGGTACTGTGCAAGTTAGCAAACACTGATGTTAACAATTCAAGGTCAAATAAGTATGAATGCATTTAACACTTTTGTTAGACCTGAAGGACACACATGATGTGCACTGAATGTAAACAGAAAATGTGTTAGTTTGCAAAAGGGACTCCAGAGAAGACCTAATGATATTTAGTATTTCTTGCGGATACACTTGATTCAGCACTTGTATTTTCCCACATAATAAAGCTGAGTATTGCCTGAAGTAGACATACAACTATGGCCTAAATGTCACAGCTTTTCTTTAATGCTTCTCTGTGAAGTGTCTCCTACAGTTTTCTGTGGTGTTAAACTTGTCAGACGTGAGTGTCGTTGGTGTTTAAGGGGCAGTTTATATGGCACAAGTTTACGCATCAAATGAAACACTTCTGTTGCGGTTCGGCCTTTCTTTTACATGATGGTGTGCTGGCGCTCCTGAAACCGCAAACGTTTGAAACCGAGTTCCAGAGTGTAATCTCTTTAAACTGTAACCTTCTTTTTGGTGATGTAAACTGGCAAACCACAAAGCCTGTTACACTAATGCTAATGCTAGCACAAGTCAGTGCATTCCGCTCTAGTCACTACCAAACTGATTGAACACTCCACAGTGCACTGAACAGGTTGAATATGACAACGGTCCGTTGAGGCAAATTCAAGTGTTTGTAGCATAATTTTAGAACTGAAACTATGGCTGAATTTCTTTAATTTGTGGCTGCTTTGGGCGTAACAGCAACAGGAAGTAAACGACTTCGGCAGCTCCGATGGTATGTCATTGTAAAGTTACACTGCTGACTGCTGGCCCGTCAAGCGTACTACAGCGCTTCTGGTCGTTCATATAAACACAGGGCTAACAAAGGAAAGACCTTTCTGTTTGTAGCAGGGCTGCTCTCGTCTAAATGTGGCCTTAGAGCAGAAATGTTTGGACAGCATCATTTTTGGTGGCCAGTGTTAATGAAGTTCAAAATTTTAAATGCAGAACTTAACTATAGCATCACTTTAAAGAATATGCTTCACCTTCAGAATAAAATAAAGTAGAATTTTTATTATTCCAGCCTATTTTTGCTTCCTTTGTCAATATTGCATGTTGTTATCTGCCTTGAAACATGCTTTTGCTGTTCATCAGCTTGTGTTGTAACAGGTGCCACTGTTTCACCTCACTAAAATATTTTTTAAAATTTTGTCTGTCTTCCTAAACCAGGCTAAGAAACTAGTAGAGTCTCTCCCTCAAGAAATCCGGGCCAATGTTTCCAAAGAAGAAGCAGAGAAACTGAAAACAGCC
Source organism: Naso thynnoides (assembly GCA_029783665.1). Taxonomy (NCBI): domain Eukaryota; kingdom Metazoa; phylum Chordata; class Actinopteri; order Acanthuriformes; family Acanthuridae; genus Naso; species Naso thynnoides. Next base: position 9,909,978 of record JAQLOL010000009.1, on the reverse strand, counting down.
CTGGAAGCGGCAGGCGGCACCGTGGTGTTGGAGTAGATCTGTGTCCATCCGTTTAGCACCATTTTTCTGCTTCTGCACTTCATTGTTCATCCATTTATTATTATGTTTTTTTTACGTGACAAAGAAGAGGATGCTGGGAGAAAAGGAACCAAATGCCTTCTGACATGAATACTGTCTCTTAACAGCGTCAGAAGAGGCGGTACAGCTCAGACTGAACTTTCCAGGCACACTGCCTGAACAAATGGCCGCCTCGCTGTTTCCTCGTCCATTTGTCTGCTCATGTGTCTGTCTGATACTTGTGTAGCAATAAGCTACAGAAACACTGGCCCCAGTGCCAAGTAAGCCAGTCAGCCATTCTGTGTGTGTGTGTATGTTAAGTTCTCACAGAAGGAAAGATTGTGCTGTAGGGACATGGTTACCATTCCTTACCATGAGGAACACCAGATACTGTAGCTACTGCAGGGGATGACAGCACAGAGTCCCTCATATTGCAAATAGAATTGTTGATAATGTGATTAAAGTTGAAATATCCATATTTTCACCTTCTCTTATGTGTTCTTGTGGTTTTGAAAATAAGAATTAACTTGAAAGATCAATTTAATGTGTTGACTTAAACATATGTGCCAGTACTTAGACTAGAAGTCAGTTTATTGTCACTTAATTACAGGAGATTGCCTTCTGCAGTATTACTACTGACCACTAGAGGTCATACGATTTCTTACAATTACCTCAGGACCACAGTTCGTACCTGTGTAAACTTAAATTGTGTCTCAATTATGCTGTATTTTAATTTTGACATGTACATAGACTAGTCGCTCTCCTAGAAGAGACGAAAGCAATTTAAAATCTTGTAAAACTTCATGCTTTAGAACGATACGGCTCACGTCATGTGAAGTCGGACTAAAATGTAAAATCGACTTTGTATACCTTATATTTAAAGTACAGGGTGGCTTCACAATTTCCAATTATCTTATTGTTACAGCAGTATTTGACCACATGGTCTTTTTCTTTCTTTCTTTCTTTCTTTTTTTTTACATACCAGACGCGGTGGAAATCAACAACAACAGGTTTAGTGAAGGCGCAAACAAAAGGTCCTCTCCACAGAGGACCTGTCACAGTCAAGAAAAGCACAGCTGTTATGAAGATGGTTCCATTCAGGTGCTGACAGGGAGGCAGCTAAAGCCAGACTCCTGAAACTGAAGCAGCCAAGTTGGATTCAGCCATCATTAAAGTACTTAGACCTGTGCTTTTTTCCACTGTGATGGATATAGCTGCTGAAAGGCTGATTAATCACAGAAAAGGTGAAAAATTCATCAATGGCAAAAGATTTCATAAATTTTGACTGATCAGACCTCATTTCAGAAAGATGTGGATGTGCACAGCTTGACTGACACTTAACTTGCTCTCCTGCTGTAGAAAAACCTCCACCTTCATCATCTCTGTTATTGCACGCATTTGAAAACCTCACCTAATTTCACCTGCCAGGGGCCTAATTAGCCGAAATAATCAGGAACATCTACAGGACCTGTATGTTGACTCTGAGACAGCAACATTTTTCTAACATTTTTAAGTGTTAGAATTTCCACTGTTTGTAGAAATAATATAAAAGTTCAAAGTGTGATGACGGCATTGTACCTCTGACTTGATGGTTACACTGATGATAGTTTGCCACCAGGGGGTGTATGGTGTCTGTTTGAGGTTATGTTTGACACTGTTTAAAAAACATGAGTGTGGTTGAAAGGTAAATTAATGAAACTGTTGTGTGCCTTCCAGCTGGCTCTCAAGAACATGAAACTGACCAGAGCCGAGATGATGTGTGTGTGCGCGCGCGCATTCGATCAGATAACGAGGAGTCTGTGACCTAAGGTGTATGTATTGGGACAGGAGACATTTGTAAAAGCCCGTGTTAGTCTTTGCTTTTGCTGTGGCTCTTTTTTTTTTATCAACATGGGACTGAATTTCTCAATTTTTAAGCAGGCTAATAAGATTAAATACTTGGAGGGGTTTAATATGGTTTTAATCTGTAGCTCACATGAGGATAGATAATTTAAAAACCCTTTTGGTCAAAAATACACACAAATTACAGTTCCTCCACCCATTTATGAGAGCAGCTTATTTTTGCTGCACTTTCAAAAATTTGTTTTTGAGGGTTTTTTTTTTTTTTTAGCTTTGAGTGACTAGAAATTTTAATTTAGATGCCAACAGTAAAAATAAAGATCAATCTGTTCTTGAGCATAGCAACAAAAACGCACATTTTTCTTAGAGGTTCTGTGGATGGAAAAATGTTTGGGGACACTGCATCCTGTGGATTTGTGCAAAGATGTTTCCTTTGAGGCTTTATAGCAAGGAAGCTGCGAAAGAGAATTACAGAGAGGTTGCAGTGGGGAGGAGACAACTGCAGCAAAACTCTCAGGCTGAATAGAAACCAAGTGTATGTCGTGCACTGCTTGACAAGACTTTGACAGCTGAAAACAGAATAATTTCAGACTGATGCCAAATTACTTTCTTTTTCAAGGTGCACTGGAAAACTCAGAGCCCATTAGAGTGCATTAAAAATAAAAGTTGACCAGCAAGGAGGATCATTTTCTCAGAATGGAGAAAATAGAAGAGGCATGCAATTACTGTACCCTCTGAAACAATAAACAGCATGTTTATACATAGAAAATAAATAATGAAATGCATTTTTATAAAGAAATGACAGTAAATGAGCTGATGACTTGAACAGAAAGGGAAAATATAAACAAATTTACATGAAAAATGGATCATGCAAATGTAAAATGCTCAAATTGAAAGATTAAATTTAAAATCTGATTCAACAAAGGGCAGTGAAACAAAGAGAAAAGGAATAAAACATGTTGGTAATAAATGTTAAAATGAAAAGGCAAAAGGAATTTTTTTTTTTTGAAAATTAAAGCAAATTTTCCTTTTTTTGGCGTTTTTCACCTCAGTTTTCTTAAGGTCCCTATCAACTCAAAGTATATTTTTCTTTTTCTTCCTACAGTTTGATGTTTGGGCCTCACTGTGCAAAACGATGAAGTGCAGTATTTGAAAAGAGATAGCTGCTTTTACATTCATATGCTGAGGACGGAAATTTTTCTTTTACTGTCAGAGGGGGGCCAACGAAAAGGACTTGTGACATCCAGTGTGTGATTTGTCAAAAAAACAGGGGGTGTATTTTGAGTAATGCCTTCTTCTTGAAAAAAAAAAGTCTTCTTGAAAAAAAAAACATCTCCAACACAGTAAAATTATAGTATATAATTATACTCCAACATGCACCATGATCACATGATGGTAGAAGAAATTCAAATGAAATCATCTTGCACCCGCTTACACCTGTGTGGGTTCCGGTGATGCTGGCTGCTGGTTTTGTTGTTATTTGTCCCACCATTAAGGCTATTAATAACTTTTTCTGTTGATTCTTCACTACAAAAAATGATGAAATGCTGTTGCCATTTCATATTGGTCATCACTTTACATCGCTGCTAGCAAACTTAAGTAGTAAGCTAGTTGTTACTTTTTAATGACAGCTAACTTGACACTAGCAGGAACAAATTATGGAGCTGGATTTTGTGTATCATTCCAAGCGTGAAGCACAATCATCATCGCTACTGCAACAATATGAGAATTCGATCCACTTGCATTTTGGATCCTTGATGTCTTATTTTTAACCCTAACCCTGTATTATTATCAACTTGTAGTCTGACCAGAAGTGAAGATAAGACGTATCACCAGGGATAAAAACTGAATGACCACGGGGGGGATATCAAAAGCAGAGAGGGGGAAATCCCCCCCAACAATTCGCGCCCAGATGACATCACAAGTAGTTTGTAAGTCAGTCCTGGTCAAAATTGCAACTTATACAAGTTTGATGTGGAAACTTGATGCTGCCAGTGCACACACATTGAGAATGGACTTCACAGTGAAACAGTGTTCAGTAGGAAACCTTTTATATATTTATTAATATTGCTAGATTATGGAATTTTTTAATGAGATAAAAGTTAACTCAATCAAATATGATACATTTTGGAACCATAAAGAATTTTTTTTCCAGCAGATTTTCAGAACTGTCATAACAGGAAAAGCACAGGTGTTACAACAATTTACATTAGTGATCCAAGTAAGCCATGATAATGTCCAGGACCCCGATACTGAAGCAGCTAAATGGAATTCAGCCATTATTCATTTTATTATTTACACCTATGCCGTGTCAAAAAGCCCTATGTGAGGAGAAGGTCTGTTATTTAAAGACGGAGATACAGGAGACCAATAAAGATGTGGTGAGGGATGCAAAACGAAGAGGAAGCATGACACACAACTGACAGCCAGACACCAGAAATGTATTATCGTACAATATTCCTTGCAGGAGCAAACTCTGTAAAGTCAGCTCTGATAAGAGTGACAGAAAAATGTCAGGAGAACTGTGGGAAAGGAAACCCTGCTGATTCGCTGATGATGGTTCAAGGTTACTTTGTAGTGTTGAGACACTAACATGGATCACTGCAGGAAGGCAGCACATGAAATCATATCCAATTACAAGTTTGACTTGCTGCAGCCACACTCGCATCCCTTGTAGATTGTCAGTGTTTCCTGGTCTTTTCTCTCTCCCTGTCTGTTTCTCTCTGTCTTTATGTGTGTATGAGTGAGTGTGTCTCGTTCTCCTGGCTTATGTTCATTGGATACACCTGTCCGCAATCAGCGCAACACAGTCTGTACACCTGCCTCCAATCAGCTAATTAGCCTGCAGTATATCAACCCCACCTCTCCAAGAGCTCTTTGCTGGATTGCTGTTTCGGCTCTGTAGATCACATTTTATCAGCCCAAACCCCATTTTGTCTGCCCTCCTGAGCCTTCCCACAGTGACACCCAGTCACCCTCCATCTTCACTCTGCTTCACCTGCTGAACTTTATCCTCCTTTATCTTTATTCCTGCTCACAGTAAAACAAACTCTCTTGCCACAAAAGCCCACCAGGTGTTTGTGTCCTGCACTTGGATCCTACTTGTGTCATAAAATAACCAAGAAACAAAGATCAAACTGAGCTGCCTGCAAAACTAGTTGCAATCTGTGGTGGTAACTTACAGAAACATCCAAGAAGGATTCTGGTTATTTCACTCCAGCTAAATCCCCAAATACGGAGTATCCAATTAGACAACTTAGTTTTCAAACTTGAGTAAGACCATTAATTTTAATTTAGCTGTTTTATGTGCAGTGTGAGAACATGTTCAGACCTGACAAAACCAATACTCTTAACTGTAAGCTCTGGATTGAAAAGCTCCTTTGAATAAAAGTAAATACATGTGACTTTAATTATTTATAACACTGGATTATCATGATTTATGCATTAATGTAAAAGCAGGATGTACTGTTGTTAAATGAGACGCAGGAGTATGAGGAGGAAATGACTGCAACTAAACTAAAAAAATATATACGTATATACATGATAAAATTATTCTCCCAAATATTTTCTGTAACAAGTGTGTGGTGGATCCAATAGCAACACAACTGACAGCAGATAAAGTTTTTTAATGAACTTTATTGTAAAATTCAGCAGGTGGGTAAATGACAGTTATGTTCAGAATGTTCTGGTGAAGGCAGGTAACATTCGTGTTAACAGGGCAGTAAGTTGGCGAGAGTCTCTTAATTTGTATCTCCAGCAGGTAAGTAGACAGGTAAACTCAATGTTGTCAAAGCAGGAAGATGCCAAACAGCCACTGGAGAAGGCAAGCAGAGGAGCAGAAACCAAGAGGAACAGAGGCCAAGCTCAGGGTCAGGGACCGAAGGCTGACGCGTTCACTGGGGTTTCGATGAAGTGAGTGAGTCAAGGGCAAGCAGGATCAGCAAAAAGTAAGCGGTTGAGAGAAGAGTCTTGCATAAATGCGAAAGAACAATTTGGCAAGGACTGACTGAGCAGAGGAGGCTAGTGAGCCAGGTGTGTGTCAACTGACCTAATTTCTGCAGAGCAGCAGATGTGTGTGATTGCTCTGGAGCAACAGAGAGAGGTTGTGTGAGTGAGGATGACAGAATGAGCTGTGCTCAGGAATAAAGACTGTGACAATTTTCTCTATAAATCGATGTAATGCAATGTAATCTGTAAAGTAACTTGTAACAAAATCTCTGAAATAATTGAAATGGAGTAAAAAGTTTTTTTCTCTGAAATGTGGTGGAGAAGACATAGACAGTAGCGTGAAAACAATATTCAGCCAAAGCGAAAACAACGAACAAAAACTCATTTTAAGTTCAGAACTTGATTAAATGTACCCAGCGTCATTGCACCACTGGTTAAATGAATGTAACAGTTTATAGTGTAGATAAATAAATGAACTGATTGATTCTTCTCTTTCATTGTGTGGACTGATGACAACAGGAACCTGAATCAGATCTTTGACTACCAATACATGTGTGTGCGTGTGTGAGATCCTGCAGCAGCAGAGCATTTGCTTCTGTCTTGTCTTCGCTCTGACTCTGAGTCGGTGTCCTGTTACTGTTTCTGTCATCTGTTATGAGTCGCCCTCCCTCTGAGTCAGCACTCACTGAGCAGTGCCAGGCTGCCCATTCATACCACTGCCGCACCACTCATTTAAAATCACGTCATGAACCAGAGCAGACCAATCGGGGTTTTAAAGCTTACCAAAAACATAAAACTGTTCAATACAAAAAGTTATAAAGTGTTCTAAAGTGAATAAAAGTGAAGGTGTGTGGTGTATTTTTGTTTTTGACCTCATGTCCTCATGTGACCCTGAGACTGATCCGTATAATGGGAAGCCACCGTCTATTCTTAACATATATTTCTTTGAACATTGTGACCTTTGATCTGTGTTAGTCGAATCCGCCAAGGTTGCCATACCACATTCACAAAACTCACAGCAGCAAGTCAAGCTGTCTTACTATTTTTACATTAGTCACGTACACTTCCTCCCACAAACCAGCTGCACCCCTTTCTTGGCACCGAAAGATGGAGTAAGTCTGAGGACTGCAGTTACTCCGCTGGACAAGTGCGGCCATGTGTTGATCCAAAATGTCGTAGAATTTTTAGAAAAGCTCGTAGAAAAAGCAGATTTGCAGCATGGACACTTGCACTGAGTTTGTCTGTTGTGCGTTAAACATGACCTCCATCCACCTGTCACTGGTAGTGCTCAAAGAAAAGAATGAAGAGGAGGTTGTAAGAAGTCGTCACAGCAACCTTTGAGAAGGCGACACTTTGTTTTCTTCCTTTGGACTTTGTTTCACTCACAGCATGAAGGAGACTCGCGTATCTCGTTGGTATTTTGGTGGCATCTCCTCCAGCGCAGCTGCCTGTTTAACACACCCACTGGATTTAATTAAGGTAAAAAAAAAAATGAAGCTCATTAATTCTGTTTTCATTTAGGAAAATGATCCAGTTAGGTCTCATTGATTTTTGGCTTTGACCAGCAGCTCTGTGATCACTCTGTCAGTCGGTTGGTCCACAAAATTCCCCACTCTGCGGTGTAGTTTTCGCCCTACGACGCTGGAAATGGACATGAACGTCGTATGTGCGTGTGTGTGTGTGTGTGTGTGAGAACCTGTGTGCTTGTGTTTATGCCAATTGGGTAAAAGGGGGCGTGACAATGGGAGTGGCCTGTAACACTGGCGCATAACTTCTAAATGAATTCATGTAACATGGCCTTTGTCGAAACACACAAACATACACACACACACACACACACACACACACACACACACACACACACACAAACGCATGTACTCATTCACTGATCATAGCTTGCCCCGCACCTTCACTTTTGCCCCACCCCTTCCCTAACTCATGAACCGTTTGTCTAGGCTGTAGACTCTTCTGAGAGCCATCATTGTGGTAATTTTTTTTTCATCACTTTCTTTCTGATTACGTGATGCCTAAGACGACTGTAATGTTTTTCGCTGCTGGTCACAGCTATTGCAAATTTGCGCTTGTTCTGGGGTGTTTTTCAAATGTGTTAAAAAAAAATTATTCTTTAAACGTTTCTTTTCCTCTCTTTTTATTTCAGAATACCTTGATGTTTCATTGCAACAATTCAGTTTACCCGATTTCCTGTATTACCTTGATTTCAACAATCACTAGGCTTGCTTTGATACTTTAAAATGCATAAAATGTTGACAGAAACAGATCTACTTCTCCCGAGTTGTATTTTCTGCACTTTTCGTCCTGCTATTGAACTTATTTCTTGTCATTCAGCACCCTGACTCAATGTTTTTGGTGATGTTTAGTCTGTTTTTATCACCATAAGTGAAAATCCAATGGGTTTGCCTGATGTTGTTTCTTTTGAAAGAGAGATGACTACTGTCTTTTAACACATGTGCTGGCAGATGTTCTCATTCAAAATGTGACTGACCGCCTTTGTGCTCATTTCCAGGTGCACCTTCAGACACAGCAGGAGGTGAGAATGAGGATGATTGGGATGACCGTTAATGTGGTGCGGAGCGAAGGTTTTTTGGCTCTCTACAGCGGCCTCAGTGCGTCCGTCTGTCGGCAGGTGGAAAGCTACACACAGACAAATTAAATCCTTCACTCACTGCTCTTGTCCACAGAGGACATGTGGATCTATTTTTTTTCTTTCCTTTTTTTCTTCTAGATGACATATTCTTTGACAAGGTTCGCCATTTATGAGACTGTCAGGGACAAATTGAACAGAGAGAACAAAGGTCTGATGCCTTTCTACCAGAAAGTCCTGCTGGGTGCATTTGGAGGTTTGTGTTGGTACAGTATTTGGCCTTTTAGTTCATATTTTGTTTTGTTATTTAACAAGTGTTTTTTTTCAATAGGATTTGCAGGCGGTTTCATCGGGACCCCAGCTGACCTGGTGAATGTGCGGTGAGTTTGGTGGATACATTGATTATAATCAAGACAGAAATTTTGTGTTTTCTAAAAATGTGATGATATGACACTCAATTCTTTCGTCTTTGCCTTAGATTAAAAAAATATATAAATGCAATGCTTCTGTTTTTGCTCACATTTAGTTGAAGTAGAAGAGCTAAGACTTCTGTGCAAACAGCATATTTCTCTCAAACCCTTGGCACAGCTTTGTAAAAATCTGTGTTGTTGGCGTTGTGATTTCTCCGTTGTCAAGATAATCTATCCACTGGACAGGTTTGGCATATCATAATGCTGATTAGGCAGCATTATAATTACACAGGTGTTATTTGGGCTGCTTGCGGTGAAATGCCTTGTCCACACATACTTTTATAGCTTTTTCTCTTTGGCCTCTCGTCCACACACAAATGCAGTTTACGGTCACTAAGAATGTCATTCTTTCCTCATACGGGTGAATGAGGTATCAAAATGCGCAACAGAGGTCACAACATAATTCAACACTCCCACAACTCAGCTCCTGCTGCAAGCATCATTGGCATTAGCGTAGGAGGGGAACCACTGCAATGCAGAATGACCCAGAAGTTTCAGGAGCTCAAGAAGGATGGCAGTTATTGCTGCTCAGTTATTATAGGTCACATGGACCATGCCACCAAGCATTGAAATCATTAATTAAATAGCGACTTTAAAATCTACTCTAACATGAATTTGAGAGCAAAATATAGACTACACCTTTCTCCTGTCTTGTGTGTTACACTTGTGATTTTGCTTTTGTTGTATGCCCACACATATATGTGCATGAGTGTGCTTGCATTTAGAATAAGGAGGGCCAAACAAAAACATTTGCTCTGACACAAATCACAATGAGGTTGCTGCAGACCAGCACTGCAGGTTTTGGATGAGAACTGATCAGACCTATAGTTACAGTTAGTTTTTTTCAGGCTTGGCCTATTTGTTATATTGCTGCCTGCTGGTTTTCCATACTCATGACAGTGCCTCAGTTTTGATTTTTCATTTTCATTTGGATGGAAATATATTCAAAACAGTTTTTGTGATGATGTGAATGAGAGAGTCATAAAAAATACCAGCGTGCACTTGGATTTTAGGTCTGGAGTGTGCAGTTTTATTTCACTACACATTGCTAGAGTTCACATGGGAGCAGTCACAACCTGCTCTTTGACTTAAGGCCTTAACATACTTTCTGCATTGCATTTCCGCGGACTTGTCCGCTCGTGCCAACTGGGAAAGCAGTTTCATTCATACTACAAACAACGGTCTGTGCCAGTGATATGCAGCATGCAGATTGCAGCAGAATAAACAAAAGATAACAGGAGTTTTAGTGGCTGCACTTCCCTTTTTTCTTTGATCATTTTCAGCCAGACTGACGTTACTAATGTTGTAGCTATAACTAAACCTGTGTCATCCAGGCAGAGACAACAGGAGAAAAAAATAAATGTTCTGCAGACATAAAGGAGAGCACATTCTTACCTGAGTGGGACGTATTATATTCTTTTTTGTTGTTATTCTTGATGTTGAAAAAGATGAGAAATCTTTCAGTGTGAAATGTTGCCATGAACCAGTATATCTACAGTAAAACTAGTTATGTCAAAACATTGCTTTATTAACACAGGTGAAAGAGCATGTGCAGTTGGTTAGCAGTCTAAGTGGTCAAAAATTTGGGGCATAACGCAGACGTCCACAGAGGGGTCCGCGTGGATCCTAGTGGACATGGGTTCATGATTATCTTTACGTCACGCATACCAGAGCGGACCCATGCGGACGTGTAAAGTATGAACCAGGCTTTACTGTGCACTGCAATAGGCTATTGAACTGCTGTTGGGATGGATAATATGCTGCTCAAATCTCATATTAAAAAACAAAGTTTTGCACCTAAACAAAAAATTAAACAAGACTGGTGTAGTTCTACTTAAAACGTAGTTCCCTCTCTTTTAAATTTTCATTTATAGCAATTACCAACTAATTCTGCAGTGTGAAATTCAGGACATTGTTGATGTTAGATTTAGGTTTGACATCACTAACCAAGAAAAACTTTTATCCTGTCAAGTTTGAAAAACAAATTCAGCTGAATTCAATAGCAAGGTAATTACTATAAAGACAACCCTGTCATCCTGACAAATAATTGTATTCAAATATTTTAATCTCTTGTCCACACAGAATGCAGAATGACGTCAAGCTGCCGGTGGAACTCAGGAGGAAGTAAGTAAAACTTAAAAAGATGGAAAAATATCCTGCACAGATTGTGCATGAAAAACTGTCTTTGATCCCTTGCAAATCAACAATGTTTTTTTTTTTTTTTTTGTCCAGTTACGCTCATGCTCTGGATGGGCTATTACGTGTTTGGAAAGAGGGTAAGATTCCTAAAACGTGTTCTTACTTTACATGAGCTGAACTTTCTTTATTGATATGCTGCACAGCAAAAATGCTGAAAATCAACTTGAGAGCATCTTTTTAGTTGCCCAAAAAGAAATATTTACAACATGTCCAACAAGATAAAAGTGTGAAAATGTTTCTCAGAACAACAAATGCTAATGATTAGGTTTCCTTTACTCCATGTGTAGGCATTTGCTATATTTGTGACATATATAGTTGGTTAAGTTTTTACTCCCACCTGTTAAGTGTAAGAGCAAAACTTTCATACATTGCCAATTTTTCCTTCATATGTTCTCCTTTCTGCTGTTTTAGAGGGAGTGAGGAAATTGTTCCGTGGGGCCACGATGGCGTCTGCCAGAGGTGCACTGGTCACTGTTGGACAGGTAAACTATTACAGAGCAACTAGGGCTTGAAAAGCATTTTTATTTGCCAGCAACAGCAACCACATAAATTTATTTTAAGTTTCACTATGCCACCTTTAAAGCAATACTGTGACTGTTCTGCATTAAAATTTCAAAAAATGACAGAACCAATGTTATATATTGTTGAGTTGTTACTAACAATATTCCAAATCTTTCTATCAATTTTCAAACACAGAGAAGTGATTATTTTTAATAAAAGTAACAAACTGTTTCATTTGGTCAGTGATTAGGCTTGCTGCTGTAGTCAGTGTTCCTGGTGTTACATGGTGTCACACAGTGGTGAAGCATACACCAATTACATTAATTGCCCAATGGCTCTACCCTCATTTTGCCCTTTTTAAAAAAAACAGTACCTTCTAATGGACAGATTCTGGAATTACATCCTGCTGCAGGTGTCTAGCCGGATCCGTATAGCAGCAGCAGCGAGGCCAGCAGCGAGGCCAGCAGCTGACTCACAGCACAGAGTTGCTCAATACACAGTGACATTTTACTTATAACGAGAGGAAGGAGAGTTGACCAGTAGGATAATGGAGGAGGATTAGTTGTCAAAGCAAAACACAAAAAGCCCCTAGGTTACTTCAGAATATTTTGCACGCAAATAGAGAACTTGATAACTTGAATGAATGAAAAGCAGTCTGTTAGCTCACCTGTCGCAGCTGCAGCTCTTCATGTAACAGCTCCTTCTTGTTCCATTACTTTCACAGACGGTATAAAACTACCCCCAGACATATTTAAAATTGATTCGCTATCAGCAAATGCTGAGAATGACTGTGTCACTACGTTTAATGTTGGTGCAGCATTTCCTAGATGGAGAGAGCTTTGTAACAAGCTAGGATTACAAAGGAACTCTGATCTTGCATGTGTTCTTATGTTACTAGACAGGTAAGTGAACACTCTCCCGCTCTACTGCTGCACCGAATGTGCCACTCACAGAACGCTGTCTGTCTGTGAGACACTTCTGATGGATTTTCATCTGGTATGGTGTGATAAAGGCACCAGCTACCATGATTCCACGCTACTTAATGACATCGTTAAACGCCTTCTTTTATTACTGTTTCAATCAAGAGCCCCCTAGTGATAGAAATTGCATATAGTGCATTTAATCAGGCTTATGAATAAAGGAGACAGATCTCCTGATCCAAGTGAAAGCCATTTGCAAGGGCTAACATTAATATAAGAAGTACTTTAAATCCAATGTTGATATTCTTAGTGTTTGTGAGGGCACAAAGGAGCAAAAAAAAAGCGCATTGCTCATCTCGACTATAAAACCAAAAACAAGCTACATGGTGCACCTTTAAAAGCGAAAGTTATTTCAACCATTTCTCTTTCAGCTCAACATTATTGTAAGGTTAATGTTCCATTTAATGCCTTTATTTTCATTGTACAACTGTGCAACCAAATGAAGTTTCTCCATTGGTAAATTCACAGAAATCACATTACAAGCAGACACATAAAAGAGAGTATAGTGTGTGCATTTTGCCCCTGCAGCTGTCCTGCTATGACCAGTCCAAGCAGTTGTTTCTGAACACTGGTTACCTGACTGACAACATCCTCACACACTTCCTGGCCAGTGTTTTTGCAGTAAGTGACCCACCTCTGTCACTGTTAGTTTATCATCCCCACATCTTTTAAAATAAGACACTCTATCTCCTCTTCTTCACTCTCTTCTCTTCTCCACAGGGGGGATGTGCCACAATCCTGTGCCAACCACTTGATGTGGTTAAAACAAGGCTCATGAATTCAAAACTGGAATATGGGGTGTGTTTGTGCACCATACCATGTGTTGCCATGTGATTTAAATTTACTGGACAGCAGTGCTGGGTTTACCTGGGGCATCTCTCTGACATGTATGTTTTATTCATGGGCCGTGGAGGATTACACAGTTTGACATGTCTTAGCATTGTGTTTCCTTGTTGCAGGGTGTCTTCCACTGTCTAACAGAAACAGCAAAGCTGGGCCCGAAGGCATTTTATAAGGTTGGTGTCACCTTCAAGACGTGATGATTTACACTTGCTCCTTCTAGCTAGAAATATTACTCTGTATTTTCATTGTGTACATGCTGCTGTGGTTTCTTTTCACTTGCTAAAAATAGTGATTTGATTTGTGAACAGGGTCTCGTTCCTGCAGGCATCCGTCTTATCCCTCAAACAGTCTTCACCTTCATATTCCTGGAACAACTGAGGCGGCATTTTGGTATACTGGTTGTCACCTGAGAGAAATGAAGTGATTCTTCAAGGTTGTATTTGCCAGCCTTTACAGTTTCAGTTTTATAACCTCCTTATTGATGCTATCATCACAAATCCACCTTAGCAGGAATTACTAGCAAGAACCAACCAAGAACAATTCATAACACAGAATATTTTCTGTGTGCCCCACATCAGTCCATCATTGTGGTCCATTACCCATATTTAGGGAGAAACTGCCTTTATATTTACAATATTTAACATTTCCACAGTAAAATGTCTGAAAATGAGTATTTATTTGTTATATATTGTGTTGAGTTGTGTGGCTCAACACAATATATGTGGCCAAATGTTTCCAACGATGTTTAAACCCTAATTTTATTCAAGGTCCTGGTGCGTTTCATTTTGTCTCCTGTTGCTATTTCCCAGGAAAATACAGTCAGTGAGTGAGGAAAGAAGTCTGTAAACATGACTCATTACAATGTGAATAAAACTCTAATAACTTATTTGTGAACATTTCTTCCTGCAATTGTGTCTGTTTAACAATAAAATAGGCTAATTCATTGATCCCATGCTACTTCAGAACGTTATTAAACTAAGTCTTTTGTTTTCATTGATTTGATAGAGAGACCTCTAGTGGCAGAAAATATATATTGTGCTTTTAAAGCTGATGTAAATGGATAAATCCAGGCCTTCTTTGGGTGTAGCATTGAAAAAGGTTTCTATATTAATAATTTACTGTTTACTGTTTGTAATGATGCCAATGTTGAGCACATCTGTCCTAGACAATTACTAGTGACTTTGTCTAAAACTAGATTGTTCATTTTATATTGTGGACAGTGTTTTCATGTTTGTGGAGTCTCTTACACATTTTTGGATGTAAAGAGTCAAGATAACTTTGTTGATCCCTGAGAGAACATTAATGTTTTAAATCCATTTATGGAGTGCACTAATGAAAAATGCTGTAACTGATGTAATTAATTGATTAAAAATGACTTCTCTTTGTCTGCTTATGGCTAATTTGTCTCTCTGCTGAGCTTCTGTCAGTCTGAGCTCTGTTATGCTGTCTGTCAAGTCCCCTCTTCTCTTCGGGCTTAAACTGACAGGTTCAGCATGTTTTAGCGTTAACAATGGCTCCCATTTAGGAACACTCAGATACAATATGACTGCGATTTTGTGAGGAAAGTGAGCAGGCTTTTAAAACAGGGGGCTTGTGAAACAATGTTCATCTAATGATACTTTTTAGACTCTGAAATTCTGGGAAAGCATTTGTAAGTGTTGATGCAGCGGCAGTATGTGGGTTTGTGGCTTTACCATTTTTTTTATTTTTTTCCTCCAGGTTTTATTTTCCAAGTGACACCTTTTATGGTTATGTGTAATCCATCATGTTCAGCTTTAAAGGACACCTGATATTTTTCCATGTCCAAAGTTTACTTTTGTCTATATCGATGTCAGAATATGAGTGATGTAGTTTTCTTCAGGGTCAAACTCTTCTTTGGATGCTTCTTTCCATGATGTAAAAGTAGAAAAAAAAGACAGATTAACTTACTTTCCCTTTTAAACTACAATTTTCAGCAAAAGAATATGTCAAAATCAGCTCATTTGATAGATAATAGGAATACAGTGTGGGACTCTCAAGTTGCTTAATGGACATGCTGCATAACTCTGTTATACCTGTGCAAAAAGTCATCTAATGGCAAGATAGTTATCATCTGTGTTGCCATGGAGCTCACCAAAAGAGCAGCATGATTACATAAGTTGGTAATGGCACATAATGCAGCATATAAGCACAGTATGTCTGGCTCTGTCTCCTTTTGTCAGCGTACATCCTGCTTTACTTGGTGTAGCCACAGACACAGGTTTGTAGTTTCCTCTTTATCGGGCACTCTATCACTGATAGAATACAAACTGAGCAGTGTGCTGGAAAACATCCATTAAGGATATGGCTGGTAATGTTAATGATGCAAACACACACATAGGCAGAGGTACGTACCAGCCATTCCCCTCAAAATCATCTGAATATCTTTCAGTGGCTGAGAAGGTCTTATCAACCAGAGCGCATTCCTCTCTCACAGAGAAACATGGCAGCACAAATACACGACCACAGAGAGTGTTGTTGACAGCTGATTGATGAAAAACATGCAAAGGTTAAGCATTCGGTTCATGGTGTTGAGACAGGAGCTGGGTTTCTGTTCCACAGTTTTCGCCAGTACATTACAGAGTTTTTGTGACTTTTAAGGTTTTCCCAAATTTATCTTTTGAGAAATGTTATTATAAAGAATATCTTGCTTCAAATATAACACTAGATGTTATAAAGCTAACTATTGCAAATACTTCTTTACAAGCTGCTATTTGTGTCAGGATCAGTCCATGCAATTTTAAGCTACATCCTTTTTAGATAAATGACTTATGAGTTATAAGATAAATGATATAAATGAATAAAATCCTTTTACTATTCAGGCTGACATCTCTTAAAAGAATAATGAGAGTCTGTTGAGAAAGTTAACATTTTTAAACTTCTGCATCACATAAAAGAATTTTTTAAAAAAAGTGTCATTCCTCAATGTTTCCCATCCATGTTTATCAATGTATACATTGAAAATAATTTGCATCCATGTTTAAAACCTATTTGGTCACAGAATTTGTGAAGTTCAGCTCAGGTTTAATAAACCTGTATTATGCATCTGTCAAAGATAATCCAACAAAACATTAATTTACATCCTAAAGGCCTTTTCATTTGTAATTTGTTTAAAGTAAATATTATTATTATTATTAAAAAAAAAACATGCAAAAAAAAAAAGAAACCCCTGTGGTAAGCTATAGGGTTGGCTGTAGGTTAAACAGCGATACAGAAGAATTAACAGTTTGATCTTTAATTTTTATTATCATACACAAAACAATAGGACTAACTTGCTCTAAACTGCATTGTTTCAACAATGTTATTCTATTTTAAAATCTTCTACACCGATCCAAAATTCATAAGGATGCTTTTCTGCTGAGGAAAAGCAGCCTCAGTCTTTTAGCACATTTTCATATGTGGCCATCAAGCATAAACTTACGATTCCTCTGCAAATTACTCAGTTAAATAGATTAAAAAGCCAGCCAACTAACTCATAAAGCTAATACTTGCTTAATTAGCCACAGCTGATAAAACTGCTGTGAACAGCTGCCATTTCAGATGACACATGATCAAATAAGCAACCAAAGAATTTTGAGTGGTAAATTTGCCACCACTGTCATTGTAAACATCATATGTGGTGCAAGAATGCATATTTTGATGGGCTTTGCAAAAGTAACCTGACAAAGTCAACGGAGATCCAATCTAATCATTCCCAGAGGCCAGGATGGAACAATTTCCATTCATGAATTCCTGCCTTTGTGTGGCTGGAGAAGATTTTTTATTTGCTTTTTAAATCTCCATGACTGCAAGATCTTTACTTTTGCAGAAGCTGTCACCAGCAGTCGGCCAGTCCTGACAGTTGACAGCACTTTCATCCAACGTTTAAATGGGCTTCAAAATAAATTCAGAAAATCTGTGACACAAAATTGTTACATAAACAAAAATATAACTGATCTTAGGTTTTAACTTGATGATACCTCTTTACAGTGCCTCTCTTTAAAAATATTTTCTTGTCCATTTCTCACTGGGTGGTTCAGCGCTCAGAATTGAGAGAATGAATGATGGTTTCACATTGTGGAAAAGTTTGTGGGATGGAGAGTGGGAGCCAGGTTTTTCTCTCGAGGTCTCACTGCCGAGATGGGCCTACGTGCTTCATTTCTCTCCTCTCATACTCCAGCTCTTTACAGACAGCCAAAGCAGTAATCTTCACACAGACAGAGACTAAAGCCAAAGGGATGGATGTCACAAAGACCTTGTAAGAAAGATAGTTGAGTGTTGTGACTGGCAAACAGAGCGTCAATCTGATTTTAGCATTTGATCCAGAACCAAGCAAGAAAAAAACTTGATTATTCTGTTCTGCTGCACATCAAAACTGTGTTTTATGCAGCTATTGTGTTTGTACATTTAACACTATCCTTTAAACTGGGAACTATTCCAAATGACAAACAAAAGATGTAAAATTGTTCATTTATCTGTGTTCTCTTTTTGCATCACAATTCCTCTAGTTGTGAAGCATAGCTAATGAGCTCTTTCAATCTGACAGCTAAATTATGGTGCACATTCAGGCCAGTGGGAAGAAAAAGGAAAACAAAAGGCTGTTACCCCCTGGTATTACTGCTAATGATAATGAGGAAGATGAGAGAAAAAGTAGGTTGTGTTCTCAGTGAGAACTTGAACAGATCATCGGTGAGGAAGATGCAAGGCATTAGTCAGGGACATCAGACATGTTTTGCAGGATTTGTTATTTTGGTTTTAAAAAGACTAACAAAGGGCATTAAGCCCGCTGCATTTCCTTTACCCAGTCTTGTTAGAAAGGTCAGACATGACTCCTGCAGCCACAGCTGCAGTAATGGAGACATGTGTTATATACAAACGTTCAAGGTCCATTTCCCCTGTCAGAGCAGTTCAGTGTTTGCTTTAATTTCAGTCCATTTTGGCTTGTGCAACAGGAAGTGAAGTTACAAAACAAAAATGATGACTGGAAAGGCGGGGTTTGCATTCATCACAGTGCTTAATAACATCAGTGGACATACAGAAGCTATTAGTAGACCAAGATAATCATATTGCTTATCCAGTCGATACAGCCCTGACACTGAGTCAGCAACAGTGAACCCTGCCACCTCTGGCTTTCCTATAGTAACAATAGTGAAAAGATCTCAGTGAGAAATGAAAACCCCCAAATAGGCGCAGTTCTCATGATGTAATCCACTTTTTCTGCTCCACATTTCACTTGAGATTACGTGAAAAGTTGTGATAAACAGCAAAGTTCACTCATGCAGATCTGCAGCTCCTCTGACTGGGGAGGTTATTTGTTTGTCCTCAGGAGATTTGCCGTTATACTGTATAAAGCTCAACATTAGAGTTTCAAATAATCACATGCATTTCTTCAGCTTTCCTGCAAGGTAGCAAACATGATAATTTCCAGAATACACTTTGTTCACTGCTGTATTTCTGTACACATGGATAGCCTACATTTACAGCTATATTTACCCTGTAGGATATGATGGAAGAAAAATAATACAGCTGTTGCAACATCAGTCTATTAAACTCTTTAACATTGTTAAAGTGAAATGATTAATGAGCTGATAACTTAACAATCTTACACATGTTCATACACATGAATGAGTTGCAGATGTCTGACACTGGCATCCAGCTTTTATTGCCATAGTAATAACCAGGAGACAGCTGCTTAAAGATTAAATGTTGTTTGCTTTGCCCATGAATTTTAGTCTTGGCCACTTCCTCAGCCCCTGTTTAAAATAATTTGGTGTTGAACTGGAAGCTTTCATAATAATTGATGGGACTTGATCTCCGGACTGCACAGTGAGTGTTGAGGCTCACTCTGGTTGGTTCCAGCGGCTGGTTATTTTGGAGAGAGCTGAGACATCGGCTCTGAACATTGTGTACCGACAGTGTGGTCAGCCGTTCTTCCCTCAGCAGTTTTTTTCTACCTCCTACCCAAATGTTGGAGGACTTTCCCTCTCCCTCAGAGTGTATCTCCAAGTCTCTGTGATCACACTGTACTTCCATCTAGGAAAAGAAATAAAGTTGCACAAGTATGCATCTGCGCATGAGAGTGATAATGAGAAACCCTGGCTTCAGAATCAAAATGTACATTATGTTCATTTCCCCAATTATTCATGGGTTTATTTACTGGCAGGACAGCTCATGGATAGTAACCACATGGCAAACCAAACCCAAAGGCTGACATTTCAACACTTCTGAGTGGACCACTTAAAGTCTCTTTAAGACTTTGCTTTCAACTGCATTTTTATGCAACAATTGTAAATGGAAACGGCAACTAAATAAGTGGAAGATTACCTAAGTGCTGGACTGTACCAAAACCTGTGGTTTGTGTTGGAAAATCTCATGAACAGTTTATAGAAATGGGCCATAACCATTTTCAAAGCTTGGGCCCTGATCCCTTTGGGGGCCAGATGGGATACCAGGGGGGGCCTCAGAAAATTGGAGGAAAGATTAGGGAGGAGAAACCCACAAAGCAATAATAAAAAAAAGAGATAATAATAATAATAAAAGTGTAGTATTGTTTTTTTTATGATTAAAAATTTAATTTGTGATAATGACATATTGAAACCTAATTTGTGATGCCCATTTTTCTAATCCATTCAAAGTCAGTCAAACCATCATTCATCACGACATATGCTGCACATGTTGACTTGGTGCCACAAAGCTGCTCTCTCCAAGAGGCAGAGCAGAGCAGGAAGTGCTAACTCACAAAAATGGACACATTTTTGACAAGTAAAAGAGCTACGAGCAGATCAACATCCCCGCTGACAAAAGCTCAGCTTAAAAAAATCTGATGATTTCCTGGCCAAATAAAACTCACAAGTATGAGGCAAGCAGCACTTTTTAAAAAAAAAAAACATTTGCTACAGTCAGAACTTTGGGGGAGGGGTGTGTGTGTGTGTGTGTGTGTGTGTGTGGGGGGGGGGGGGGGGGTG
>JAQLOL010000009.1:9878365-9889477 GCA_029783665.1 Naso thynnoides | reverse complement strand
TTAGAGCCTGGGGCATTGGGGTCTTTCCCTGGAAAAAAAAATAAAATAAAGATGCAATTTTCTGCAATTCAACACATAAGTCTATTTTATATTCAAAGACTTTGGGGAGGTTATTTTAAAACATCATCACTTTTTGTGTTTCATTAATCTCCTACTTAATAATTAGTGTAAATAAATACTGCATATTTATTTAGAGACTTTCATGTCAGTTATTTGTGCTTTTGTGGTTATTGGATACAACACTAACTTACTCACTCACTTCTACACGGCTGCCACTTCTCTTAAAAGGGCTTTTCAATAAAAGTGAAAACTTTTCAAGACAAACACTAAATCCTGTTTGCTTCATCTAAACATTTTAAGAGGCATATATTCACATACAAAGACTATATCCACACTGCAGATTAATTTAGAGAACACCAGCAATAAATCCACAGATGAAAGAAACCTGCCTACGTGGTGGCTACATTTTAATCTTCAAACTAAATGAAAAAACTTGCAGACTGAACAACTAGCAGGCCAGAGGCAGGGGTGGACTGGGACAAAAAAACAGCCCTAGCGTTTTTGGCCCAGACCTGCTCACTACATAATTGGTTGACACCACCTTCAAGTACGCCATTCTTGCAGCCCCCGTAATCATGCATAACACGGAGAAGAGTCATATTTCTTGATCACAGCTAACGAAAAAAGCAGAGTTGTGAACACAAGGGCTAAAACTGACAGCTATACATGTATAATAGAATGAAAAGGGGGGTTTTCTGTTCAAAGATTTTAAGTCATCTTCAGAGACTGGCCCACATTGGGCCACCAGGCCAGTGCCCGGTATGCCAGATGGCCAGTCTACCCCTGGCCAAAGGGCTAAACAACCACACTGAGAGGGAAATTAACTTTCGCTGGTATCAGCTGACTAGCTTGCAAAGCAAACAAATGCAATGAGGTGTGTATAACTAATTGCATTTCATTTTTACACATTTGAATAAAGGAATAAATGCTCTACCAACCACTTCAATATCAGCAGCAGCAGCGCTGCAGCATAACCAACTCAGCATGCACGACAGAGTGATTGAATGCCTACTGATGATGTGTTGGTTGCGAGCGAGCTGGCTCTTTGATGTGAATGATGAGATCTGGCCTTTTCTGTCAAAGTGCCTGTCACTTGTACCTGTTGCACAGCTTTAGGAAGAGACCAATACCACAGGAGAAGAATGTGTGTGGCTTTCCAAGGTAGGATCTATAAATGAAAATATTCAAAATCCAGAAATCCAAATCCAGATTGTTTGAATGGTCATGACACCATGGTACTGTCAATAAGTTCTTAGAGATAACTTGTAAAAGGGGACCCTGCCTGTTGACTAATGTCATTTTGTGGCCTTTGAGGGAAAAGTTTGAGAACCTCTGACCTATAACATGCAAAATATAGTTCTTTAATGCTTTTATGTCCTCCAGACAAATATGCGACAATAGGATTAAACTTAAATCATTCAGTCCAAATAATCTTTTATATGGATAAAGTCATGTCACAAACATGATCCTCTGGATTCTGAAGGTTCAATAAAAATTTGAGAACAAAAATGCAAACCAGTCATTGGAAGAAATGTTGGCAAACTTAACATGTCTTAAAATGTTTATTTCTTTACATTGATATTTACTTTTTTTTACATTTTGATTTTAGAGGTTATGTCATGGCAACACTATGGCTAAGGTCTGCTTAGGTTTATACACACAAACCAATTGGTCGGCATTAGGAAAAGATAATGACTGGGCTTAAAACGCCCATTTTTAAGCCCAGATTTAAGCCTAGCCACAAACACGGCTAGAAAATATCCCGGCATCTTGTTAAAAATACTGACCACAAACGGTTGAAACAGGAAGCTGAGGGGCCTCAAACAATAGTCTACTGCGTTCTCACATAGTCACAAAGTCAATTAATGTACATTTAATCCGAACTAATGCAAAATACAGGGGTTTGCAGGAACGTATTGTGCAAATATTTTATTTTGATGTCCGGGCTGAAAAATGTTTGCCCCTGCCAAGGTCAAGGTTCAAGAAGTAAATATACCTGTTGTGATTATAAATGACTGTTAATATGATTAATTGTTCAGTGTAGATGGAAGTGGAGTTGCTGATAAGAAACTCTGCATCTACTCAAGCAGTTGAAAGATCTCTGATTTCCGCTTTGTTTCATCATCACTTTTGTTATTAGTCCGAACACATTCAGTCTTAGATAAATGAGATTGTTTCTGTATTTCCTCTTAATTTGCAGCAACATGGCAGTTTTAATGGTGCATGAAATGACAGAATACCAACACAAATTTCTGTAACATATCAGACAATGCAGTATGAGTTTAATGTGAATGGCTTTTATTTTTATCTCTGTCCTTTGTTAAAGGCTAAGTGGTAACAAACACAGCAGTGTTCCCCTTCACTTAAGCCTTGTTTGTTGTAAACTGGCCTGACATTTAGTCCAAATAGATCTCTAAAATAAAGTCACGTTTTCCAGCCTCTGCCTGCGTCTAACTCAGTTTAATGTTTTGCATGAATGTGCCTGGGGACAGTTCCTTATCCATTAACACATGAGAACAGTCAAATATTGTTTTGTGGCCAATAATGCTTTCATTTCCTTTCATTGTATGTTTTGCCTCTGTGCCCAAATTGACTTGATTTAAAATAAACGGCAGATTCGCCTATAAATGCATATGTCAGTTGATGGAAAAACACCTGACATAGCTAAAACGTTCTTTTGGACGCACATGGAACTGCTTTTTTGATGTTTTTAATCTCGTCATTGCAAACCTAATATGAGTCCTCCATTTAACAGCGGAAGAACAGCGTTAGAGGGATATTGTTTTGCTCTCACCTTGGCCTCTGATATAGAAGCCGCCCTGAATGTGGCGGATGTTGGTCATTAGACGAGCCGTCTGTCATCAGTGAGGGACAGAACATTTTCTGCCAAAGTGTGAGGAGTCAGGAGGTCACAGCACTTTGTGTCGTGAGACATACTGAGCTGCAAGACACAGGTGAGGGCTAATTTTAGTGTCAAATTATTCTGCATCCATTAGTGCACTTATTCAGATATTGCACTTTACTCTTATGCAACTTCACACTTTCGTCCCAGAGAAATATTGTACCTTTCACTACATTTATCTGCCTGTTATAGTTACTAGTTATTCTTAGATTAAGATCTCAGTAATGAGCTTATAAAATATGATGCATTAAAGGCCTAAAATATTGACACTTCTGTATTCATTTTGTTGTCCCGATCTAAAAGTCAACATCAAGTTCCAAACATTATTTGATTTAGAAAAACCTAAAGTTTCAGTTTTACAATTTAAGTCCAGATTTTTTTTTTCATTTTTGTATAAAAAAGAATACATTTTTTTGAAGCATCAGTAATAATGTGGTATGTTTTGTTGTTGTTGCTGCTGCTGATTTTTAACTGTAAACTCAGTTAAACCTCAGATTTTGAAAAAAAAAAATCAGAAAAATGTACTTTGATGTTTTAAGGCTTCTAAATATTTTTTTTTTCCTTAGGTCACAGCCATTCGTTAAAACATTATCCTCAGCGTATGTCAGTGAAAAAACATGGTATCTTATTTTTTTACTGTTATATTTACCATGTAGATGCGTCCAAAAAAGTTCAGAGCTGTTAATTATTCACTTCCCAGACAGGAAATAAAGCTCTTGGCCCAATACACTTCCAGATCTACACTAATTCTGGCTGCGATCCTCCTAGTTGGATGAGAGTCAGGAAGATTTTCTGTGCTTGCTCCAGCATTGTTCCAAATGTGGAGGCTCATGTACCATCTGACAGTCACACATAGCGTTAACTAATCCAGAAAAAAACAGGTGTCCCAAGTCTTTGTTACAAAATTTGCTACCTGTGTTTGGTGTAAACTTCCATCAGAAATGTAAGTATAATCAAGTACAATCTGTAACAATATAATACCTGATTTATCAAAAAGAGCAAGGAGAGGGAAAATAACATAAACAGTGGACCAATAGTATGCCAATATGCAAGAGCCTGTCAAGGCACATGTATACACATGAAAAGGCTCATAAATAGCCATAAAATTGTGAACATCACTGAAGCCCACACAGTCCACTCAGGACTGAGTACCTCTTCCACCTGTGTCCCTTTTATCTTCCTTTTCCCCTCTCATGCGCTCTCTCCAGTTGTGTTCTCTTTTTCAAACTAATGTAATCGACCACCATCTAAGAGCATATCTTCAAATAAAAGATGTGTTTTTGCATTTAAATGGTGCAAGTTATTGTCTTGTTTGATTTGCAACTCATGTTTGATCTTGACGGTTGAACCAGTGAGGTGCACTTTGTGCTGCGTTGCAGCCAGACGTGGCCAAAAAAGGAATGAAAGAACGTAATGTGCTCTGTGTGTGAATGTTTCACACCACAGTCTCTTGATGACAGTCATTGAGATGCAGGAGTGGCAAGAAAAGAGGAGCCTGATTGCATTTGCAGCAGAACATCATGCGCTCCCATCGCTGAGGTTATTTGCATTTTATGTCCAATGATTCTCAAATGGAAATGTCTCGGGGGAAAGAATGGAACAGGTAAATGATCCTGAGAAATGACACTGGAGAGTTGTGTCAGGGCCTGATTTAGAACATTGCTTATCAGGTGCAGCCAGTGAAACGTGATTATAACCAACTACCAGACAACAACTTGAGCTCTGCATATGCAATCATGCCATTGTTCTGTCTGCATGCAGCATCTCACATGGCTTCAAAGCTCCCGGTGAAAATACTGCCACATCATCACATAAATAGGCCCATTATCCTACTCTACAGAGGACAACAAGCCTCTAAAATCTCTAATTGAATAATTATATTGTTGAGATTCACTCCCACAACAACATTTGAACAGGGATGAGTGAAAATGTCACAACCATAAATAAAAGCCTGTTTGTGTGCGAATGTAGGCGTGTGCGACTGCTCCAGGTTGTGAATGTGAAACTTTGCTCCCGTAGTTAAAGAATCTGTCCCGAAAGTGTGTGTGTGGACCTTCAAGCCCTGGATAAGGATTCCCAGCAGGCACCAAAGTTTGTGTGTGGTGTAGTAAGATGAAGTACAGACAGGAGACACAGCCTTAGCTTGAGAGGAATGTGAAGCATGTGAGGGCAGACAAAAAGCAGAAATATGTTTCTATGCTACTGTGCAGATGGATCATACATCCATTCATTATTTATAACTGCTTTTCCTTTGCAGGGTCTAATCTATCTAAAATTTGTGAACCCTGGACAGCACCAAAGTTCATCACAGCTTTGACACATAAACACAAACAACCACTCACTCATCCACACCTGTAGGCAATTTAGAGCCACCAGTTAACCCTCATGTCTTTGTACTATGACAAACTTCACACAGAAAGGCCCCGTGGATCTGAGTGATCATACAAACACATTTTACACTGTGCTGCTGTTCATTCTGAATGACCTTTTCAGGGCTGTTGTGTTTAACATCCTTCCTGTGGTCAAAGTACTCATTTCCTTCCAGAATTGGTTCAATCTAGTTGATCAAATATTGGAATGAATGTGAAAAACGGCAACCAGGAGTTACATTTGGACAGCAATGTCTGTCTGTCCTTCAGTTCAACATTTAAGTCAAGTGAAATGTCTCAACAACTACATGAAGGATTGAATTTTCATGCAAACCTGTATAGCATTCATAGATTGGATTAGATTAGATTTAGGTTTATTTGTCCTTTGTAAGGAAAATTGCTTCCACCTTCCATACAGCCTCAGAATACACAAATACGTCAAACTGGACAGAATACATCAAATACCATACACCAACTACCAGCACATTTCCATACTCTATATACACAATCACAAACCGTATGGGGAGTCTTCACAGCAGAGCATGTGCCGAGCCATTGCATTGAATCAACTTCAGGTAACATTGTCGTACCACCATGAGGTTGACATTTACTGTTTTGTACAAAAAATTTCAGGAACTTCCAGATGTACAGTCATGAAATTCTACACAGACAAACACGTTCCCCTCCAGATGAATTATTATAGCTTTGGTAAAACCCTGATTTTTCCTCCAGCACCATCATCCACTCACAAAAATCACACCCAGCATCATCTGCAGCCTACTTTTTGTTTAGTGGTAATTAGCAGCAGTCAAGCAGTCAACACAACAATGAACACAGTGATGATGATTAAACCTGCTAAACATTGCATTTTATTGTAGTCATGTTAGCATTTTGCTTAAACCAACGCAGTGCCTTAGAACAGCCTCACAGAGCCGCTACAGCAGCACGGATGTAGAGTTAGAAAAATTTTTAAAAGAATGGACACCAGTTAAGCTAAAATATAGTATGTCTATATGTTGGACGCATTTGCATTTAGTTCATATAATTGATATACACTAATCATTGATACACATCAGGTTTGTAAAGTTTCAGAAACACAAATCTTTACTTGGCCCATCAAACTCAGGGCTAATGTAAATTTTATGCTAATGAATGCAGTTACACAGAGTGCAGAAAAGTCTGCCAAGTAAATCAGTTTTGCGTCTTTCATTTTATGTTCCCAGATGCTATTAAGTGTGCTCTTCTGAATTTGAATTCTCTCTCATTTAAATAATGCATAATTATGAAAGACATTGGAAAAGCCTGTTTTCAATCACACTGCTTGCATGTGGAGAAACAGGAAACACCCATCAACTCTCGACTAATCATGCTGCCGCTGCCCTGGCTGCTCCGCTGGTGTTTTCATCAGTGCAGCGTGTTAGTATTAATGGGTAGTGGGCAAAGCACATTACAGTGTCCACCACAAGGCAAAAAGATTAATTACATCTCAGCAGCAACCTTCTCACCTCCACGTTTTCCCCCAGTTAGTTGTCATGCACGCTTTTTAATGGAAACACACATAATCAAACAGAGCCTGCAGTTGACAGGGCAATCATCTCATCAAGGGATGAGGCCGGTGCCATGGCACAACCCGCATCGTTAACACTGGAGCATGGAGGGGAAAACAGACCAGACAAAATAGTGCTGGATTATCATTTTAACTAAACGGCTTGCTGATGTTTTGAAGTGGTGGATGAGGGTTTTAGAACATATTGTCTTTGACCTTTATGTGTGTAGTGAAATGCAGATGAGGATGTCTGAGCTATCTATGGATGTTTGGAAAAATGAAAAGGTCACATTTCTGCTTGACTTTTTGTGGCATGTTGTATGTGGTTGTCATATGCTTTGTATGCCATTATAAAAGTTTCTGCATTCAAGCTCCTTATTAGTAATAGTATTTTAAAAAGGGAATTGTGTTTCTTTATTTCTGTGTTGTTGTTTTTTTTTCCCTCATTACTGCATGCTGTTTGAATACATAAAACAACACTATCAAATTATTTTCACTCTTATGCACGGTGCAAGTAACTGCAGGCAATTTTTTTTCTCGCCAAAACTAAACAATCAACAAAAGAGGTCAAGGCTAACACAAGCAGGCAGTTCACTTTGAAACTCTGTTTTAATTATTCTTAGGAGAGAATAAAATGTAAAGACTTTGGGAGAAAAGAAACTGCAAAATAAAGGTGATAACAAAGTTTTCTTGAATTCCTGCTGCTTCATTTTGCGAAGGAAACAAAAAGAGGGGGAAGCTGAATGAAAAAGGAAAAGGAGAAATACAGAAAGTTCCATCAGCTGAGCTGGACTGGAAAAACTGCACCAAACGTAATAATTTAAAATTTGCAATATTAAAAATATCTTCTGCATTTCCTGCCCTGGACATTTATCCGCTACTACACACCCGATTCAAATGAATGCGTTGTTATCGGGGGTACGGTCAATGTCAACACAGTGTGCACCATTTTGCTACGGTTTCCAGATTGATCAACCTGTTTCCCGTTGTGCAACAGTATGCAATGGCTTTGAGGTGTGTTTTCTCCTGTTTGGTGGGTGTGTCAGAGGTGTTACCCAGTCAGCAGTGACCTGTACATAAACCCCGCCGTGTTAAAAAGACATGTGCACAATGGATCCGAAAGTCTCCTTAAAATGCATCTCCTGTGCCATGATGTTTGCAAGTAGAGTGTATTGTGTATCATTAACCATGTATTTAGACTGATATTATCAGGCTCCACAAATTCTTCAAAGAATTGTGTGACGCAACGCTTGCGTCACACAATGGGGTGTTCAGCACACCACTACTTCAGGCTAAATAAACTTGTTGCTACATGTTGTCAAGTTTGAACTCAGCCCAGGCTCCTGCAGAGGTTCATGGCAAGCCGCTCATTTTGAATAAGGTGTGTTGGAAGGGGGACCTTTGCAGGGTCGTCTCCAGCAAATGACCGGCTTTTACTTCTAGAGAAGTCTGGAAAAACCTGCAGGAAATACTACAAAAAAACATCCTGTTTCAATTCTAGATGATGATCCTGACCTACCTGACAAACTGAACACTTTCGATGCACATTTTGTAAATGTATCCTCCATTCCACCTATGCCCTCCACTCCTCCTACCTCAGCACTGTTAACCATCTCTGAGGAGGAGGTCGGAGGAGGCCTCAGGAAGCTGAATAAGATGAAAGCAGCTGGACCAGACCATCTCACTCCTGCTGTCCTCAGTCACTGTACAGCTAGGCTGACCCCAGTGTTCACCTGTATTTTTAATCAGAGCTGCCAACTTCTGACTACAGCGTGAGAGTTGTTGCCACAAACCCTAAACCTGAGTAACACCTGACTAATTCGCCTTCAAAATCAACTCAACTACAAAGTCATTGTGATTGGCTGTTACCTCTGCAACGTACATTGCACAGCTTTGTTGTTGCAAGCTTTCTACTCAAACAGATGGCAACCTGTGAAATGTGGGGCCTTCACCTTGTTGGACTCTGCACCTTGGCCTGTCTTAGGCTGACAATAAAAAACACCAGAGGAAGCAAAGAGCATGAGAAAAGGCATGTGGGCACAAGAGCATGAGAACCATGTCAATTGTGTGAGTCTCAGCCTCAGTGCGTGAGAGTTGGCAGCCCTGAGCATAATGTCACTTCAACAGAAACCACAGACTGTCCCTGGCGCTTAACCAAAGTCCCTTTGTTGCCCAAACATAACCACAAATCCTGGTCTCAAGTGTCAGAGTCCTGAGTGTTGTATTCCTGTGTGCGGTACAAAAATGTAGCACTTTCATTATTCAAACATTATGTTTCTAACCACAATACAATTGGGAAAAGACTTAATAATAATGTAAACATAATTTCTGAAAGGAGACTGTTCTCTTAAGAGGAATCTCAGCATCAATTGTTTCTCTAAGTGCCGCAAAACATGTGTTTTTGTCAAGTGAAACAACCCTTTGGGTCCTTATAATGACAGCAGAGCAGTAGGTCGGGTGGTTAAAGTGACCACATGTGGTGGAAACTAGGGAGGATGAATGATTCAACATAACACTGGACTTTAACAGAAGAAAACCACTGTTTGATTTATTCTCCAACTAACAGTAAGTGTTTTTCAGGATGTCCATAACTGTTTTATAACCACATATATATGATTTTAACCACAATCCCCTAACATTAAAGAAGTAGTCATTTTAACTCAAACCACTGTGTTTCCCCAACATTAACACATGTACTTAGAATATTTTAACTGAAACCAACTATGTTGTTTTGTGCCTGAGCAAACCAAGCCTCAATCACAAAGTCATATCACAAACCCAGTTTTGAGAGGCACAGACTCATGATGATGTCCTGCCAATAAGGCATTTAGCTGCTGAAACCAGGTCATTTGAGTGTCGTTAAGTGTTTTATAAGTAAATCAGTACTGATTTAATTAGAAAACATCTTAAATTTTGATGTAAACTGCGCCTGTCGGATCTGAACATTACTGGCATCAGCAATGTTTTTTAAATGACACATCTTGTTGAAGCAACTACAGAGTCTTGATAATATTTGTTAATAAATATTGTATTTTAAGTGACAACATGATATCTGTTTAACCTGAACCATAACCATAACCACAGAAATGACCATTTTTAACATAAAAAAGTTTCAACATATGTAATATTTGCAGAAACGTAGTTTTGGGATTGTGTTAAAACAGTTGGATGATAGCTGTGTCGTACAAAGTTTGCTTTTGCCCTGATGGTGACATAATGATATGGATGGTTTGAGCAACAATCCCAAAATATCAATGACACAGAAAAATGATAAATTCCTATTTTCTTGCTTGCTAGCTAGTAAACTTATTTCGAACATGTTAATCAAATAGGATCTATGACTTACATAAATACACACTCTTTTGAGACACAGTTGTTGTTTGTTGGTAGTTGTGCCCTGATGGACAGTAGAAGTCAGTTGTTGAAGCACCGGATTGGCCGAGTTGGACCGAGACAAGAGTTTGCAATCCCGCTCTCGCCTTTTCTCTCTTGACATGTTTGTTCAGCTGCCGGACATTATCCTGCTCTTCCTCCTCCTGTCCACACTCTCTGGATTGCTCACCTGATTCCACTCAGTCTGCAGGGTGGCGTGAACCATGTCTTTTCCTGTGCCAGCACAGAATTAATACAACCTGCCTTCCAAAGATAACCCTGCCTCTTTCTCTCCTCTCCTCCATCCCATCACCAAGCTCCCACGCGTCGAGCAGACTTAGAAGCTGGACAGTTAAACTGTCATGGCTGTGAGCTATTTTGACCTCTGTTTCATGTTCAGTGAGCTTCATGAGGAATATGGGAACCACAGAATCTGAGGAAATGGCTTATTTTTCAGGATGAGAACTCATGGGAACTGACAGTGTCAAGCAGATTAGGAACAGCAGTGAAGAAAGATGCAGAGACCTGGACAGGAATATCTCTCATTGACAAGTTTTCCATATATGTAGTTCGCTGCAAAATATTTTTCTTAAGATGACAATGGTGTTTTTATAGATTTTTGATATATTATTTTTACGTATTTTATGTTTTAAAATTATATTTTAACATCAACAAATCTAAATGTACACAGTTTACAGTTTACAGTTTATTTCGTTCATGAATGTGTTCAAACAACAAAAACTTTTTTAACATCTTCATATCTGTATAGTTTACACAGCCATGACAAAAGGGAGGCAGAATGAAGAAAATCTTATATTTTCTGCCCCCTTTACAAAAAATTTTCTCTGATACTTATCAACACC
>JAQLOL010000009.1:9860312-9878265 GCA_029783665.1 Naso thynnoides | reverse complement strand
CCCAGAGGGTGGTGATGTCAGACTTATCATCTCCTGATCCACAGAAATACAGTAAAACTGCTCCTACTGCAATTGCAGCAACTGAATATGGACAGAAAAGTGGAAGTGTTAGAACCATTTCAGTTGTCCATAGAATTACTGTTTTTGTTGGAATTATTATTTTAGAGTTAATGTTGATGGAATGAATCAATGTATTGATTTAGACGTAAACTTGAAGTTAGATATACTTAATTGATCCAAAATTTGGAAATTCACTTGTTACAGCAGCAGGTTACTCATATTAATAGATAGATCACGTTATGAAAAGAAGAATATTTATACCAAGAATGTACAATATAAACACACAAAAACAACTATATAGAATACACTACGAATTTTTACCAGAGAGAACACTAAAAATATAAATGTTAACTAAGATAAAAACACTGACCAGTATATTCATTGGCTGATATTATCAGCTGATATTGGCCTATTGTAGATACAATAGCATTAGTCAAAATGTTCTCCAATTATGCGTCAATATTAAAACAGTTTTTTAAGGCTGGAAAATGCTTGGACTAGTGATTTAAAATGGTGTAATTCCTTAGTTTGTCCAACAGAGGGTGATCCGTTAACAAGTAATACCATGATGATGATGATGATATCTTTATTGATCCCCAGAGGGGAAGTTAAAACCAGTGTATAAGATGCAATTTTGATGTCTTTTTTCATCTTAAAGTGGAGTTCCTCGTACATAGTGATGTGAGCAATATACCATTACAAAATGCAAAGAGATTGTGTTACAGTATTTTCAGCTTCAGTTCAGTTTCAGTTTACAGTTTATTTCATTCATGAGTGTGTTCCAACAACAAAAACTTTTTTAACTTCTTCATATCCGTATAGTTTACACAGCCATGAAGAAAGGGAGGCAGAATGAAGAAAATCTTATATTTTCTGCCCCCTTTACAAAAAATTTTCTCTGATACTTATCAACACCTTATGTTTGTGCATGATAATAAAAAGTAAAAACAAACAAAAAGAGAAACCAAGACAAAACATCCATTCCTATTACTACACTTCATTGTTTGAAGTGAGATTTTTTTTTTTTTTATGGGGAGGGGTGGGGTTCGAGCTTTCACATACAGCACATTCTGCAGTATCGTTTGGACTGCAACTGATAACTAATTCCACTGACCTTATAAAATATCTTCCTGTGCATTATTTTGCTGTTTCTTTTTTCATACAGGATAAATCTAGATTCTTTTGTCATTGTGTTATTATTATGTTTTTAGTAAAAATATTTAAAAAATTTAGCACTTCAAAACAATGTAATATGTAATATGTAATTGCTGTGAGGTGTATTACTCCTGTTTGTATAAAAACTGAGCTAAACTAGTTTTACTTGTATGTTTTTTCAAAACTGAAACTTTACAGATGACACCGTCTGTGCAATCTTTGCACCAATTATTTTGCTGATTAGCACAGATATAAAGAGCTGTTGGGGCTTTTTGAAAAAAAAAAAAGACAAAAAACGAGGAGCATTGCAGCAGAATATGTGGTGAGCACACAAAGACCTGCTGAATATGAAGATTCACAGAGAGAAACAGGAAAGGCTGATGTTTGAAAGCCGAGGGTTAATCTCAAGCAAACATATTTGCAGAGGAAAAAAAAACTTGGTGTCGGGATTATGAATATTATTAATATAATACCATAGTGAATCTTTTCTGTCTCATGCAGAAAATATCAGTCTCGTCACACTGCAGGGATCCTCTGACATTGCAGCATCGTAAAGAACTATTTTAGGAAATCTTTTTAAAAGATGCTGAGCTGCACCACTCACAAATGCAACTGGAGTTATTTTCCATATGTTTTACTTGCCAGATGTATTTCAGAATTTTATTGATGAGATGTAAGGAACGAGTCAGGCAGATAGAGAGGGACAGATTTGATTAAACATGTTTATTTTCAGACATAAAGAACATCTGTCCCCTTATACTTCAGTGCCATACCATGCAACATCCTTGAGGAAAACCTAAATGATGACGATGATGCTGATGATGCAGATGATGCAGGGAAAATGTAAAGACTGAAAATTTGACAAATTAATTTCCACAGATTTTTTTCTACATACACTGATTCAGGTAAGGCAAAGGAGGTTTTATTTCCTTTATTTCCTAGTTTCTCCTGTGACATGAATGCATACACATCCATCTCCTTATTGTGTTTATGTACTCATTTGTTTATAATTAAATAATTTCCTTGTATTGCAATTAAGGTTCCTAATGTTTTAATCTCTTCTGCTATATTAAAATGCAATAATAATTTTTCAAAATTAGGAATCATAATTGTTTACCATCAGTCTGTGAGCTCTGATGATGGTATCTATACCCACTGAGCGAAAACTCCAATTATGCTAAATTGGATTAATAGTACATTTGGGATCATTGAGCATATTTAACAGCAAGTCTCTCAAAGTCATTTCGAAGAATAATTAGCATCACACTGCCAGTCTTGAACACAGCTAACTTACATACACAGTGTTTACTCTTCTCAAATGGCCCTCGACATCATGCTAACCCTCTGACTTTGTTGCTATGCCGTCTCCAGGGAAATAAGCAGCTTACTGTGATAACAGTGGAGGATTTTAAAATTCTTTGTAATCTTTGGAAAAATGGGTCCTTTAGACAGGGGCAAACAAAATCTAGACTTGTCATTGCCTAGGACAATTGTTATTTTTCAGCTTAAAATGACATGATGAATTAACTTTGCTTAGCTTGAGCTGACTAGCTCATAAGTTACTGGTTCAATGAGTTGTTTGAAAATACTCTTCTTTCGATTTTGTTTGACTTTGTATGTTATTAGCACAATTACTTAATGACAAACACCAAGAGGTCTTTTTTTTAAAAATGCACTTGAGAGCAATATATTACGCTAATTTTCAGAAGCTAAAGCCCCATTTTAAAAATAAAATTCACCTTACAAGCTGATGATCAGTCTAGAAGACACTGAACATAATCCTCTTACATCAAAAAATAATATGATCTTACTGTTATTTTATTTAAAACATTTGCAACCCATTTTGGAGTTTACTATAAATAGCTAATACTTGTGTATAGTACACCTATGTTTTTACTCTACTAAATGCAGGTAAAGTATAATCTCAGACATGTTGGCTGTGGTTGCTGTTTAGTCAAATCCAATAAAAGCATCCACACAGTACTGCTCTGCAGGCTTTACCCTACAAACATATCTTCTTCCTTTTGGCCTTTAACGTAGGCGGACTCCAGCAAGACAGGTATGCTAATGAGTTCAATTTAGAGCAGATCTTTTCAGTTTTTGCTTTTTTGTTTTTGATTTTGAAAAGGGTAAAATAAAGCAACAATCATCCCAACTCTAAGTAGTGTTGCTCTTAGTGCCTACAGCCCCAGATATGCGTGAACAATCGCTGTTTGAGGACCAGTTTTAGCGGACAGTTAATCCTTATGATACTTCATCTGTAGGGATTGCTAAGAGAGATATACACATTATTTGATAATGTACCCATTAAAGTTCATAATTTCTCATAAAAGCTTTGTATAATTTTCAAAATAGTCCCTGTTTATTTACTATTTCATAATAAGGATATTTGAGTGCAAATTGTGAGCACAGCAAATGATTGTCTGCTTTTTTTCCCCGTTTTCTTATGCCGGAGGACTTTTCTTGTACTTTTAAATTGTAGTTCTAAGTAACTGAGCAATAGGGATGAGCTTCTTCTATTACCACCAAATTTAATCTGCAAGGCAAACTTCATTCTCCGGAGGCAAACTAGCTGATAATGAGTGTGTGCTGAGTGGCTGTGCAGATATGTGTGTGTGTGACAGAAAGGAACCATGCTGTCTGTGAGGCTCTCGGGATACTTTGTCACTTCCAAACATTGCAGGTTGGAAACACTTAACCTCAGGGCAGAAACATTAG
Organism: Naso thynnoides; assembly: GCA_029783665.1. NCBI lineage: Eukaryota > Metazoa > Chordata > Actinopteri > Acanthuriformes > Acanthuridae > Naso > Naso thynnoides. The sequence continues at coordinate 9,874,332 of JAQLOL010000009.1, read as the reverse complement.
TGCCATACATCCATACAGATATGGAGGTACCCAAAGATAACCAAGTGAGCGAGGGCATAAATAGTGGCCTGATTCTGTCTGCAATCAAGTGGTCTAACTGTGTCATATCTCAGCATTTCCATTATGGTGGCTTTGGTTCTCTTGGCTCTTGTGCTGCCTGGTGATGAAACCTCTCTCACAGCAGGGACCTCTTTAAAGCTGGCAGAAACTCCAGTTAATGAAGGTCTAATCAAATTCTACAGTGAGCAATCATGCAGATAGCTAAGATTTATTTCTTTTTAGCTTTTAAATGGATTAGACTTGCACATTATTTGTACTATTTGTTTGCTAGGCAGTGGCTTCATGATGGAGAAACAAAAGCTGAATTAGTGCAATAAATTCTAATGAGATAAGGAGCAGCCACTAGCAGACAGTGAGCACAAGCAGCTGATTTATTTTTATCCCCACAGCTAAACATGTTTTGATTAAATGTGAAAATACAAGTGAACAAATAAACTACATATGTATATATTTGTATTGCTTTGTATACCTCCTGCTGTTTGTTTTTAATTCAATTTATATTTTCTTTCTGTATTTAGCCTTTTTTATGTGTTGTATTATGCTTACTGTTTTTATATCGTGGAGCCTTTCAGCCAAAGAAGTTCACAACTTTACAAAGTTTCAAAAACCATCTTAACTTGAGTTTCAACATGCTCCTACCTGTTGTCTGGGAATGTGGAGGGGCATTGTGGGAAATGTAGAAAATACTCCAGCTAAAAATATAAAAACCTTGATTAAAACCAGCATTAAAGCTGCTATAATTGATATTATTACACAGCAGTGGATCTACTTACTACAACAGGAGTAAAAATGTTGCTCATGTGCAATGAAATGCAGCCAGGCACCAGTGGGCTTTATAGATAACTTTGCTTCACTATTGTGGATTTTTCCCATTCCCAGACTAACAGTTCATGCATGTTTTCTGTTGCAACATGCAGCTGTTTTCAGCTACACTTTACATTACCTGCCGACAGACAAAGCTAACGGCTAGCCAGTGAATGAGCATTTAGTGGCTGAGGAGCAACAAATTCATATCATCATGTCCAGAGCTAGTGAGGGGAAATTAAAGCTTAAAAGAGAGTGAATGGATTTGCATTCATAATGGATACAAACTTGCACTGCAAATAAAGTAACCACTGTTTGAAAATACACTCAGCATTTCAATGGTCCATCAATTATCTATAATTGCTTATACTTGGCAGGGTCTCAGGAGCATTGATGGGCATATAAACTAGATAAGGGGATAATATGAAGGTACTGTGCTACCCCAACTGGCCAAAAAATAATAAACTATTGGTATTGATCATTAGGGACTGGTATATTAGTTGTTTTTTGTTGTTGTTTGGTTGTTTTTTTTCCAGCTCGTCTGGTTCACATTCACACCTTTTATTTTCTCGGGTCCACATTGGTTGATGATGTGCTGAAGTGAACCAAAATTCAGCTGCACTTCACTTATTGGCAATATCATAGATACTGAACTGCTCTCTGTTGGTCATTAGATATTACATTGTTTCCATTCTCCACGTTTGTCTGCGGTTACTCATGCTGGTGTGTTGTTGTCGTGAAAGGGGAAACGCTCCCTCATTCCGTAAAGCACGTAGCTGCCTACGGGATCTAGGTAGGTCTGTAGTTAGCGTGGACTGAGGTAGGATCACGTTTCATCAAAAACGAATCGTACCAGAGTTTGTTTGGAAGCATACCTAAACCACCTCTTCAACCAGGTCTTGGTATGCTTGTTTTTTCTACTTCTGGTGCACACCTTAGTACAGCTGCTAAATTCACACCTGCACAAGTAAACCATAACAACCAAACTGAATGAGGCTTGAGTGAAAGAGTTGTAATATAAAGTGTTGTTTTTTTGTCCTTAACAAGATCCCTTGAACACAGTCTTTGGGTAGCTGCTTGACTTTATTTCACTCAACATCAGATTTTAAACACTTACAAAATCAAATAACCAATCAGTAATCAAAGTCATATAGAAGCACTTACTCAAAAGCAACATCAGGCATTTTTGGACCACAGGAACCATTTTATGGTTCTAGGAATCTCCTGTTTTATTGCAATTGCACTGCAGGAACTATTGCAGTTCTCTATGTTTTGAGGAACTTTCTTAGCTCCAACTCCAGAGTTGGTACTTTCACAGCACATGAGGAACTGTTGTCACATACAGTAAGTGTACGTTGATTGGTTGAACTCAGGAGCCAGCGTCGGCAACAGGTGTTTTTAAAAACCTGAAAGATGTTGTTAATCAAAATGACACAAAATACGAGCCAGAGCTCAAAAAAAGATTGGCGGTTTTTTGTTGTTGTATCTTTTCTGAGATTTAATGCCGTTCAGCATAAGATTCATAGTACATTATTGCCACAAACTAGACAAAAGCGTAAAGCAGTAATGCAGTAGTCATTTATAGTTGTTCTAAGTTGCCCAAAAGTTACATTGTAAGCCAAGTAGAAGTGACGTTAGTATACCAACTTTTTAGCTTAAGTAGGGGCTTCCTATTGGTGGTACAAATGTCAACACAAAAATGTCCTTAAAGATGTTTAGCTCTCCAGGAACTCCCCAGTGGATGGTTCCTTGCAAATAGTTCTTTGAACTCTTTGGTCCGAAAAATGCCTTTAGAATCTTGCCTTTGTAATAAATGGACTGTCTTTGTATTGTTTCCAGGGGTGAGTCCAGTACAAAGAAAATCATGACACATTCTTGAACTGAGACATGATGTCTGTTCATAAATGTTCTTAGAAAAACTGTGGCTTGCTTTTGTGCAGCGTGTTCCAGTAAACACGGTGTTGGTGGATGTGTGATTGTCTAATGGTATGGTGTGAAGTAACAAATGAGAATCTGTCAGTGGAGATGTAGTGTGCTTTGCCAAGGTGCCTAACCACTGCCTGCTGACGATTGATGAACCCCTGAAAGCAGTCACACCAACTTTAAAAGTCCACTGGCGCTGTGAGAGCTACAGAACGGATGTGTGGTTACTTAGAATGGATGTTGTAATCAACCGGGACCTTACATAAGAGGAGCCTCGATGTCCCTTTTACTCTTGGGGGGGAAAAACCACAACATCTCTTCAACAGATACAGACAAATAACTTTGTTTTTTCCTCTGCGTAACCCCGGAATCCTGCTTGTTTTGGTTCTCTCTTCAACACATAGAAAGATGAAGATAATTGATGACTTTAGCATGGATACAAAGTCATTAACATAGATAGGGTACTCAGGATATGCAGTAAGAGATGTGTTACTGGAGGGTCACAGCTGTTCGCCCATTACCGTACACAGACTTCCAGTGGTTACATCCTCAGTCAGCTCACTTGGCATCAAAATTTCTGCCGGTTAGATTATTAACTCTAGCAGTTTCTTCCAAGTTATCTAGAAAATTAGATTTGTAAGCCTGCTAGCAGCATGGCACTTTGGGCGGCAGTGTCGGTCTGTTGGTTCACCACTTTGGTCCAGACTAAAAGGGCACACCAGCTAATGGAAGGATTCGGCATGGGATTTGATCCAGACCTCTTGGTCCCCACAGAACAGACCCTGTGGTTTTGGTAATCTATTGACTAAATTTTCGTGCCTATGATTGTCCAGTGCTTTGCTGCATGACCAGTTCCCTGTAAAAGTAATGATATTCCCAGCAAACCCACCTGTGGTTTATGTTTAATTTGGTGCAAATGCGTAAATGTTAGCATGCAAACATGCTAAACTAAGCATGTCAGTATTGTCTTTGTGCATGTGTTAATATGCTGATATAAGCATTCAGGGCTCAACACAAAGCTTAACTGCCGAACTCTATGTTTTGGAGGGGATTTAACTTTAATCTTAGGTTAACAATTGAAAATTGAGAGAAAACTACACTTTCACAGTTACATGCATAAGTAGAGCCTAATTATATAAAATAAAAGTCACAAAATACACACAGCCCATCAAATTTCACCTAATCAGAGGAAGGGGGGCTTGCCAGTTCTTTTTGTCATTAACTACGGCTGATATAACCATCACTGCTGCACTGTATCAGTTGCAGAAGTCCACCATGTCTGATTCAACATTTGGAAGTAGGTGACTTTTGAACAGTCTCAGAGCTGATTGCCTTTTACACAGTGTCACATGAATTGGTCGCTCATTTTGAGAAATTTAAACCTATGGAAATTGTGAATGGCTCAAATTTTGTGTCTTTAACACTTTCACATTACCCAACATGTTATGATGCAGCTGCTATTCATATACTGCATTAACTTTGTATGAAAAATGTATGTACAATTTGCTTTGCATTGTATGTGAAAACACCTTTGGGATAAGCCTATTGCCCAGGGCAAGTAAAGTGCTACATTGGGCTAGTAAATCTAATAACTATGAAGCAATAAGGCAATCTGCTATTTCCAGGACTGATGTTGGAAGTGGCTAAGGAGTGAGCCATCTTGCCTCCTTCGGGAGATGCTGGCATAGCTGAGGGCTTTTGTATAAAATTTTGTTTAAAAAAAAAAAAAAAATTAAAATTAAAAAAATAATAATAAAAGCATCAGAAAAAAATGGTCTTTAGTAATAACACATGCAAAAATATAATGACCCACAAACAGTACAACCATTGCTGGTTCATCTAGAACAAACCTAATAAACCCAGTGCATGTCTTTTGTTAGCTGCCACCATAAAACAAAAGCAACATAGCAAAACCAAAACTATTTGAGCGAGTGACATTTGGTCTGGGTCATTTATTCGTTCTTGAGGTCACGTGGTTTGTAAATACTAAGCTTTAAAGAACTCAGACATGCTATTACCACAGTAATGGCAAACATCACTGCTGGAGAGCCGTCTTCAGCACGAGTGATCATACTGTGGGATAAAAACAGGCAGAGCAGGTAGGGTTAATAGAGAATGAAGTGTTCTTATATCCAGCTGAAATTGCAGGTGGGATCAGGGATAAAACAAGCAGTACATGCCTGCAATGAGCAAACTAATCTTTCTTATTTATCAGATTATAGAGGCTTGCAGAGGAACAGCGGACGGTGACCACAGAGAGGCTGTGCACTGAGAGAGGAGTCTGTGGTCAGAAGATGTGGCTTTGTTGTGAGGGACAAAAGCTTGTTTTATAATCAGGAGTCTCATAGTAGATTGATTACAGAGGCTGGAATGAAAGGCTTAGAAATAAATTATTTTTTCCATTTTCATAGAAAAGGCCTGTTTGATTGGCTTCTTTGTATGAAACATTTCAACCTGTGTTTGAATAATGAAGGATGAAATTTGAGAAAAGAGAACAATTCGCGAACACTAAATAAACAGATTCCCACTAGAGTCACAGAGATGTTTCAGACAACTTAATGAGGAGCTGAGAGAGGTTTGACCTCTGATAACTTCTATTTCTTCTGTTTTGATTGCAAATCTTTGACAATTTAGTGTGCCGTGATTTAGGATGTGCATGAATGGTGAAGCACGTTTCCTTAGAGAATTCTGCATCACTTCTTCTTCAGCCCCATCCTGTTTTTTCAGTAGCTTGTCTATGCTTGCCACTCTGGAGAGCAGAAAATGAGTCCTGTTTAAGCAGACACTGCGGGAAACGTCTGGCTGAAACACAACATTACTGAATGAACTTGCTCAGAGCATCTCAGGATATGACTGCCTCTGCAGCGGAGGAGTTAGTGCACTCATGAACCCTGATACGTGAGATCAGTATTAATGAGCAGACATTGATTCATAGCATAGTGATTAACTCGTTAGTTTGTTTATATGTCCTAATAGGAGGGTTTGGTATTACATTGTACATCAGGATTCACTCACCAGGCTGGTTGATAAGTGCAAGTGCAGAGAGTCGAGGAGACGGCCTTAATCTTTAGGATTTAAACCTTTAATCTCTTGGCAGCCTTTGTTCACTGGACTGTTTCTTCAGCGTGAAGCTGCAGCAGGTTGAAGAGCAGCATGGTGCTAACACAACATTTGCGTAATGCTCAACATTGTCACGATGTACAACCAGGCAGGCTGGAAACGACATATCAATGCTATGATAAGTCTTTAGTCAGATCACCGAGGAGGTGATGAATCCAAGAGCAGAAAGTAACATTTGGTCCTTCAGGCAAAGGAGTGGATCCTGGTACGTGACACTGTAATGAAAAGGTCATAGTCTGGTCACAGAGTCCCATTAAGAAGGTCATACAGATGTCAAGCTGTTCGCTTCTGGTCACGAGGCTTATCGATTTCAGCAGGCAGGAAAATCCATTCAGGTCAGGCTTCAATTTTAGGAGTTTATCTCATAATGATGTGTACTTCCACATCCAATAAAGCTTTTGATGATGTAATCCAGATAATAAAGAGCCAAACTGTTAAATGCTGAAGAGTTATGATGCAGCTGAAATTCAAAACCAGACAATGATGATGTCACTTTATTATAGAAACAAGGAGTGTTTGCCATCAATATACAGAATGTAAGAGAGTATTTGTAACCACTTCTGCTGCTATTCAGTATTTACAAATATTATCTTGTCTCATTGTGCACAAGACTTATGTCAATCAAGGCATCATATGCAAAATATTTGTTGTTATTTCTCAGATAGATACACTAAAAATCTCAGAGTTAAAACTGACCCAGTATGGGCTCAGTTTTGTATTGTTATCATGTACCAATGGGTAGAAAAACCTAAAATGAAAAACTGAAAATGGTCCCAAATTTATTGTTGTACAAACAAACGTGCATATGAAAAAGGATACATATATTATTGTTCACAGTCAGTAACAAATTGCACCATTACAGGTTTATAAGAGTTCATAGATTAAAAATGTTCACAGCTACTATGTAACTGACACAACAGTAAAATGAAGTTCAGATGGATCTGTGAAGTCAATCTGTGACTCAATCAAACAGACATTTTAAACCATGGTGATTTTTAAAAAAAAAAACATCTCTTGCTATTTTTTTATTTCCTGCCATTTTTTTCTTACTTCAGAAAAATCTTGATCTTTTCTCTATGTAATGACACTTTGACAAGCTTTTATGCTCATATCTGTCAAGTCTCCCATGAAAGCTTTCCGAGGTTCTCTGAAAAAAAAACATATTATTATCAATTTATCAGAGTAATTAAATTATCTCTCTTTTAACCATAACTAACAGCTAAAAAATATGTCCGTCACTGGCAGTCCATTTCATGAATCTTGAATGGAATGAGTGTTTTTATGTGTTTCCTTTATCCCCAAGATATCAAAAGTTTAGTACCACTTATTTTTTGAATGTGTGCATATAGACAACCGTGACTTTTTTTCTCAAGTAGTGATAGAGTGCATCATTCAGCCAGACTCACTGACTTGTAGAGTTTTTGACCAAAGGAAGTGTAAGAACTGTACAAATCAAAAAAACCTCTTGTGAAGAAGTCGAGCAAAGCTGAACACAGTTTTTGAAAGGCTTGATAGTCAAAGAGTTTTACCAGGACCTATCGTGGTAAGAGTGGTACAAGTCTTTGTTTAGTTGCCCAGGCAATTATGGTGGCTGTCATTCTAGAGAGAAACCACGGAAACACCAACATGACTTTGGCTTCCAGACCTTTAAGGATGTTTGCCATACACCATAATTGCTAATTTCCTTGTAGAAAGGGCTTCGTAATTCAGACTAAAGCACATAATTACTTCTCAGAAATCTGTCTTATTGTAATGTGAAGAAAGCTTGGGCGTTATTTGTTTTTCTTTACCAGTATTTCATGGAGTGTTTAGCCAAAATGAGACCCATAAAATACTCACATGCACTCTGTGGGTTCAAATAAATGATGTTTTGAGTTTTAACCTTCCTATAAGGCCTCTGGTTTCTTCCCAATCCTTTCAACAAGTAAGAAAGTGGGGGGTGGAGGGGTGGGGGTGGGGGGGGTGGGGGGGGTGGGGGTTCCAAGTTTTGGTTTACAGTATGTACAGTGAATGAAGTTTAAAGTGAAGATTAAATCGAGAAGAAAATTTTAAAAATGGAAAACATTCCTCTTCTCTGAACCTGATGTACAGTTTCTTCCTGACCTCACACTGCTGCCTCCACTGAAACTCATTATGGACAAATCTGCTGCTTGAGTTGCTGATTTGACATGGATGAAACACAACAGATGTGAAGTGAGGACAAAGTTCATTTGGGGTAAAGTTATAGAGTATCAGTCAGCGATGCCTTTCAGTATCAGGAAGCTTTAGTCACTTTAAATTACGGACAAACTTTTCAGCAGGAACTTTAAACAACACATTCTGTCCTTCAGGATTTTCATACTTCTCTGTGCACGTCTCCCATATGCCTTTTCATCGATCACTCATAGTATAGAAAGTTTTTTTTCCACTCTACAGAACAGAAATGTTTTAAATTATGTTTCTCAGTCTTTTACTTGTAAAATCTCTTCATGGTACTGTTGGACACATTATGGAGAATGTACAATTACACATTAAAAAATATGCTTCTTAATGACAGAAAGAAGCGATCAATGCAATATGAGTTACATTCTTCATTATTATCCACATTTTGTCAATTATGTTCCTTGTAGACTTTTGACTGTCATTATTGATTTATCTTATCTGTAACACTGAAAGAATAAGTGAGTGGTTAAAAAGAATAATTCCACATAAATGCAGTTACAAGCTGTCAAAGCTATCTAGTTAATCGGTTAGATTAACGGTAGATTGGTGCCTGGACTTTCATAAAATAATTGAAGGAAATTATGGTCTTTTAAATGCATGATGAGAGTAATTTAAGGAATTGCTTATGGAATATATAAAAATGCCTCTCTGTAATTGCCAGGTCATTTTTAGGCTGTTATTATGGTGCTTACATTTGCTTTTGAGTGAATTACTGCGAGAAGTCTAGATGTCCATTTTTAATCTCATCCCTTCTGCAAAAAACAGTCAAGCAGAGAGCTAGAAAAAAAATTCTCTGAGTATGAGATTGACATTTATTCATTCATTCATTCATTCATTCATTATCCATAGCCACCTATCCTTTGCAGGGTTGTGGAGGGGCTGGAGCCAATCCCAGCTAACACTGGACAAGGGCGAAGTACACCCTGGACAAGTCGCCAGTTCATTGCAGGGCTGACATATAAAGACAAAAACAGAGAGCACCCTCTTGATGTTAGGCAAAAGGACCTGGTTTCAGACCCAAAACCTTCTTGCTGTGAGACAACGGTAATAACCACTAAGCCACCATGCTGCCTGAGATTGACATGACAGCCTGAATAAAAATAAAAAAAGTTTTGAGTCAGAGACCAATGTGATTGATTGATGTTTCCATCCTTGCAGAGGAAAGTTGTTGAATTTTGCTCCTTAGATTTCTCACTGGGTAAAAAAAAAAAACTTGAACTTGAACTTGAACTTTTTTAACTGAGAGATGTCAGTAATGGACTTTTATTCCTTTGGCTATTTAAAACCACACTGCTGAACTGAGTGGCAGCGTGCTCTGAAAGCTCTTATTTTAATCTTTCCCTGAGAGAAGCTTTTGGTTATCAGACTCCCATCCAGGGCCAGTGAATTTACCCAGAGCCACGTCAGTCACTCCACCTCATTGCTTCCGTTCCAACCACCACACTGCCTGAGATATTGGATTTATTCAACTTATTCTGTGTTTGATGGCGATAATCTGATTGCACATTTAGTTGATTTAATTTAGCATGCTTGAGACCAGACCATGTAGGGCTGTTGACAGACTATTAGGGCCTGGTGAGGGGAATCTCTCAGATGAGTCTGTGTGTGTGTGTGTGTGTGTGTGTGTGTGTGTGTGTGTAAGCTGAGAGGGTCTTCTTCATATTACAGGATGTAGTAGCTTTAGTAGATTGTTTCGCTTTGACCCAGTGTGTGTACCCAGGGGATTTTGCCCTGCTAGAGATAACACGACCTCTCAAACACAGCTAATGAGCTCTAACAACCCAACTGATGACGCTCATGCATTAACCAAACCGTTGAATCTCCATCTGCTCACCTCTTGTCTCTCATCCTCTCCTTATTTTCTGTAAAACAAAGTAAATTATGCTAAATTGAGCTGAAAATCTAAAGAAGCTTTTTTTGGAAAGCTATACTTCTTGACAAGTCATGTGCATCTATTTTAAAGACCAGATCAAAATATTGTATGTATGTGACAAAGCTTTGTAGTAAAAGAAAGAGTTTTTAAATTATTTATGGAAGCTAGGAAGAATAGCTTTACATCTGCAAGCTTATTTGCAATCTAGGAAACTATGTTGGCAAGTTCATACTGTCAGAATCACAGTCCAATCAAATAAGGCAATTAGTTTTAATTGTGATCATTGAATATTCCTACAAAACCCCTCCTTTTGCAGATAAGTCTGCAAACTATACATGCTTGCTTCATTGAACTGTAGTTTCATTTGGCATGAGAACCTGCATATACTGACTTAAAATACTAAATGACTAAATTAATATAATCAGTTTTTTATAGGGAAACTGTTCACATTGCTCATACCAAAGGGCATGGTTAGCATGAAGAATTCATTTTAGCTTGCACAGGTTTTACGAGTTAAATCCTCATTAATGTGCACTTAGATCTCATCTCTGGGAACACCAACATGCTAAAATTGTTTTCAAACATCTTTGGATCTTTGGTATTAAAGTGAACTGATCATTGCCTTGTTTTGTTTGCCTGGCTGCTCCTGAGACTAGCAGTGCTTGCACTCGCTCACTCAGTGTGGGTGGAGTGGTGTGATGAATGGGAGCTGCCTGTTGAAGGGACTTATACGACAGTATAAGAGGCTGGTAACTGATCGTGCCATAGGCTTTATACTGATCAATAGTTGAACTGAGGTAGAAAAGAGCAGTTTAGATAAGAGCCCAACATATTTATTAGGTTGCCGTGATTGTTTCAGAATCTCAAAAAAATAAAGTAACATTCTCTTAATTTGTATGGCATTCTTCACTTCACACTCTCTTGGGCGACCAGAGATATGAGAAGATAGAGATAGATTGAACAAATAAGATATGATATATGATATTGTGTTTTCTTGCTTTGGCAAAGTCATACCTGCACAACCAAAACTTCCTCCAAACTGACACAATCCATATTTTGATTAGCAGATGCACTTGCTAGCTAAGACGTCAAGAAAAAAAAATAGGCCGTATTCTAGTTTGACTGAGCAGCTAATCAAGCCAATAGCCGCATGGCTAACTCCGCTAATTAGCTTACCAAAGCTACAAGCCACTTATCTGATATGATGCCCCTTATCAATAATGCACCTTTATACAAAAAAACTGATGTAATCCCTTTGTTCTGTTATCATTTCTTATGGCCCAAAGCACATGTCACAGCTCACTTACAATGTTAACTTATTTATTAATTTGCAGGCACTACAGTCAGATGTAGCAATAGGATAAAAGCAGCTTGATGACTTGTTGAGATATGCAGATGTTAAATATTTATTTACATTCTGCCTGTGCCTCTCTAGCTGTACCATGCAAAGGATCATGGGAACTGATTATGACATGGGAGCAACGCAGCTACCCTGAAAGCCTGTCAGAAAGCTGAGGCTGGACAATTACAGTCCAATTGCAAACAATCTGTACACAAGCCCAGTTCACAGGCCTCAGGGAGAGAACGTAAACTCTGCATCCATTGACCTTCACCCTCCATTACATATAGGCTACTCCTTGTGCATTATGGAGGACCAAACAGATGCTGTGTCCGCCACTTCTCATCCTCTTATATCCTCAAGGACACTGAAATGTTCCATGTTGAAAAACACTCATGATCTTTTCATAAAGGATGCCAAACTTACAAAATAACGTCTTTTACATAATTAGCCGGACAAACAAGAGCAAGTCAGATATTTCCAATGCATATTTCCAGAGGAATTTAATTATTTCTGTTTGTTTGTTTGTTTTGTTTTATTCTCATGGTTGATTTTCCATCAGGAATCTGAACATTTAGATAACCACTACTGTCCCTGAATGTCTCTCTTTGGAGGGTGCAGAAAAATGTTTCCCCACAATTTCATCAGAGTTAAAACATCTTGTTCTCTTGGAATAATCAAAAGCTGCTGGAGATACAGTCAAGAAGACTCATTTGCAAATGTTGCGAGAAAGAACAACACAGGAGTTTATAGTATCTGTAAAAACAATTGAGATTCCATTTTTTTGGCAAGTGTGAAATTTTAACTGCTTGCTGTCCCAGCAGAGTTAGAGTATAATCATATTAGTATCATAGGTTTAAAATGGGATCTATGTAATTAACATCAAACATTTAAAGTAGGCGTAAATGTGACCAGTGCCAGTTGATGCTGGTGCAAATACTTCAGAGCCACAAAATCTGAGAGCAGCACATGATGCAGTAAACAAGACTCAAGCTGGACACTCAAGCTTGTCTGCATCTGTTGTTGACGTCAGAAAACTCAATGTCAGCTTAGTAAGCCTTAAATTTTAATGCACATATGAACAGATGCATTTTAGAACCATTTGACCCCAGAAAGAAAATTAATACCAGCTGTAGAATAATCACCAATAAAGGAAAAATATGATCAGTTGGTCTTCTGAATGAAGAGAACTCACCGTAACACTTGTCATTGTTAATCAGGCCCCTCCATATTTGGGCCCAAATAACATGTACGGTACATTAATGTCCTTAACTGGCTGGGTTGGCTGCCACATAAATAGCACAAGAATAATTTATTGATATGGCAAGTCAAGACTTAAGAATGTTGTGATTAAAATTGTTTCAATACAAAAAAATTGGGGGGAAAGTTTGATTTTTAGGCTGGCTTTACATGGTAAAACTTTCACACAGCTTTCAATTTGCATGCAACCTGCTTCCATGCAATTTGACGGTAACACGATGCAATTCAAAATAACCAAAATCTAATGCAACACACAGCAATTAATTGTTCATTTCGCTGAGATTAACAAGCTATTATTTTCTCAATAGTTTGTTCTGTGTATGGAGTGGGAAGTGTCGTTGTAACTGACATTAGTTTACATCTTTTGTGTCCCCAAAGAATCTCTACTCTGTGTTGATTAGCGATGGATTTTAATAATCCTAACATATTAATCTATAGATCGTGATGAAACCAGCAGATTTCAGACCATAAGCTAACAAAACAGACAAACGTTAGAAAAATAGTCAAACAACTATTATGCTATGTTTACTAGGCCAACAGCCGTCACTGGGGCTAACTGCCTGGCTGTTGTTTGTTTGTTGACTTGGCTCAGCTGTTTGACAAAATGATGAACATTTTGTGTTATGTTACCTTGCACCACGTTGACAAGGATTGTCTCTTTTAACAGGGTCCAAAAGACCATTCTCAGTTTTGTTTGATTATTTATTTATTTCAGTTTGGTGGTAACTAGTTTTTCTTTTACATTTCAATGTTGTTGTTTTTAACTTCTGTGAAGCACTTTGTGTTGCATTTTATTGTACAAAAATAAAGTAAATAATGAAATTTTGATTGACAGATTGATTGATAAGAACGTGTCTGTCCTTTTAGTCTTTGACTTCTCATCCATTACTCTTCACGCCCTACTTAAAGTAACCACCTTTAGGCCTTGGTTGTGCTCAAAAAGGACTGGCTCATACAATGCTCCCAATTTTCTACACATTTTCTGGCACTCTCTTCTGGAGGGTTTCCACAGTTTGTGATTGAAAAGTGACAGAAACAGATGCATGATAAATACAGAACATGTTAAAATCCTGGCCTCTATCTCATCTCCACATGCCTGTCCAATCATTGCGTAAAGTGGGTGTCAGTGTCAGATTGATGGTTTACAAAAAGTTTGAAGAAAAGCAGAAAAGGTCAGACACTGTCCCTCTAATACAGATATCAGAAAAGAGTAGGGGGAAGAGGTCTCCAAAACTATCGATCATCTGACAAACAGGTCTGATGGGGCTTGCTGGTAAGTTGAAACTGAGCAGTTTTAATTAAGTGTGAACTGACATTTCCAGTGGCTCTTGGCCCCAAAAGGAACAGTGTGTTCTCTCGAACAGCATCTGACCCCAGGGTAGAATCAATACTCACCTCTCCTATTAGCCAACATGGCACACGGCCAACCAGAAGGACGG